>OX596276.1:17641912-18031912 GCA_951394225.1 Harpalus rufipes | reverse complement strand
AGTATGCTGTACAACTCGAGTGGAATGTCTATATCGCCTTCGGATGATTGAGCATTCCGCTTACGGCGTCGTGCCGTGGGCGATATGGACATCAAATAGTACATATTACTATTATTTTATTTGAAATACCTAAATTCTTACAACAAAGTTAATATACTACGCAATTATTTCATTAAATTAATGATTACGTTTGACTGATTTAGGATTTTTAATGGATATGCATGTATACAGTATAAATCAACTAATAAATGAAGTGATTTAACAGCGAGATTTCTTGAAATTAAAATGAAATTGTGGCAGTTTCAGAATAAGAAAAATAACAGGACTTTCAGAATAGATTTTAAGATTTCAAAAAACGCATTTCAGTAAATTTGGTACTCTTCTCTTTTGGGCTATCAGCTCATAAACCAACATTTTTATTGCTTTTTTATGAAGTTTTGTACAATGATATAACGATTAATGAAAACCCGTTGTGAAAATTTATTATATTAAAGAAGATAAGATTTTTTTTAAGTTTCGCTGTGAGTTCGTGATGTCACCGATGCTTGTCCAGTGGCATTGAAACAGTGTGATTTTGTTTAATTTGAATTAAACAAAAAGTAATAGCAATATAAAAATTCTCAACAAGTCTCTTTGCATCGTTACCACCTCTATCGCATTAGTATCGAAAAAACAATAAAAAATATTTTGATCGTATTTTTTTTGTAAAATAAATGTTGTTTTATTATAGTTTATAATATGGATTACAATGTATAGTCATAAATAAATATTGACAATTTTTTGTTAGGCAATGCGTCCCATAACACATAAAAGGTTGGACACTTAATGGTTTAAAATGTTTACATAGTCTTTTAAACAGCTCACTCACATTAAAATTTTGTAATTAAAGTTGTCGGATGTGAGATTTGAACCCACAAATTCTTACTAATCGCGTGCGCTATCTACTGCATCCTCATATTGCTCCATAATCTAAGTCTGTGATGATAATTATAATGGAGCTGCTATTTTAATTATTAAAATTGAATCACCGACATAAAAATCTTTATTAGTCCACGCCAATGGAGCTGACAATTCGAAGAAGCGCTTTTTCCACTAGCACTAAGCCATTCACAGCACATTATCCTGAGAGCGAATTTATAGTCTCATGTAGTTAACACATTAACCTAAATTGTAAATAATAAAATTTAAAAGCTTCCCTGGTATTCCTCACACGAGCAATCATACGAGAAAATCAAATTCATTCTTCTCTATCATTATAAATGCTTCACTATGATTTTCTTTTCACATGAAGACTATTATTTACTATGTATAACGTATAATTATGTACTTACATTAAAAGAATGAATACTTATACATTTAAAACGATGTAAGACGCGTGTTTAAAATATTAATAAATATTGACTTAATTTGTCTCAAATTATTATGTAATTATTATCTATTATAAAAAAATAAATATTTATTTGAAACGAAAAATATAAATAAATCATAAATAAAATTGCTAATTGGTTTAAGATTTTAAGGGTAAAATAAATTTAAAATAACCTTTACACCAATCGAAAGAGAAAAAAATAAGTATTTTTTTCAAAATCCTAACACGCTGTACTTATACGTATACTATTCATTTAAATTTCCATAAAATTACAGAATCCGAAATTACCAAGGAAAATCTGATTTCCACGTTAAATTCTTATATCATCTTTTCCGAGACGATCGAAAGGAAAAGACGACAGCTTATAAATTAAATAACCTATAGTCGAGTCACGTAATTTCCTATTAACTGTATCTAAATTTCCCTTGTGCGACTCTTAACGTCACATATTACTGTTGTATCAACAAACAATATATCAAGTATTATCTACTAATAGAAAAATCTGTTGCGGCCATCACAATACCTCTCGCGCCCTTTCCATTGTGGTATATATAAGTATTGTATTTAACATTTCTTGTACACACAAACAATTCTAATTACACCTAATCTTTATATTTACATATTTTCTATAATTTTAAATTCATTCTATGAGCAAGTTTTCTCCATTTCTTCTAAATGTTCGAGGTTTTTTCAATTCATTAACGGGGTTGGCGATATTTGTGAAGGGTTCATGTAATATACCTATAATTTTAAATATATAATTAATAATACAATAAGAAATATTAAATATCGTTCCTGGAAAAAGCCTTCAGTACTATCTCTGAATTTTTGACACTGACATTAGTGACATTTATCTCTCAATTACAGACATTTTAATTTCTCAAGTAGTTACCATGGAGATGTTTGGGCTGTGAGCAGGCTGTGAGATTTACTACAACAGATTATTTTATAGATTATATATCTATATCTTTAAATCTATAAAAGGTATAATAAATTTTTTAAATGTGTCGGATAGAGAATTTTGGTTTTTAATATTTGTAATAACATAAATTTATGAAAAATAATATTTAGAAGACTTTTGTTAAAATACTACCACTTCCGGTTGTCCAATTGTTACCAGAATCTATTCAACTGTTCCCATTACTGTTAGATTGAGGAATCCGTAAGTACACAGGACTTTAGTCTTATAGAATTTGAGAAATCGTACATACAAAACCTCTCTCTCTCTCTCTCTCTCACACACACACACACACACACACACACACACACAGACATCATCGTAAAAATGCTATTATCGAATTCTAGGGACCTTAAAACGTGCTTATTCACTAAAATCTGAATATGCGATTTTTAGCATGATTTCAATATCTCTCTTAGCGAGAGGTAAAAATGGAAACAAAATGATTTTAAACACCACAACTTGTAGGTAGTATCGTAAAGGGTATTTTACATTTTGTTTCTGAAAGTTGGACATTTAGTTTTAACCGAATTAAAACTTATTTGTACTAAATGAAAAATATATTTTTAATCATTATTTCTATATGTGAACATTTTCATATTTATTTAATCGTATCTGTTTACATAAGAAATAAAATGTTAAAAAGAATATTATACATATATCCTTTCACATATCTGGCACATATCACCGCGTTTTCGGTACCCGTCCACAAGTCTTGGAGTGTACAGGTAACCAGTAAATAGACAAATTAGGAGATGCTCCATTGTCTGATGACATATAATATGACACTTTTTGACTTTTATGACGGTATTAGCCGAACCAAAACAGAATTCCAACCTATATCTTAGCAACAAGAAACTAACCCATGCAATCTTTTTTTCTATCTCTTTCTATATAATGCCCTCTATGTCACTGCTTTCAAGGATTTGCAAAGACGCAAAGAAATACGAATAATAGTTTTTTGGAAATTAAACAAAAATATTAGCAAACATATTTTAAATGATTTTATGTACGAGTATGTTATATAATTATTTAGATGTTAACTAATGAAATATAAACACTAAATTTGTGTCAGTTCTATACATCTATACATCGGAAGGAGGTAAAGTCGCATACTAACATATCAATAATTATTCATTAGTAATTTTCATTTTCATTCAGAAGAGATTTGTGAAAACTGACATTTCAAAATAAATATACTACTTTTGTTATTGGTACAAGTTTGTGATTGGATAAAGTACAGTGTTATAAATGATCAAAATCTGTCAAGAAATAAATATATAATGAGTTTAGGTATTATTCAACAAGACTAGATAAAAATATTTACGAATCTAGTATACACAGCGTAAAGGTGTAAAAGAGCTGATGATATCTTTATGTGAAACATAGTTTATAAAGTTATATATTTATGTCAGTAAATCAAGCTAGTGTGTTTCCTTCATTCTTCCTATATTTTATTTTAATATCGACAAGAAATTTAAATCAATGTAAGGCCAGCTGCGATAAAAATGGTTTGTTGATAAAGTTTCAAAATATATCATTATCGATTTTACCAGTTCCACCTAGTTCAAAGTAATTTATATACTTTTCTATTATTAAATGATACCTAAATAAACATTCAACAATATACAGATTTTAGTTTTACTGTGCATTAAAGATTGTTTTTATATTTATATTAGCATCATCATGAAAGAAACGAATTGGCTTAGTTATTATTCCTACAATGAATTTCAAAAACAAAAATGTTTAAGTATAAAAGATTGTACTCTGGCCAAAGACATCAAAGGCTACGAGTGCTTATTTCACTAAATACTAAATTTATAATGCCCAACTCACAGGTGTATAAAACTATCTCAAAAGTGATACCCGTGGATTTAGAATTTGATTCAAGGAGCTAAATCATGAGTGGCAAATGTTTTGCTATGAATTTATTTATAAAAATGTATATAATAATCAGTCGCTCCAATTAGATTGTTAGCAACTTGATTAAAATGTTGTTCCCAACATGGTGCGTACGGTATTGTCTCGTTTTCAGAATTTTTTTAGATGGCTTGTAATTTTAACAAATGACGCTGGAAATTAAATATCACAATTAACTTGTTTTAGTTATGACAGTTTAGTTTTTACCTCTCGCTACCTTTGGTACAGGGAGAAATAGGAATCGAGGTCGAGATTTTGACAAATGAGCACTATAATCAGATTTTAACATTTTCACAAACGTGTCTGTGAGTGTGTGTGTGTGTATGTAGGTATGTGTGTGTGAATCCTCTTTACGCTCTAACTCAAATACTATAATTCTGAAAATTTTGAAAACGTGTATTCTTACTCTAGTTTAATATGAAAAGAAGCTAGATTTTGATGTAAATCAGATAACCGGCAATAGCACTTTACTTGAAGCTTAAAACAGTTTTTCATCAAAAAATATATTTTTTCGTGATTTGTGTTATAAAAATAGTTTTTCTATATATTTTATGAAGAAATTTATAAAATAATTTATTTTATAAATCCCGGAGTCTATGCTTTAAAGATAAACATATCTCCTTGGTTACACAATTCACCAATTCAGATCTCAAATTTATGTAACTGACAGATAAATGTCACTGTCCATAAATTAATCATTTTATTTTTTTCTTGAAAGAGTAAGTCCAATTAAATATGTAGGTGTATGTTTTACATCTTACAAGTCTTTAAAATCAAAGATATGATTTTTTAAAACATCTTTAATTTTAAATATTTGGACGCTGACGTCACGGCTTAGCGAATGCGGCAGTAGCGCTCTACCAGTTGTGTTTGGAACTATGATTGTTTGGATTATCACTTGTCAGTTTGATTTTGTGTCAGCAACATATTGTTAACTAAAACATATTTCATACAACTTTTGGTATTTATTTTAATAAATGTTTTATTTACATACCTTTGCTCATAACTCTGCTGTCACCTGTCACAATTTTAGGTTAGTTTGTTTACAACAGCAAACGGAAATCACGTGGACCATTGTGTGTGTAAGAGGAATGTCTTTGTGTGAGTAACACACCGTGTCGTCACGAGTTTTACAGCCGCGAAAGTGTTTTAGCAAATTTATGAATGAAAAGTCGCATATTTCATGTTATTTTATATTACTATATTTATTAAATGAGACGGATTTCACAAAAAAAAATTAAATGACCCCATTGTTGAGTTGAAAAAATTAAACATGTGGATAACGGAAAAATACATTAAAAAACGGACATCTAAAATTATAAATGAATAATAAAACCACAGATCACACAGTGAAAATCGTCAATTATTAAAAAATACGGGCCGAAATCTGCAAATACAAGCAGACTGGTATATTCAGTAATAAATAATGATGACGCTAAAATCATAGGGAATTTTAAAATAATTATAATTAAGAAATTAAAGATTAAAACACATTATCAGATATAAAATATAAACTTGTACAAAGTTAAAAATAAGGTATTTTATTTAAAACATTTAACAGTGTCATAAATTATATCGTTATTTATCAAATAATATATACCAGAACAACCTTAAAACTTTTCTAGTACCTAATTACATTTTCGCAAAATTATTAACTAAAAGTAGAAATTGAATTTAATAAAAACTTGATCCATTTATGAATGAAATAATTTCCACATTTGTAAAATTTCAATACTCAGAAATTCTCGTATGTATATAAAACAGTACATATACACAACACTCACAGCAGGATACGTAAAAACGTCGAATAATGCGGAAATGACGTTTAGTACCACAATAAAGTGAGTATTAAAAAATAGAATTCTTGCAAACTGTAAAATTAATATTTCCAACAGTGAGCGAATGGTTTCAGATACGATTACGCTACAAATGTGAAGATTTAAAGAGAATATTTATGTGCGACTGAAATATAGATTCCAAATGGGGTATAATAATAATAATGGCTCGTATTACGAGCGTGCTTTTAATGCTTCTCAGATTTTTTTCGTAAAAGTAAAAATATGTGGGTTTTGCCAAAGAAATTACGCCAGTAAATGTAAGTATGTTAATAGTTTTTCGATATTATTGTAATTTATATCATTTTGTTGTATACAATGAATTATGATAATGCACAACATGTACAAATATGTAAGGTTAAGTAAATTTGACTTTCACATTAAGACAATTATTTTTAGTTTATTATTATCATAATACATATTTCATTTTTTTTAATTTATACAAAAAGTAACCTCTAATAATTTTTACAGGTGAACTCGTGAACCCAGCTAGAAAACTTTTCCAGGAGGGAAAAAAAATCTGGACTTCGATAGAAGCAATACCAAAGTGTATCAAATGATAAAAGGCTGAGAAAGTGGATGAAATTAAGAGCGGCAGGTAGTTGTGAATGAATTATGCAGGGGATGACTACGATATCATTTGCCAAGGGTGCTAAATTAGACGTCCAAAGAAAAATCACCAATTAATTTTATTAAACATACCACTCTGTACCATTTACTTTGAAAGTATAATATGTAAATAAAAAGAATACCAGTTATCAAATATGTTTTATTATTGCAACTTACTGGATGCCGCAAAATTGTCTTATCAAATGAAAAGAAAAACTCAAACTGTCAAAAATGTCATTTTGCTTCATGACAACGGCAGGCCCCACACAGCAAACACTACGAGGCAAAAAATGAACAGAATCAGCTGGGAAACGTTGGAACATCCACGCTACAATCCCGACTTGTCACCATGTGACTTTCACCGTCTTGGGCCCCTCGAAGAAGCGATGAGAGGCCATCGATTTGACGACGACCGTGCGGTGCAGGAATTTGTGATCCAATAGCTATGTGAAGGTCCCGGTATATTCTACGATGAAGGGATTGAAAAGCTCCCAATCTATTAGGAAAAATGCGTTTCTATGGCGGGGGATTACGTAGAAAATAATGTTTTTGTATACTTTTTAAAATAAACCCAGAATTAAAAAAAAGGCCGTTTATATTTGATTCATCCTCCTATATTATTATTATATTAAATAGTCTATTTGTATTTATATTCCCAAATATTCATAATATTACAGTGTTTATAGACAGTCTGTACTTATAGTTTGTCTCTCTCTAGCCACGTTTCATAGCCATGTTTGTGTACGAGTGTCCTCTCCTTCTATATATTTCTTCGTGCTACATATTGCTCGTGTCAAACAGGTATACTGTCTGTTAGTAGTTTTGACAGTGAAATCTCTGTAATAATTATAGTTTGAAGGATAACATACTCTTAGATTTTAAAAAATTACTAGAAATCATTGCAAGAGTATTCGCAAAATGAAATTTGGTATTGGAAAATGATTATTAGAAGAAGTGCATGATGCGGTATTCAAATTTAGTACATCGAGTAGTCGGGTATATAATTTAATATCTTACATGAATTTAAAATTTAATTATCGATTTTAGTGAAGTCTATAACACGTTCAACGTAAAAACGTTGAACGTCTGGAAAGTATGTTCTTTGGGGTAAACGCCCGAGAGTACTAAATCAGTTGTGATGTATGCAATTTAAACATGTATTTTCCTCCCAAATCTATAAAAACTTAAGTCTGTTTTTTTTCTGCAAGACATACCTACTAATTTTTATCTAAGTTAAATATATCGTTGATTTTCATATTGTCTAACACGGTTTTTGAAACTTATGGAAAAAATAAATTGAAAAACGTACCCGTTATCAAGTTAAATTTACATTTTGTTTTCAGTATTCTCGATATTGTCATTCACTGTGTCATTGGTATTTAAAATTAGATTACAGTACCAAAATCAAATTAAATAAAAATAATAATTACAAGAAAATTTGTTAATCTGTAAAGAAGAACTAATATAAGCAGAATGTTACTACCCGTATATTTTTGATCGGTAGTCATCGTTGACGAGTCTGTTTTGTTTACACTGGCGAATTATTCGTCATAAACGTGTAATGGCCATGGCTAAATGCCAAAAGTGCCAACAATAAAAATATTTAGAGTTATCAAGTTCAACCCAGTCAGATCAATAAAACCGACAACAATGAAAATATGTATTATGGAAGAGTCGGCACAAAAAAAGTGTATTAGACGTCCAAAACCTGCTTCGCGAGTGCTCGTTAAAATATACTCGAACTCGCAAAAATGCAGTTTCTAGACTAATGATACAAATATCTATTTACATTCTTGTAGTTACAAATCGTGCCGCACTCTTTTGCGATCGTGAGTTTTATGTGTTAGGTTTTCGGGAACAAAATTTGGGTATATCAATTCTCAAATATTGGGTGTCAATATTTTTTATAGTAAAATTACATATTTGGTGCTCAAATTAATAAGCAAGCTAATACATTAGTTTTTTAACAGCTCCATCTATACATTGGCACCCAACCTATTTTTGACTAACCTTTATCAATATCCCCCTCAAGTTTTATTAATATTGGTTCAGTACAGTTCTCGTATGGGCGTGGTTTGTTGGACTCTTAAATCTGCCTCGTCATGGATACATCCGTCGAACAGCGGTACGCAATCAAATTCTGTGTTCGTTTGTGTAAAGAACCAACCTAATTGTGTGCTTTGGTCTAAAAAGCGTTTGAGGATGCTTCATTGACGGCTTGGAACGTTTTTTTTTTTGCTAGCAAGAGTGATTTCGTGCCGGGGGGGGGGGGGGGGGTGAAAACAAAGATGATCCAAAGAGTGATCGCCTCGTATCAAATAGAAACGCCGAAAATATCGAAGTAGTTCGACAACTGCTGATTTTCGATTAACGTGTTACGATTAAGATGGTTGCAGAGTACTTGAACATCAACAGAGAAACAGCTGAATTAATTATTGTCCAAGATTTACAGAATAACAAAAGTTGTACGCACGATAACGCATCGGCCTATAAAGCAATATTCGTGCGTCAATGTCTGTCCTCCAAAAATGTCACTATAGTGCATCATCGTCCGTATACTTCTGATTTGACCCCGACTAACTATTCTCCTTCCCCAAACTAAAATTGAAGCTAAAAGGGCACCGTTACGACGATGTAAGGCACACCATCGTGACGAAGTTATTGAACAGCATTCCAGTTTTAGTCTTCCAGAAAGCCGTGAATGGACTGGAGGACCGCGCCATGCACTGTGTGGATTTAGAAGGAATATATATGTATACCCACTTTGTACAGACTGTTAACATTTAGTTAATTATTATTACGGATTATCATTATGATGCGATGCAAAGAAGGCCGATGAAGTAAACGATGCACGGAATGCGTACCAAGAGAGGGACATAGAGAGAAGGGAAGAAAAGACGTAAGATGGAGGGACGACCTATCAAAGAGAAAGGTGAAAGACCATTGGGGAGGCCTTTGCCCAGCAGTGGGATTTATAGGCTCAATACTATTATTACGGATTATAAATAATTTGGGACTCATTTCTACCTCCCTTTACCCTTGGTAAAGGAGGTATAGGGATCATGCTAAAAATCGCATATCGAGATTTTGGTAAATGACCACGTTTCAAAGTCCCTAAAATCCAATTTCAACATTTTCACGATGATGTCTGCCTGTATGTGTATGTGTGCGTGTGTGTTTTCAGATAACCGGAAATGGCACGTTAATGGTAGCCCAAAATAGGTTTTCTTCGAAAAATACCTTTAATTGTTATTTCTTTGAGATTTATGTTATATAAAAATTAAAGATTATTAAATTTTCTACAGGTTCGCATTAATACTTTTTCTATATATTTTATGGATAAATTTATAAAACTATCTATAATTTTAATCCCGGAGCCTACGCTTGAACCGCAACTCTATGGTTACACAGTTTACATCTCAAATCCATGTAACACTGTCAACAAAT
Organism: Harpalus rufipes; assembly: GCA_951394225.1. Taxonomy (NCBI): domain Eukaryota; kingdom Metazoa; phylum Arthropoda; class Insecta; order Coleoptera; family Carabidae; genus Harpalus; species Harpalus rufipes. The sequence goes on along the minus strand of OX596276.1, from coordinate 18,021,774 downwards.
TAAACATTTCAAATGATAATAGTAACGTTTTAAAAAGAAAATAGTACATAGAGCAATAATTATATGGAAAGGAACTTAATAGTTACCAGCATAATTAAATATGTAGGAATATAGTTAGGAATATAAATAAATAAAATAAATATGTCACGGCATATTACCCATTGCTGGGTGTGCCAATCTGGTTTGTACACAGTTTTGGTAACGATGATGACACATTTGTACCGTGTGAGTTTTTATTAGACGTCACCTCACGGGCACTCATTGCTGGCGTGGAGAGTACAATACAGGGGTCATTTTTATGCCACTTAAAATTCGAAATAATTAGCGTCGGTCGTGATCCAGCCAGGTATTTAAATTTATTTTTTTAAGTATTTACATGAATAAAAATTAAATTAAACGGGAGGTATTGTGCTGGCTACATCAGATTTTTTATTTCCCGAATATTAGTTTGAGTGGTGAACAACGAATATTTGGAGATCAAATAAATTAATGACTTTTCTTAACAATAATTAAGGCCTTGGTCCTGAAGAGCTATCATACTATTGATGATCTCATATACGAGTAGAACAATCTTAAATTCACTGTCTATTTACTCAATTCCACAATGCATTACTTTTTTTGTTCTAAAAAAACAAATAATTCCATCTGAAGTTTTCATCGCAATCCAATTACTCGCTGTTCCATTTTATTCATTTTTCGAATCCTTAACGTTAGCGCATCCCATGATTGCTTACACCTACTCACGCCTGCAGTCTACGCTGAATGTCGGCTTCAGGCGGCTGGACTGGGACGCGGAAAATGCCAAGAACATACGTCACGCCACGCAGTTCTGGGCCTACTGCCTGCTCGCAATGCTCAATCCTCGTTGCTGTTCATTAGCGACATAAACATGGAAACCAGAGCACAACGCGAATTGCGAGGGAGGATCACGTCATACGAAGAGTTTAAACTTTAAAAAGAGGACTTGTCGTTTGCAAGAAATTGCCTTTTAAATTTATAATACGGGTATCAATGGCGCGTATTATGAGAGTGATGCGAGGGTTGAACACTTTTAAGTTTAGGAAGTGTGACGTAGTTTACTATACTTACACGGTGTTCGAAATGTTACTGTTCGTTAATTTTTATGTGAAAAAGAAACTTTTATAAAATAATGGACAGTAACACTACGATTTACGCAAGATTAGCGCTGAAAGCGGTTTATTATATTCATTTGAATGCGGTTATACTTTCACTAGAACCCTAGAAGTCCCCAAAATTAGACTGGTTTTTTATATTGAGATTTTTCTTATTTATTACCATCATAGGCATTCACATTTTCTACGAACCTATCTTAGAAAGTATCGTATTTAATAATAATCATTTTTCAATAACACTAGTGCAATGTACTTATTATTTAACCTACCCGTGGAATACACGTCATCGACTATGCAGAGTAAATTTAGTTCCCCTTACCCCAGAGTTTTTTTTTCTAAATGTTTGGTACTCGCTTTTTATTTAAGTTATAGTTAAAATGAATGCCAGAAAACGCATTCATTTTAAGTTTTTTATTTACAAACAATATTATAAATAACCAAAATTAATATCAATACTAAACAAAACAAAAAAAAAACAATAATAACAACTAAAATTTCAATTTGTCACCCCAAGAAGAAAATGTAAAAAAATCTATTTCTAAAAATCTAAGTTAAAAAATATATGATGTTTTACGATACGTTATTGTTTACCGAAGACACATAAAATGGAATGCTTTAAACATATTATTTTAGAAATAATTACTACAAGATTACATCTGGGGTAATTAAGTTACCCCACACGGTCGTGGGAGGGTTTTTGAATTGATTCTGTTATCATTCGACTTATTGTTTCTATAATATAATGTAATACTAAATTCCCAGACTTTGGAATTGGCCATCGAATTTTATGTAATCTGCCATTTTGCATATATAGAGTTAATTTCTACATTATTTTTTTCCTTAATCGTCTACTACTGGATACTAAATAAATTTCAATTCCTATAAATAACAAGGATCATGGATCAACAGCTTTCAACTTTGAATCGATTGATAAGATCTAATTATTGATACTGGGTTACCCAACCCTAGTTAGCAGACTGACATTAAAATATATGGATTCTTCACACTTTAGTAGAAAGTTTACTCGTGAACACCAATTCGCTGATATATAGTAATTGAATTAGAACATAGAAATGAGAATATACTATCTCTAGATCTAGATTCAATACACACACAAATCCAAAGACTTAATCGTAAATATGTTAATAAGTAAAAATTAAGTAATCACTGTAGGTATCCTGTGTTCAAAATGAAAAGAACAAATTAAAAAAAATCAAATTCACAGTATTACTGAAATAGGATATTATACAATTAGTTTTAGCAAGAAATGTTCATTTTTGAGGAAAACCGTAGAAATTTCAATGTGAATAATTTGTTAAAAGATATTGTAGGAAAATTAGTAAACGTCAAAATGGAAATATTATTTATGTTCAGTAGTACATAAGGTACCAGACAATTAGAAGGTAGTGTATTGGGGAAATTTTAAATTTATTCTTTATAGTTCAAAAAAAGAACTAAATGAAAGATGTAAAAAAATCTCTTTTAATATTTCTTTGCAGGTTTAATACAAGTTTTCAATTTATTTTGTTATTTTATCTAAAGTTATAAACTCAAGTTAAATTTCAGTTTTTGTAAAAAAAATAAAAAAAAATAGGAAGATTAAAAATCGTTTCCCGTTGCAATGATTAAAAAACTTTAATTGGAGTCTTTTAAATTTAAATAGATAAAATAAAGAAGTATAGTACATATTTAGATATTATACAGGGTGGCGCTCGAAATACGTTACATAGGCATTTAACATGGAAAATTAGAATATTTTGAATATTTGCTTCTCATTAAAACTGATTGTTATAAAACTTTGTACACACACCTATTGCGTCCTTTTAACGATTAATTGTTTAAAATGAATAAGAAATAACTTAAAAAAAATTAAAAATTATATATAGCAAATTTAATGTAATAATTATTATCATCTGTAAAAGAAAGTTTGATAAAAGAGTGCTCGTAGCACGATGATAACGCTTTTGCTTCTTCTGTTTAAAGGTCATAGGTTCGAAACTAGTGGCCTTCTTTATTTCTTTTTTTCTTTACATTTATTTAATACCTATAATCAAATAAAATTGGTAATAGTAAAATTGATCGAAAGTTCAGTCAAACCTTCTTCAGGGTAGTAAGATCTTACAAATTGTTGCAATTCATGTACCTACACAAATACATTCGTACAAAACATTCAGTTACTTAATTAACCATCTTATAAAAAAACTCAAAGAACATACACACATCCATTTGCTCTTTAAATTTTTTGTACGATATTTAATTAAGTAACTGAATGTTTTGCACGAATGTATTTTGTGTACATGAATTGTAACAATTTGTAAGATCTTACTACCCTGAAGCAAGTGCAAGTGTTCACCGAAACGTTGGCAAGTAAGAATAAATGCTGTTTCACTAAACTTTTGAGTAATTGTTAACACCTAATCCACATCACAGTCCAAAAGTTGACTAAATTCGAACCCACAACCTTTCACATAAGAAGCAAAAGCATTACCATTATGCTATGAGCCTCTTATGTCAAACTTTCTTTTACAAATGTTAATAATTATTATTTTTATTTGTTATAATCCTTTTTAATTTTATTAAATTATACCTTATTAATTCTAAACAATTTATTATTAAAATGATGTAATAGGTACTTATGAACATGTAACAAAATTTTATAACAATTAGTTTTAATGGGAAGCAAGTATTCAAAATATTCTAATATCCCATTTTAAATGTATGTAAGATTTCGAGCGCCATTTGGTATAAGATTTCCATATGAAAATGTTTTATGAGCCAATAAAATTCCAATTATGGTTGAAATGTACATAAAATCAAATACGAATTACAATAACAGGACACTTACGTAAGGGTTGTAAGTTATTTTTACCCTACAAATTTAATAATTGTTGTATTTTCATTGCTTGAAACAAATGAACATGGAAAAAGTTAAAATAATTCTCTTTTTGAGTGTGTAACTGGCGTTCATTAAAACATAATAATCCGAAATCCAACAGTGATAAAAAAATGAGCATCGCCATTCAAACATAATAATCCGAAATCCAACAGTGATAAAAAAATGAGCATCGCCATTCGAAAGAACATACAAAAGTCCCTTAATAAGAACGAGATGCAAACCAAAATACAATAATATTACAGTTTTCACATTTGGAAGTTATTCCCAAAAGTAAAAAAAAACTGCAAAATTTACATTTCTGCATGCACATTTTTTTCGCAAATAGCCATGGACACCACTAAAATGGTCTCCTAATGGGACAACTTTTGTCTCATTTAACCGCTTTAGTAACTCATAGTTCTCGAGTTCCCCATGCAGGATGCGGTTTTTGGGACAGCCTGTATATTTACCTAAATTGGATAAGAATATTTATAACAGAAGAAGTTGCAGCTAGCATTATTGTTTCTTGTACATTTTTTGTTGAATAAGCATAAAAATGAGTTAAATCCTTCATTTTTACTCTGAGAACGAAATGTAAATCAAGACGATTACAAAAATACTCAAACCATATTACATTTCTAATCGATGTGACATTGTCAGTTAAGATTTAAATCACAAACGTCCACAAGAGAAGTGTGTAAACATGACAATCAACTTGAAATGTTATAACATATTTGCTATTTATTTACAAATGTGATTCACTTCACTAAAAATAAATGTAAACATTGTTTAAAAGTGGGAAATTACTCATTACTTACAACGTATTTTCTGATTTACACAAAAATTATGACACAAGTCACGTACTTCCTTATATTTTTGCGGAAGATTGTTTATTTACGTAAAAAAATATACGGGAATTTTTTCAAAGTTCATCATTATTTGTAATAACAGTATAAATAAAATAAATGATGATAAAAGAACAAAGAACAAATAGCCGGAAAATTTGTTATATGTGGCATTTTTCTTTCAGTAAATATCACTATCTGACATTTTCTCTTTTTATATTCTCTCGTTAATGCTTCATTAATTTTTTTTGTATTTTTAACATACAGAAATATTGCTTTCCTATATTATGATACAAAATTTTATTTTGCTTCTACATACTACCAAAATTAGGGGAACGCCAAAAAAAGGTATGTATTTCAAAAAGTGTGAACCCTCTGTCGTTCCACTTCTAAGTATTTAAAGTAGATTTTTTTTAAAAAAAGTGGAAAATTATTTTTAAGTAATAATTAATTAATTAATAATAATAATACTTAATAATTTATAAACAGTGAAAAACAGAGTAATTAAAAAACTAAATCCTATCATAAAATATATGACTGCAAATTAAGAAAGCAAAAACACTTTTTGGGTTACTTACTTACATAATTGAAGCCGTCAGATGATTTCCGCCTTATATGCACTAATAAAGCTAACTTCAGCCCGTGTTTAATGAATCAGCTGTTAATGGTTGCTATCTACACGCCCTATTCAATAGAGATTGATATCACAGCTTGTCAAGTTGTGATTAAGCACGGAAACCAGTATATTTTAACAACGAGAGTAAGAAAAAAATATATTATGTAACAAGTTTTATAAACGTCGTTTAGGCAGAAGATTTTTTGACACGAGCGGAACAAGTATATAAAAAACTAGTATATTATATAAACTACGAATGCTTTTATTATAAAATTGCGCTCGTAATACGGGGCTAAGAGTTGTTTATAAAACGAGTCACATACTATACGTTTACGACTGCAAACGACAGAAGAAATACAGAAACATATTATTTAGCAGAGACTTGAAACTGAACGCAAAACTGAACCGAAACACGAATTTTTGTTCAATAAACCTGAACCGATTTTAAACCATTTCAAATATGATTTTAAAATTAATAAATATAATCCTCTTCATGTGCTTGTAATCATTTACTACTCTGAACCGAAACTCGAACCCGAATTGACATTTATTTCCTGAACCTGAACCGAATTTGAACCATAAATACACTTCGATCCAGGTCCCTATTTTTAGGTTACTTATTTTTATAGAACATCAGCTGGCATCTACAGCAGCTAAATTCAGTCCGTGCTTAATGAATGTGATGTAAATTGTTGTTAACTTCACACCAGATTCAAAACGTTCTAAACCGTTATTTATATAATTGAATTAAGTCACATTTTAACAACGGAAATAGTAAAAGTCTACTCACTTGTACAATGAATACCTATTCTCTTAGACATGGAAAATCGTTTATGCGTTCGTTTCAGCTTTTGGGTAAATATTACGTACCATCCTAATTTTAATATCGACTGAATCAATATGAATCACTTTATTATGTAATTTAACAATTATAGTGTAATATAATAAACATATTAGTCGACCATAAAATAAAATAGTTCACTTATGACAGTTATTTCACCTTTATTATTAAAACAGCAGCATAAATCAGGAAGAATGCAAGCAATTTAGTAAAATCACTTTTCATAAACGCCAAGGTGACTTAATCACACTCAGCTGGATTATTCATGTGGGCTAATTTTTATTAATGATTGTTGTTCCCTTGTGAAAACCGTTACCTGCATGAGTGTATTTCACACAGTCATTATTATAATCTCAATTATTAATTAAATATCCAACAAAGGTGTGTTATTTACTATTCCATTAACCCATGCAGATCAAAATAGAACTTGGGCTACGCTCAAGTTTACTCTGACATGAACACTAACTTAATGTTGTCTTCCACATTATGGAATAAGATATGGGGAGGTAAGTTTGCAATGTACAATGTACACATATCACTCGGTTACTTTCAAAAGTAAAGTTTTGAATACTGAAATAACTTTCTCCAACACTATTTTGGAAACTACACATTCCACAACTAAAAATTATGTTGGAATCAACATCATTCTAACAAACTGTGTGGATTAATTTCGTACGTCGTTTGGAATAATTCCGCACGGCTTTTGGCAAATATGAATCTGCCGTTTATTAACGCGGTATAACAAATATCTTGCTTTGGTTACTATAGTTAGGTCTCTTTGTTTTATATTTATTTATTTCTGAATTCGCGATTGACCATCGATTGGCGTTTTGAACAGTTTTGGAATTAGTTTTACCGGTTTTTGGAGATATTTAGAGCAATATGTTTATCTAAATAATATATTATATATTAAATTAACTAAATAACAATTAATAGAGAAAAATGTCAAGTGGCAATGAATATATGGGATGTACTCCACCAGAAATAAGGGAACTTACTAATGATACAGTAGGTCAGTTACTCGTATTACCAAATAAATCAAGAAAACATATGAATGGAGTGGCATGAAAAAAATTATTTGATCATATATGATAATATATATTATAAGGGGTCTCGTGGTGTGCGCCTGAGTGTCTGGTTGCGAATCTTGAAACCCGGATTCAATCCCGACAAACGCCAAAAATTATTTAGAGTTGAGTGTCCGTGAGGTGAAGCCTGGTAAGCACCCGCACGGTACAAATATTTCATCATTACCGATATATGTGTACAAAGCAGCTTGGCACACCCAATGAGTAATATGCCGTGATGATATATTTATTTATTCATATTTATTGTATATAGTCAATGATCAATTCTTGTATAATTTCTAAAATGTTGTTGGAGAAAATATAGTCTATAACACGTTTGCAATGGCATAATTGACACTCGCAAACCGTAGTCCTCGCCTTCGGCTCGGATCACAAACTTTTTTTCCTTCCCTTACATATTGTAGAATATACTATTCCATTGCGGTAGTGTTACAGTGGATGAAAGAAATAAAATGTAAATTGGATAAACTGAATTGGAAACTAATCACAGTTGATTGATACTTTGTTTTTCACGTAGATGTTTGTGCAGTTAGACTGACTAAAAATAAAACATCTAGTCTGTGAATAATATAAATAAATAAATATATTATCATTACATTTGGCGTACCAATGTCTTTATAAGCAAAGGTAATGGCGACGTATAACGAATAACTTGAGAATGGTATAATTAGTAGACATCTTCATAAATTAAAGTCATAATAATATATATGTAGCTTAAAAAAATAACCAATGTCAACATTTCAGACTTGTGGTTATGACTGATTTGAAATCAACAAGAAACTTTCAGTGTTAATTATGCCGACTTCTTGTGAATATTTTGATTACTCATTATTAATATTGATAAATGCAGATGATGTGGCGTAGGATCAGTTTATTTTCTTTTTTTGTTTAAAAATGTTTGTTGGATTGTACTTCACAAAATTTGGACGTTTAGATGCAATCTAGCATCCTCAGCTCTACAAAGTCAATATATTAAAATATTGTACAAATATAATTAATAAGGTTTTTTTTATCCTACCTAACAATGTATATAATCAATAATGTTAACAATTACATGTTTAGGTTGAAAAGTAAGTCATTTATTGTAAAAAACGACTACGTAGATATAATGTAAAAAATACGATGTGACAAGCACATTACCTTCCGTCAATTCTATGTATTTTGTACAAACCCCATACCGAAAGTTTCTTTAAAAAGATTATATATATCCAGTAAAATTGTAACACGAACATTCACTATTTTCTACAAATTCCACACCGAAAATTCCCTGGAAAAGATTCTAATATATCCAATAAAATTATAACATGAACATATATATGTACAGTGTGTTAATTAAAAACCTGGCCATAGGTGTTTAACGTAGGAAATCAATTTTTCCTTTGTGCAAAAGTTCCCAAATTATTTTAGACACAAATAGTTCAAATAAATATTGTAGAGAATTAAATTCTACACTCGAATTAGTAATAAGATTTTATTTTTGACCATTTATAACCGAGAAAATCAATTTTAAATTTTTGTGGAGATTTATAGCGGTAGCCATGGAACTCAAACAAAATTATAAACAATTTTATGCCATATTAACTGTCAAAAAAAATTGTGTTTTGTGATTTTCGTTCAATAACATATTTCTTTGAACAGTTTTCACATGAAGAGAAGCTTCAGATTATAAAATGGTGGACAAATTTTGTTTGAGCATGGCTATCGCTATAAATCAGCAATCTTCAAAAAACTTTAAAATTGATTTTCTCGGTTATTAAATGTCAAAAATAAAATCTTGTTACTAACTCGGATGCAGAATTTAATTTCTCTACATTTATTTAAAGTATTTTTGTCTAAAATAATTTGGGATCTTTTGCGCAAGGAAAAACTGATTTCCCATGTTAAATGGCCAGGTTTTTAATTAACATACTGTATATTATATAAATTGCACTTGACGTTGACATCTGTCAATTAGAATTATTTGTATATATCAGCAGTTTCCGTGGTTATAGCATAGCTGGGTGATTTATGAAAGGTAATCTCTTTATAATTCTTCAACTCTATATCTATTGAATTTTTAGAATTGAAATGTTGCAGTAATCGTCACACAAACGCACACCCTCGCACATGCGTGCTCACATATACACACACACACACTCACACACACACAGATATCATCGTAAATTTAGTAAAATCGTATTCTAGGGACAATAAAACGTGTTTATTCATTAAAAACGCACCATCCAATTTTTTGACAAATGTCAATACCTTCCTTACTTAAAGGTGACGGAAGGTAAAAAGTAGTGGACAAGTTGTAACATTGTATTTTTTTTAAATGAATAAAAAGCGCGAAAATTAATCATTATTTTTGTGGAGGTCAGACTAGTGTCATCTGTCGGGAAGTAAATTCAACAAAGGCTTGTTATTAATATTAATATAGAAAGTGTCGTATATCAAATGTTTATTAAAATTAGGTTCAGTGTAAAATTTTAAAATTCAGGAAATTAAATCTACGACCACAACTTCGCTGGTGCGCGCAAAGGACGCTATTTTGTGGATTTAAAAGTTTGCAAATATAATCATGTTGATAGAGCCGTTTCTTGATGTTTATTTGTAAAATATTATTATACAATGACTGTGTAGAGCTGATGATGATACTAGATTGCATCGAAAAGTCCACATTTCGTTAAATAAAAATGTTCAACAAACATTTAAAAAAAAAATACACTGATTTTATGCCACTTCATCTGCCTTCATCAATATCTCTGGATCACTAAAACATATTCCAATTATTAATATTGATTACAAATGTCACTTTATTCTATGATTTAAACCAGCGTTCTCAGGAAAATCATAAAAAAATTTAAGCCCCGACCAACAATGAAAATACCAGGACCCCTATTCTATAACTTTTATCACCGGTGATACGCGTCTCTAGGTGATATATTTCGGACAGCCATCTTGCGGAAGATTGCCAAACATGACCATATGACGTCATACTTGGCGAAGAGATATCACCTCATGCAGAGGTGGTGTTATATTTATATCACCGGTGTTATCTTGTTTGGTTTGACATTTGTTTGAACTGGTACTGTGTTATGCATAATTTTTATTTGTGGTATTTTGGTATGTATGGCTTTTTTATACACTCGACTGACAGTTGTTGAATAATTAGAATTAGAGGAAAATGCTGAAGAACGTTTCAATCGGAGGCGAATTAAATACTTACAGGACCCATTCAGCATCAGTGATGTAGAATTTGTTGCTACTTTTTGTTTGAATAAGGATACATGCTTGTACGAGTACATTATTCGAACTTAGTCGCCATAATAAACAACCTCCTAATGTCAACTTGACAGATGATGTAAACGAAATTTGAAATTTTCTTCATAGTACCAACATACAAATATTTATGTGAGAACATAAGCAAGTGAATATTACTAAAACAACACCGCCTTATATCACCTCGATGAAATGTGATCTGACGTCATTAAAATAACACCTTAAATCGGTGAAAAGTTATAGAATAGGGGTCCAGGAGTCTTGGAGTGCTAGGTGAGTGGTGAAACGATAGGCAAAAAAGATTGACTCGCGATGTGAAAAGGTTGAGAAACGCTGATTTAAACTGTCTATAGTATTAAAGCCTTTCAAGATTTTATTGACATTTCTACATGGTTTCATTATGGCAATAAGTATTTTCTTATTTTCCGACTTGACATTGGTTCAATAGAAGCCAATTCTTATTGATTCTGAACATTTATATTTGGTTTCCCTGATATAAAAAATAGTGTTTTTTTAGCAGATTTACTCAACCAATCTCATTTTAATCAAGAAAAAATTACATGGGTTGTTCTTGTACAGATTTTTGAACTATAGTCCATTCACAAGCAAGCCTTGGTATTTTTATTTCTCGTTAAACTGTAAGTTAATTAACTTGTCAGTAATAATAAAAATGTCGCATCAAAAAAATTAATTAATTTTTACAACTTATGCTACAGACGTTTTCGTGAAATCGATCGGATTAATCCGATGTAATCAGAAGCTTTCGTAAAGTCAATCGGGTTAATATGACGTGTTCGTAAATTCACTCCGATCAGTCAGATCGGGCGATCCGATCAAAAATTTTCGACCCCGATCCATGTGTATGGCTAGTACAGATTGAGCACGCATATTTACAATTGCAAACATTGTAAATCTGACTTTTGAATTTATTCCTCCTAGTTGAAAAGCAAGGTGCAAAAGGATGAATAGAAAAGTTAAATTAACATTATACGAACCAGAAAAATCAATAAAATTTCTCACAGAAAATTTCAATTTTAAAACTTTCACTGACAACCGTAAGATAACCGTGAAATTATTTCCTACAAAGAATGTTGTATTTACTTAAGAAATATCACCGATATAAATTAATAACGAGAATAAATCGTTCAACAGTTGACACACAAGCACAAAATGTCACGAGGTGAATTTTAGGTTAGGTGTAAACATTATCGATAGCCAATCAGACAAAGACTTTGTAGCGAAATTTTACATTTACTCCTCCTAGTTCAAGAACAGAATATGACTATAAATAGAACTAGAAATGGTCAAAAAACATTCGGCATATTTTTATTACAATTTTATTTTATTCTATTCATAGGAAAAGATCTCTTTCTTAGGGTTATGGACCAATAATTTCATCGTAATGTCAGCTTGTGTCGTTACATTTACGATAATCTTGTTTAATGAAATGCCTTGAAATGTCATTTTCGTTATGTTAATAATAATGGTCCGTTAATTAAACAAAGCGTTGATGAACGTTTCTGCAATCGGGCAATAGTATGCTACAAATGTATAATCATCTATTTCCTGTCATTTCAGCACTCGTGCTGAAATTCTCACACCTCTAGGGAAGTAGATGATTTCCTGCACTTTTCGGGCACAATACGCCGTTTCGTATCCTGACAGTTTTCCTTAATTCACTTCCTTATGAGTCTGTAATGCGTATGTCGGTATGTCATTCATGCCCATTCAAAATTTAAAATATTCTCAGATCCTTAAATGTATACTGTAGTAGCTTTTTCGGTTAATATACATGTGTCTCATTTTCGATTTTTTTTTTAAGTTATAGTAACGATAGAGTAAAACCGTTTGCACATTCATTATTTGTTTATTTTAATTCTATATCTATTAATTATGTTCTTAAAATGATTATTAATTATTTTTTTGAGTTAGATAAATGTATTTTATTAACGTATAGTTAGCCCTGGCTCAAGTCGATAAAATTAGTTTATTATGCTTTCTGAGGTATATAAATTGAAGAAATGATAAAAACTGAAGAAAATAAAATAAAAAATAAAAAATTGATGATCTGTAATAGATTTTTTCATTTGTTGTTTCAATTTTTCCCCCCTCTAAAAAATTAATAATTCATGTTTTATTCATGTTTAAAACAAAAGAATGTAGACTTATTATATATTATTGAAGAGCTTATAAAAGGATGATACTATATTCAACATAGGTGTCCCCATTTAAAAAAATATAAGTTTGGGTTATATCTCAAGGATTATTACGTATTCAAAAAATCTATTTACGCCATTTTATTCTACGCAAGAAACAAAATTTGTCTAAACATTTTTTCTCTATCATAATAGATAAGAAATGAAGATATTTTCGAAATTAACGATAAACGAGTTTTTGCCTGTATCTCAAAAACAAAAGAAGATCAAAAATTCCTGTGGCGACTATTAAACTTTTCTCGAAAAGTTGACTATGGAATGTGCAAACGGTTTTGCTCTATCGTTAATATTACCCGAGATACCTTTAAAAAACTTCGAAAATGAGACCATGTACAGTGCAGCATTTGGTCCTATTAGCTTCTTTATTTTTATATGCGTACAACTGCAATCTATTTGCACGGACAATGGACGTACAACCCGCAATATTATAAGACACGCATGTCTCTTTCTTAGTCTTGCCATGAAAAAGGAAATTTAATAAACCTCTCACGTTTACCGGCCAATGCGCTACATACTTTTCTAATGATACGCGTCATTGAATCCATGCAGGTCTCTCGCAGTATCTTAAAACTGACCACTTCCAAAGTATCGCAGATCTCCCTCTAAATGAAGTCGGCTTTATTTCATCTCGAATTACATAACATATGAAATTTACCCCCAATTATGAAAATCTATATTTTTCTCTGAAGTCTTCACCATTATAATTTCGCGTACGTTCATATTCATTTATCTCCGTAACTTCTTCAATATTTTCTAAAACCTCGCCAATGTCACTCATTTTGACAAATATAAACTACCCCTACACCTTGCTAAAATTTGTATGTTTGAATTGCTGTTTACGACGACCAAGATGAAAAAGTGTCTATGAATGAGTAAAATGGGTTTATTTGAAATCGTCACTAAAGTGTACGAAAATCGTCATTAAAAGTCAGAAATCGGCACTAAAGTAATCCATTATACGACGATTTCATGCAAATGCAGTTGTTGCCAACATTACGATAATTATTATACATATAAGATAATTTGGGTAAGTGTACGATATGCAATAGTAAATATATACGTAAAATGATAAAAATATGTGCAAGAAGAATGAATTAAATTGTAATTCCGATGAAGAAGTTTGAGATAACACATAATTTTGAGTGTTCATTACGATAACTTCAATGTCCCGAAGTTCGCAACACTGATCATAATGTACATTTGTTTGACTGACAGCAACTGACATTTGTCAATATAACATATAAAAATAAATATTCCTTTCATTTTCACAAAATTTCGATTTCAAATAAAATTTAATATGCACCTCGGCACTGGAGTTCCTTTTTATGACTCATATGATTTATTTTCCTCGGCCGTGCGGCCTCGGAAACTAAATTCCACATTCGTGATAAAGACTAGAACTTCAGTACCTTGATACATAAATAACTATTACATTATCAATAAAAAATGGTCTTTGAATACGAAAATGAACGAAACATCAAAATTAAACAGTGTAAAAACTGTTTCAATTTTAGTTTCTGAATACGCATGTATGTATTTAAAATTAAAATAAGTACTAAAAAATGGAATATGCTTGCTCACTCAGTAAACTATCACTTTCAGGTCTTGTTATGTAAAATACTATATTTTAAATTTTAGAGCATAAAATACTGAATTTTGTAATACCAGAATTTATGAATTTATGTATTATAGGTAAGCGACTAAAGCTGGGTTTATACAGCATATAAATTATAAAATTAAATTAAGCCACTAAATTAAGAAACTAAATTAAAATAACGTCGTTTATGCAGTAAATTAAAATTAAGAATTTTATGTTTGACATTTCGGATAAACTAACTTTTCGATGAAATTGAGGTACGTTATATTTATATAGAATAAAAATACAAATTGTTCTCTGCAGAAAATTTGTCATCGAAAATTTTCATAGTTTAGATTTTAATATATGTCATAGTGCGCGATCGGTGTAGGCGTAAAACTGAGAAATTATAAAATTGAACTAAAAGTTGAAAATAGAATACTTCTTAATTTAGTTTCATTAGTATAGTTTTATAGTTTAGTTGCATTGTCGTTGTCATTGATAACAATTGTTTCTGGTTGTTTCATTTAGTTTTACAATACAATTTTTATTTCCCGCTACCCTTGGTAAGGGAGGTATAGGGATCATGCTAAAAATCGCATATCGAAATTTTGATAAATGACCACGTTTCAGGTCCATAGAATCTGATTTTAACATTTTCACAATGATGTCTGTGGGTGTGTATGTTTGTGTGTGTGTGTGTGTGTGTGTGTGTGTGTGTGTGTGTGTGTGTGTGTGTTTATGTGCGTATGTATGTGTATGGGTGTGGAACTTCTGGTAACTCTAGCTCAAATACTATCAATCGCAAAATTTTGAAACCTTGTATTTCGCCCTTATTCTAATATGAGAAGAATCGGATAATCGGAAATCGCACTTTACTAGAACATCAAAATACTTTTTCTTCCAAAAATACCTAGAAATGTCATTCTTTCGCAATTATGTTATTATAAAAATTAAAGATTATTGAATTTTCTACAGCCATGCATTAATATTTTTCTATATATTTTACAGATAAATTAATAAAATAATCAATTTTATAAATCTCAGAGTTCATGTTTTAAAGATAAACACAACTTCTTAGTTACACAGTTCATATTTCAAATGTATGTAACTGACAGATAAATGTCACTGTCAAAAAAATAATCATTTCAAAATACTAATAGTAACGTTTTAAAAAGAAAATTGTAAATAGAAAAATAGTTATATGGAAAGGAACTTAATATACATAGTTTTCAGCGTTAATAAATATATAGGTATACAGGGTGTCCCTTAACTTCGAGCAAAAACTTTAAGGGCATATAGTACTGACCAAAATGAATAAAAAAGCTTCATCAACATAGGAATGATCTTCAACTGTTTCCGAGAAAAGTGAAAAATCTAAGAAAAACTGACAAAGATAACGATCGAATTTTTTATTATATGCCCTTAAAGTTTGTGCACCAAGTTAAGGGACACCCTGTATATGTATTTATATATAAAAAAAAAAATACTCGTATATCATCACGGCATATTGCCCATTGCTGGGTGTGCTAATGTGCTTTGTACACGATTTCGGTAATGATAACATATTTACATCGTGCAGACGTTTACCAAGCGTCACCTCACGGGCTCTCATTTCTGGCGTGGAGAATGAACTACAGGAGTCAATTTTGTGCCATTTAAAATTCGAAATATTTGGTGTTGGTAGGGATTGAATCCGATTCTTCAGATTCGCGACCAGACACTCAGGCACTCGGCCATGAGACCCCATAGGTATATGTATTTTAATTAATAAAAATTAAATGGCGGGAGTTATTGTGTTGGTCACATCAGATTTTTTAATTTAATTGTCTACATAAACCCAGTATTATCACGGTAAAAATAAATCTAGAATGTGATAATTTAAAAAAATAAACGTTGCTTATCTGTCAAACCAAGTAGAAGTGATGTTTATCGCATACTAGATTTATTTTTACCGTGACTTTAAACTAACTTTACTAGGTTATCAAAGACTTAAATTCAAAAATGTTATGGTTTAAAATTATATCTATACAACACTCAATAAAATATTATGGAACAGATAATATTCGAAAAATTGCTATCGCAAGAATTGCTTGGGGTGCTGATACCGGTATATTTCTTTAATATTATTGGTTACAGTACTTATTTGAGTAGATACAATAAATTATAGAAAATGGGAGTAAATATATAAAAAAAAAAGTTAAAATTAACCTAACCGAGATTTAAATTGCGTTCTCTAACAAATACATAAACATATTTAGGTATTTAACTATTATGACTTTTATTAACAATCATAAAAAGAAAAATTATTACTAAAAGTGTATAATTAACGGATTAAATTTTTATGATTCTAGAAATTTGATAAAAAAAAATATAAGAATTAGTTTATAAAATATGCTGAACTAAACCAAAATTTCATATTTTAAAATAATTGAGGAATATTTGAATATTGTTTTGAATATATAAAATAAATTCGAAAATTTGTTATGTACAGTTATGTTAAGTTAGAATGTATTTATTTTATACAGTTTATTAATTTTTTTTTTTCGTTGATGGTTTACTAATAGGATTCATCCATATACAAAAAATATTTTATTAAGGATTCCTATTCATGAATTAGTTTTTTTTCTACAACTATTAAAATTACCTAGGCTTTTTTATGTTTATTTTTGGGGTTAAAAATAAAAAAATATGACACCAGTGTTAAAAAATGACAGATCAATGTTACTTTTAACACTAGTGTTAAAAGTGAATTAGTTCCTTTATAATGACGAATGGAACAACAAATCGACATTTTCAGGCATGTCAAAAAATTATTAGAAATACAAATTAAAATGAAAAAATAGTGTTTGTATTACATACGATATGTAATCATCAGACTGACTGTCAAATGTGTAAAAGTTAATTTGAGGTTGGAATTTTTCAAATTGAATATAATTAATTAGAATTTCTTCATTTAAGACCCGGTATTTCATTCTTGTTAAACTGTCTGTCGGTTAACAAAATATAGCATCGATATTTTGTATAAAAATTACACATGCGTCCAGTTTTCAATGAAACATATTTCTTGTAACTGATAGTTTATTTAACAGACAGAAATGAAAATAGTGGGATGCAATAAGTTAAGATCAACAAAAAATATTGTAACATACATTCATACAAATGACTTTAAATACATATATTCAAACTGTTATCTATCGCAACATTAAAACAATGAGATTTTAGAATGTGCAAATATCCATTGTATCTTTTATGTGCCATAAAATACATTTTATCAAAATATTTACTATATTACTAATATTCGTCCATGAAACTTTATCGTTGCGCAAAAAACAAATAAATCATTTTGTTCTCATTCCAATAGTTTCAACCCTATATTTACGAGGACACGAACACAGACACGTCCGTGCAGGCGTGTTTGAAAAGAGATACTTCCAAGCAAATCAATAGAGATGTTTACTATCATAAAAACTTATACTTACTTTATATCTAATCTACTTCTTATTCCGTGAGACGTAGAAACTAGTTAGTGCAGACTTATTGCTACGAGGAAATGTTCAATTTATGCTTTTTATCTTGATAAAATTTCAAATCATACGAGGTCAAAGATTTTACAACTCGAATGTTTTTTTCTTACATTTTATAGTTCTTTTATAAATTTTAATAATGGTATAAAACTAAGTACATAAAATGTAATTTATTGTAAATCATTAAAATACATAAAAAGTAGAAAGTTTCTTTGTAACTTAATGCGAGCAAAGTGTACGAATATAAGTTTTAGAAATGATTTTTTTTTACGTTACTTTATTTTTATCAAAAGCAATACAATTATTGCTGCTACGAGTGCTACATTGAAAAATAATTGCAAGAAAACATCTTTCTAGATACTAAAAAATCTGATGTGACCAACACAATACCTGCCGCCATTTAATTTTTATTAATTTAAATACATACATATGGGGTCTCGTTGTCGCGTGCCTGATGTCTGGTTGCGAATCTGGGGAACCCGATTCGATCCCGCATCAACGCCAATTATTTCGAATTTTAAAAGGCACAAAATTGCACTCTCCACACCAGCAATGAGGTGACGCTTGGTAAACGCCCGCACGATATAAATATGTCATCATCATTACGGAAATCTGTGTACAAAGCAGATTAGCACACTCCGCAATATAGGTAATATGCCGTGATAATATATTTAAGTTTTTATTTAAATACTTACCAGCTTATTTACTGATGCTAGAAATTATATATATTAAGTTCCTTTACATATGTTCTATTTACAATTTTCTTTTTAAACCGTTAAGGTTATTAATTTGAAATCATTTTTTTGACAGTGACATTTATCTGTCAGTTACATACATTTGATCTGAACTATGTAACCATGGAGTTGGATTTAAAGTATAAGTTTCGAGATATAATTTTTATATTACTTTATAAATTTATCCATAAAATATATAGAAAAAGTATTAATGCAAACCTGTTGAAAATGGAATCTTTAATTTTTATAATAACAAATTGCGAAAAAATAACATTTAAAGGTATTTTTTGAAGAAAAACTATTTTGAGCTTCAAGTAAACTACCAATTCCGGTTATCTGATTGACACCAAAATCTAATGGCTTCTTTCCATATTAGAATAAGGTAGAAATACATGGTTTCAAAAGTTTCTGAATGATAGTACTTCAGTTAGAGTGCGCATAAGATCCACACACACACATACTTAAATACACACACACGCACACACACACGCACACACACACACACACATATATACACATACACACGAACATCATCGTGAAAATGTTAAAATTTGATTCTAGGGACCTTAAAACGTGGTCATTTACCAAAATCTCGATATGCGATTTTTAGCACGATCCCTATACCTCCCTTACTAAGGGTAGCGGGAAGTAAAAACATAAAAATATACTTAAATCATTGGCAAAATAAACAACTCGACTATCAACATAAAAATATTAAACGACTGCATAGTGATAGGTAGTAATACAAGTAATAAATTATATCAATAAGGTTAAAAGATAAATATTATAGACATAAATGATAAAATTAAGACATAAACAAATACTTTCATACTGTATTTGCCAAGATTAAATTTTCTAGATAATTTTGGTATCCTTTTAATTTATTTAAAAAATAAATTAGGTCTGAATACTAAAATTTTCTGAACCCAAACCGATTCTATACCCTTCTCCAAAACTTTCATACCGAATTTAATAAAAATAATTATTTTTACAAAACAATTTACACGAAAAATTGACCATTTGCACATACACTAAAACATGGAAGTAGGAATAATATGAAAGGAGTATTTGCAATAGCTAGTGAAGCCGCTTCCTCCTCTTCAATGTGTCCTATGTCAGTTTGAAGTTACAAGGTTTTTGCTGTTAATTGTGTATTGCATTTTTTTTTTGTACGAGTACAAGTGTTGAAGAAATGTTTTACCATTTGCGACTCTTTGATATATATCGCGTTTTATATTGGTTCTTCTTTAAATATTTCGCGAATCCCCACCACAAAGTGTACTACTACAGTACCTGCGTCTGTCCCCACCGGGTTCCATTTCCCTTGCCCAAAGTTCAAGTTTATGTTCTCTCCATATATTTCCTAGCTCCATGCACTAAAATGTGCTTGAAATAAGAATGTGGCATAAGGATAGATGTAGATGATTTCTGCCCTGTGATTGGTCAAAATGCAAAAAAAAATCACCTATTTTTTTTAATATTGAAGTAGTAGAGTATGTAAGATGAACAAAGTTTGGTTTTTCAAATTTAAATTATTTATTTAAGGCTTGTAAAAAAACAGACGGCTCTCAAGCGCCATTTCTTACATTCTTAATTATTGAAACAGTTAGTCACGAGAGAGATACTTTCATAGTCAATTTGTTTGCAACCCGAAATACAATTTACAACAGCGTCTAGCTTCCTCTCCTAAAAAATGGAATATTTAATCCACGATTGCTTAGCCTGTTTAGTGATGTTTCTGTCATTTTGACATTAATTAATTAAATATGGTATTATGTGTCTGTGATCATTTGTATCATACTATTCTGAGTTGCAAACAAACGGACTTTTAGAGTAACTCGCCCGTGACTAACCCTGTTATGTGGTAAGTTAAACCGTATACTCGTAGTTAAGTATATTTATATACGATTTAAAATATGTAGTAATAAGTCTTAAATTTGCTATAAATTAAAAAGAAACAAGATTAACCGGTCTTGCATTTCGATTCACGAAAACGTTTTTTTTAATAACGAACGAAACGAGTGGAAACGAACCAGATAATTTTCGTTTTTAGTCGCTGATGTAACGTTTAACCTTATTTGTTCAGATATAGCTTCAGTCGAAAACTACTTTATATTTGACGTTAAAGCTAATATAACCTATGTTTTAGAGAGAGAGAGAGAGAGAGAGATAACTACGTTTTAGTTAAGCAGGTAAATAACGTGTACGGTATGTGAGAAAATATCTTGATGTACAGAATAACGTTCACGTTATCTGAAATTTAAACGATCACGCTATTTTGACATTATGTGAAAACTCTATTATTATATAATAACACAATTATTAATTGCGATTTTACATTATATTTTTATGAGGTTAACCGTCACTTTTAACAAAAGCGCTCTATAAAAGAGGGTTCATAACACGAGCCATTGTTATTATTGTTAATATTTTAGTAGAATATGTATTTGGAATTATTGAGGTTTTTATGTTTTATCAAGGACAAGGACAATTCATAAGAAAAATAAAAAGTTCTCCAAACGGAAATAATAGGAACAGCTGACAGTGAGTGATTCTGTTCCAACTCGAACCAAACTGCGCACAAAATTATCCCAAGAAATCCCGAATTACAATAGAAATCATAGATAAGGCAGGATTTTCAAAAATGACCTGGTTTAAAATTTTCAGTACCTCACGTCTTCGCCATAACGTAAATAAGTAAGACAGTACCTTTATAATTAGAACCACCTTCTCAAGAAAAAAAAAATTGTTTAATAATATACGCTATATTTACGATTTTTCAACATATAATATCGCAAAACTAATAACTGGAACGATGTTTTGTGTTATTTTATGACAACAATTTAATTCGTTCCCACGTTGTTGAGTTTAATATATTTTTTTTATGAGAAAGTTAAATTTGTTTAATGGAATAGCAAGAAATATAAAATTAAACTAGTTTTTCATTCAATGCATTCCAGGGATCAATTGTGTATTATTATTCTCGAAATTTCGAAAAACTAATTTTAGGAAGTTTGATCAACAGTTAGCTTTATAATTAGAAATATTCTTATCAGTGTACGTGGATCACGCTCAAATTTTTAAGAATAAAACACATCGTTCAATTTTTTTAGAACTTTATTTTCAATAAGTTCAAAGTAGTTACTTTCAACAACAGTACACTCCGCGTTCCTTCCACTTCTTAAAAGCTCCAACCACGTTTGAAATGCTTTCAACCTGATTTTTTTGTTCCCAATAATTACAAACTAATATTAAATTTGTGTATTTATAAATACATACTCAATTAACTAATTAATATAAAAATCTTTACAAAAAGAATTTCATCATTCTTGAGCGTCCAACCATTTATTCGCATTAAATACTTACATCAGTATATCATCGTTAATATCTTGATACAATAATCATGGTAAGTAATATAAATTTGTCGCACGGATTAAGGCTCCAACGACGAGTTCTATCAAAATTGCCCTACTTCAATCGATCCGACCACATCCACCATATTAACAAAAATTAGAAAATTGGTCACTTATATTAAATTCTAGACTATGAAACTGTATAATAAAGAATATAAAAGTTTAAAAAATCTGATGTGGCCAGCACAATACCTTCCGTCAATTCTGTGTATTATGTATAAATTCCATACATAAATGTTCTTGCAAAAGATTCTAAATTTCCAGTAAAATTATTTCATAAACAAACTATGCAAATTGCACTTGACACTGACATCTTCTTTAGCTTTTCGCATTCGTTAGGGGTCGCTATTTTTTATTTTCTGCCACTCATTTCTGTTTTGCGTTTCGTTCTCATTCAGTTCCTTTGATCTTCCTCTGTTCCTTCAGCCTTCTATTACTAAGCATTCATTCTTCTTCCAATATATTCTTCATCTCTCCTCATGACATGTTCAAACCAATGTAATCATCTCCCTTGTATCTTTCTAGAAACTACTAACACTAGAGTTATTTCCCTCATTCTTTCATTCCTTATCATATCTTTTCGTGTCTTCCCCAACATCTATCTCAACACTCTCATCTCTGCCACATTCATTTACTTTAACTTGATACTGACATCTGTCAATTTGAATTATTTGAATTTATTAGCAGTTTCCATGGTTAGCATAGATAGTTGATTTAAGAAAATTTAATTCTTTATAATTCTTTAACTCTACATCTACTGAATATGAAGTATAAAATGCAATCAAACCGTATAGAGAATAATATATTCTTTAAGTTATAATAACGTTAAATGCCAATAAATGATATTTAACTGCGTTTTTTCAAGAAAAACTGTTAAATCTTCAAATGAGGGTACTTCCGGTTGACCATTTATGACCAAAAATCTAATCACCTCTTCTTCTGAATGTAAACTTGAGGGATAATAAAGTTATGCGATCCGTAACTTTCGTCACACACACACAGACACACATACATACAGACATCATCGTAAAAATGGTAAAATTGTATTATATGGACCCTTAAACGTGCTTATTCACTAAAAACTCATCATTGAATTTTTTGACCAAAGACAATACCTTCAATACCTTCCTTACCTAAAGGTGACGGAAGGTAAAAAGTTTAATTTTTAAAATATTCGGGTTTTTAGTGCTATTAACATCTGCATCACACATCTACACTTTTCCAAATTTTTACAACTTTCAAGGCTTCTGCTATCGCCTTGTTGAAGTACGGAATCCATACGGAAACAACAAAAATAAATCAAATAATACTTGCTCGAATTTATGATAACTCGCCAGGTAAAAACCAAATACGTTTGCATGAAAATGAATATTTCCAATTATTGACCACGAAAGTTATTTTAAACATATTTATAATTTTTTATAAATATTGAAATAAGTTTCCACCGTTTGAACAAAATGAGCTTAACTTCTACGTCATATCGCTTTTAATTTAAATTAAATTTCATCAAATTGAAAAAAATAATGGAGGATTCCTTTGTATCAACCAGTAATCCTGTAAAAAACAGATACCCATAACACTATTACAATTTGTGTAACATTATAACAACTGATCTATCATGATCTTTGTAATTTCCCCCATAACTTAACAAACCAACGATAAAATCTCGCCGCAATGATTGATAAAGACTTTGATCGTATCGGAGAACAGGTAATTGAAATACATGTATACGAATGTGGTCTAATTCTACCCCATGCTTCCCATACAAGTTTAGACCTCCTAAGGGTAGCAAAATATATTTAGGGAACCACGTGGCGATAATAATTAACTATTTTTATATCTCGGTACCCTTGGCAAGGGCGGTATAGGGATCGTGCTAAAAACTCCCTTAACAAGATTTTGGTAAATAAGTACATTTCAAGGAATCTCGAATCCAATTTTAGTATTTTTACAATGATGACTGTGGGTGTGTAAGTATGTGCATGTAGTATACTCTCTAATTTTATTTCTTCCAAACAGAGAAATTTAAAAACATGTATTCCTACTTTGAATTAATATAGAAACAAGTGATTGTATTTTGCGAGATATTTTGGTGTTAATTTATAAACAGAAAGTGCCATTTTACTTGAATCTCTAAATAGTTTTCATATTTTGCAACTCATAATTATGTATTTATATTTCCTCAAATTATTATTGTATTATAGATGTTTTGTATCTTCTGTTATATTTATAAGATTACAAATGTAACTAGTTGCAACAACGGTTACTTTTTAAACAAAAAAATAGAAACATAACATTTTTATTATGATCATTAAGCCCGTTTTGTTGACACTAATTTGATGGAGGTAGAAGCGATGCAAAGAGTATTTTAAGAGGTTAATCTGAAAATTTTGTTTTATTTTGTTTGATTCATACTTAAAAAAAGTAGCTCGTAAATACACCTACTGCCGAATATCATAAACAGGGAATGATCGTAAAGTGCCGAATATTATTCTTTAGACAGATACTACTTATAAAAGTCCAATAAGGACATATGAATTGAATATTTTTTGCATATCCGATCGCAACACCATTTGCAAGTTTACAGACGTCTTGATGTCTAATGAAAGTAACAAATACCCTGAAAAGCATTTGTTGATTTTTTTAAAATCTATTCTCAAAGTTTTAGTGATAAAATATCAATTAATACCTATAGCATAATTGTTTATGTGGGTGAGTTCAAGATCGTGGTTCAGACAAAGTTTCAAAACTAATTAAGTTGTACTTAATCAGTGATTGCCTCAATTTCAGTTTAATTTTAAGAGCCGAGCTATTACTGTTTGAAACATATCATTTATTCGCTGATTTTAACCTTATAGAGACGCATGTCTATGTTAAATCAGTCAACCAGTTCGCATTTTCTAATTCTGGTACAGGTTTTCCTTTTGGGTGCATATAGCTTTTTATGTGTTTAGTTACAAACACGACTTTGCAACAAATCACCTATAAGGTTTTTTTTTAATTTCGTTTAGATTCAATATTTACTAGAAAAAAAAAAATAATGAATTGTTGTCATTTTTCCGAATTAGTGCAAAAACGTTGATTGGCTGATCTGTCACTTTTTTGCAATAATGCGAAAAAGAATGTCCTTTTGACATTTAAAATGAAATGTAATTAGGAAAAACACTTTATTTCATTTCTCAAAATAAAGAAACGCGAACTTCGGGTTGAACACCCCGTGTCTAGAAGGCAATTTAATTTTCGTTTTAACCTAATTTGTCCTTCGGAAACAAAAAATTTAAACCTCCAAAAAGTACCTTGTGTACAAAAGTTTAAGAAACCCTGGTTTAGACACCTATGATGCATCACCCACACATGGTAATTCCCAATTAATTATACACCATATAATCGCACCTGTGTTGGTAGCCCAAGCTGGTAACTTGAGTAACTTTTTGAAGCTGCTGGACCTCTTGAGGCTGCCTGTGCGCGACGTCACCGTCGCTGCCACCGCCGCCGCCTCCGTCGTCATGGGCTCCATACAGCGCTCACCGCCTGCTCTCAACCCAACACACACACTCGCGCACCATCGCGCACCACCAAGATCAACAAATAACAATATTCGATAATTTCAATTTACTAAAACACGATTATTTTCCATCAAGTTATTTGACACACCACCAACACAGAATCAACACAGAAGATACTTTTAAAGTTTTTTCACAATTAGTGAGGTTATATTTGGTGAAATGTTTGGTCCAATTTTGGGAAATAATTGTGTTGTCCTTGCGTATTGCTCTTGCTACATGCAGCCCATTAGTCCTATTTTTAACTCATCAAGAGTTTTGTTGACATTTATGTAAGTTACGAAGGCGAAGCATAAATATCTTTGACTAGTTTCGAAAACATAAATACTGGCACACCAATAACAAGCGCACATCAATTAAACAATAATTGGTTTATTAACATTAACTTTTAATAAATAAAATTTAAAATTAATTCCTGAAGAAATAATCACAGAACATCACAGTCTAATTAACAAATAGTAAGGTAAACATCACAAAAAACGTCAGCGGAGTAAGAGTCGGTATCGTAGTGTTGCAGCGCGTTCAGCTGTCAGACGAGCACTGCGCGGCGGTCGCGTGCCAAGCAGCCTATTAGATCACGCGTCACGCACACGCACACGCATACAGACGCGGAAACCACGCACAAGTGCAACTCACGCTGAGGGTGCCGGTGCCAGTGCATCCCTCCAGACCAGACTACCGAGACGACGACTCTAGATTAACGGGGAGATAAAATTTGGAAACGTATTCAAAAGTTTCTAGGAACTGCCGGCTACCGCAGAATTTTTTCAAGCCTTTTTTCTAGTCAGTTAACATATGGTGTGGATGAAAAAAGGTGTGCGATCTCTCAGACATACTATTTTATTTAAATAAAGTAAGTTTTGTGCTTGTATAAGTAGTTTATTTCACGTACGACAATAAACTCTGCCAATAACAAGCGGTTAGTCAAGTGCAATAATTATAACTTGTCAGCTAGTTATCAAAATAAATTACAGAATTAGGTGATATTAGCCATGTATGTAATTTTTGAAATTTTTAATATTCAGGTATAGTTTTACAGACGAAAATATTTAGTATTGACAAAGTTGGGTTTCGCGATTTTGAATGTATTTATTTATGTAATGCGTGTAAAAATGGTCGGCTCTCAATTTCCACCATTTTATTTTTATTTCATCTGGAAGTAAAACTAAAACTATTGGCATTTAATCTATTGGTGAAAATCCGGTGAAAAATTCCAATTAATAAACGAATATAAATTATATCAAACTGTTTTCTTCGTAGACCTAAATATTATAACACTGTACAAGTCTGCATTTTGGCAAATTATTAAGTATATGCAAGACATTTATACTCAAATAAAAACTGTTTGAAAATTGCAGAGCTGGACTGATAGCCACTCCTCCGCTATTTGAATTTCTTTACTTACTTTTGTAGTTAGCTCCTCCCCCTAAGTATTTCAATTATATCATTTTATTTCTTTATTAATATTCATTATTAAGCATATACTTTCACTATTTTTACTAATTTCACTTAATTCGATTTAGCTTTAATCCCCTATTTGTTCAGATACGGTTTGTTACCGGCTTCGGCCGGCATTAAAGTTCTGTTGATATGACAATAATTCTTTACCATAAGACTTAGCAAAATGTTTACAATTCTAGGATTAAATCATTAATTTCAACTTAAGTTAACACATTTTAAGCTAAATGTACCTAAGTAATTACTTATAACTATGAGTATTTCAACCTACTGTGAAACCGATTAAAAATGTTTGTTGATTTTGCAAGTTATGTTTATAAATCCTCGTCATTTGAAATCTTCAGATGTTATCAACGTAAAATAATTCATGGTATATTTTATTTGGACTGCACAGTAAATGAAATTAATTTAATAAATTTATGAAGAAATCGGCACAAAAAAAAAGTGTACCTATTAAATGTCCAGTGCCCATTATTATACTCACTCATAGAAATTCAGTTTCTGGACTAGTGATACAAATAACTATTCGAACCATAGAAATTTAACCTTATCTACAGGTATATACATTATTGAACTAACCATCGTAAAATTTACGATACGACACTTGACATTAATAAATATAATTAATTTAAAAAAATGTTTATCTTCATGGCTTATTACACACATCTGGATGTGCCAATTTGCTTTTATTCGGCACGTTTACCATGCGTCACCTCACGGAATCTCCAAGTTGTATGAAAAGGGCACCGTAGGTGTCACTTTTACACTATTTGTTTTAAGTTTAACCTGGGAATCGACTCCAGGCCATCTAAATCACAATCATCTAACATCACATTTTACACCGAAATGTACAAATGTATGTCTTCTCAGGAACACTGGTTTAAAATTACAACATATTTTCTTCCAATACCGAATCTTTATTAATTTATGGAAACCAAACATGTAATTTTCAAATAATTAATTAAAGGCTCACTTATCAGAATATTTTAATGAAAATTAGTACACCTATGACCTATAAAGTTTGACTTCAGGAATCGATTGGAGTTCAAATTAAAGTATCGTCTACTTTTGAGGAGCGAAATTTAATACCGAATTGAATAAGCTTATATAGAGAAAATATATTTAATAACGATCGGTTAGTAATATGTGCGTCTAACATTGAAAACATTAAGAAGTAAGACACTGTGTACTTTCTGAAAATAGTTATTTTTGTAACAAGTGCGGGAAATTAGTGAAACGAACGCAAGCATAGAGTTTTAGAATCACTGTTTCCGCATTATATTGCAAACAATATTTTTTCTGTTTTCGTAAAATCAAAAATTTTGACATTTCATCTATTTGGGAGACTACGCATAGTATTTTTAAGCGATCGTGACATTTGCTTTCATCACATCCAAAAAAATAACTTCATTTCCTGCACTAGTGTGGGAAATGTCTATTTCTGGCATTCGTTTTGAGTTTGAGAGCAATTATTTGCAGCACGATAGTACAAAAAAAACTTACGCCTAGCTGAATATCACTTTCCAATTCCTCAAATATCATTTCGATTTTCATAAATCCAATTATAATAAAAATCCAAATCAATAAACATTTTGTCAACACTGTCATAAGCAGATATCTATGCTAAAGCAGACTAATAGGCATTTCTATATGATTTAAAAGCTTTTTTATAGAAACTTAAAATAGAAAACTGTCAAAAAAAAGAATTAATAAAGTGATTTTTTAAAATTCAATGATACCTATCATGCTAAAAAACACATACTTATTGAGATTTTAAGGTCCGTATAATCATCATTTATCATTTTCACGATGATGCCGGTAGGTGTGTGAACACATACATTTCTACACTCTACTAAAATGGAAACTGATCATTAAATTTTAGTATCAATGGCAATACGTAAACCGGAAGCTCTAAATCGTTTTCCTTAGAAAATAAAATACCTTTAAATATTATATTTTTGCAATTTTGGCTGTGTGCGTGGTAACCGGTTGTAATTTGGAAGGCCCCAATCAAACTTGAAACTCGATTTATTGTAATATTTATTTATAAAATATAACATTCCTTTGCAACAAGCAAAAACTTATTAAACAACGTTTAAAATTTGCTTATAAAATATTAATTTAATAGTTTATTTTTGATAAAATTACCAGATAAAATTATTACCTATAAGTTTTAATGATCCTAAATTATTTTAAAGGTTACGAAATTGGTCTATCAATTTACCATATGGTGTGGATCGAAACAACATAGTAATGAAAAATAAATTAGGGTGTGTCACCTACTAATACGAAAAGAATTTTATTGGCATATTACATATAACACATGACGATTTTGTTGCATTGTATTTTCGCACGGTTATTGCTTCATTTGAAATAAAATCGACCATAAACGTAAGCAATTAAATCTATAATCGAAACAACAGAACACAATATCCTTAAAATATAGCTTTATTGTATTTATAGGTCTGTTGTCATTAAAAATGCCTAAAATACGTCACTCTTTGTGTCAGAAATATGGAGTTCGAATCATGTCTTGTATATGCAAATAAGTTTACCAGCAAAAAACAACGAAAATTAGAATACCTAACAAAAAATGAATAAAAATTCATTAATTTCCTATTTTAAATTTTCTTGTAACCTTTTTCACAATAAACAAATAAATACCTACACCACATACATACGAGTACATGCATATTTTAAAATGATGAAATAAAATTGTAAAGCCAACATTTATCAATTTGCGTCAATTAAAATTAGCGATAACTCTCTACCTACATATTAATTTCAGAACAAAAAGTGTGAACTCAATTATTATTATTTAAATATCTATGTATCTCGTGAGTACATATATTTCAGTGTCTGTCTACCATTTGCGAATCTAAACAATACTTTAATCACTCTATCTACTCATTTTGCTCTAAAATTAATAGATAAAGAGATTTCGCTAACATTGTATTTTTTCTATGTTCAGAGAAAAAATAGACATCCGGTATAAAAGTGACATAAGGCCCACCCATTTTTTTAAATTTTTTATAAAAGATTTCCCATGACAAGCTAACAAGTCAGTTACTTTAAAAACTATTTAATATTATTAAAATTTATTTGTTTTCATCTATTATATTAAAATTCCATATGCAGAATGTACTTTATAAAAGCAATATTATTGTAGCGTGCGCACAGCAGACGCCACCGAGTATACGAGTACGCGACCAACGCCATTGGTCGAATGTTTCTAGAAACTAGAACAGCTGTGTAAACAACCCGTGAATGCCTTGACCTTATTCGCGTGCTTTCGAGAACTCAGTCAGTTGAGTGCAGTTCAGTTGGCGGAGAGAGTTAGTCGGTGGAAATCGGAGAGTTGAGTGGGGTTAAATAAATGATGATATAAATAAATACAAAGAGTTCATATGCATGTTGAAATAAATAGTTAGTGATATAAATATTGTTTCAAATTACAAATCTTAGTATGTAAGTATTTAATAATATTTTTAGTTTCAAATTAGCGTTTATATTTGATTAATCATAGTGATCGTTATTTTTATAATATCTTTCTTTTTTATTTATCGTTGAGTAAACTTTTATTTTAATTAATAATATTTCTCTGATATTTACTCTTCACCCAAATAAATAAACATTACATCATTATATAATTATTATTAAATTATACTTAAATGAATGCCTTCAATAATAATTACAAATATAATTCTTATATAGGTATATGTTATTGTTACTCTGTTTTAAAACATGTTTTAAAATAATTTTATGTGTTCAGTACAATACACATAATGAAATTTTCGATTTTCCATAACTATTTAAGTTATAAAATTAGAATAATAAAAATTTATTATCGTATTAGTCATAAAAACAGCATAATATATGCAAATGAGCCACCATTATTTATTTCACTTACGTTATGTTGCATAGCAACGTTTTAGAGGTATATATCGTTTATTTATAGTCATGTACAAACAAGTAGCGTAAAATTGTAGTTAACGTTATTTATTATTATTTATATATGTAGGTATGTAAACAGCGCACTCTATATTATAAAATAATGAAATCTGCGTACAATCTGAATGGGTGGCCTAGCAATATAAACAGGCAGGCTTGATTATATTTTAATTATATATAATTATTGTATCACTAATCAACTGGAAAACAGACATTTGTCATACCATTTTTTATTGTGGAAGTGACTCTTTACACCACAAGTATTGAAAATTATATTTTACTGTCCTAATCCTGTAAGATATCAAAACTATGTGTATTGCTAGTGACAAGGCTATAAAATGCACAAATTTTATACATTTTCTGCTTTAATGAGATCGGCACTAATAATTTGCATTTTTTTTTGTTAAATTATGAAAATATACCAAAATTTTATTTAAATATAAAACTTTTCATTCATAATTTTATTAGAAACTATTCACGCTTTAATGGTATGACGTCATTTTTGGTTTTAATAATGTTTAAAATTTTATTCTACGCAAAAAATGGTACCAAATAAATAAAATAAATATTTCATCACGGCATATATCTGCTTTAAACACAGATATCGGTAATGATGGAATATTTGTACCGTGCGGGCGCTTACCAGGCGTCACCTCACGGGCACTCATTGCTGGCGAGGAGAGTGCGCCACAGGGGTCAATTTTGTGCCATTAAAATTCGATGTAATTTTTGGCGTCGGTCGGGATCGAACCCGGGTCTCCAGATTCGCGACCAGATCACGGTCACGAGATCCCATGGTACCAAATTTTCGAAATGAGCGAAAAGCGGAACTTTTCTCGAAAAGGTGACTTTGAATGTGCCAAAGGTTTTGCTCTATCGTTATTATTACCCGATATACTTTAAAAAACATCGAAAATGACACACTTGAATAAAAATTAATTATATTTAGCTATAATTTCTATTTGTCTTACAATATGATCTCCGTTGCACTCGCTACTGTTAGTACCCACGTTTTAAATAAACTCTGCAAAACGCTTACGCTCACTATTGAAATGTACGAATACTACAACAACAAATAAAAATATAAATTCAATAAGGTCTTTATATCAAATATTATCCTTGACTATAATATTTCAGTGAAGAAAAAATATTATTTTGTTAAAATATAAAATTTTACAGTGCACAATCTTCAAACAGTTGTTCCAGTCGATATATCCCAAGAATTCTTAAATTTTCCAAACGATTAGCTTTTTAAAAACAAAGAAAAATTGTTTTGTTCTTTTTCCAATAAAATAAATAACGATTAAGAAAAAGAGTAAAGCCAATGGGCGTGCATAAACCTTATAAATCTGAGTGTTAATGCACATTCTTGTCGGGGTTTAGGATCCCTTTGTGACGTTTGTGGTGTGAGGTTATGCAGCATTAGCTTCAGCTCTCATATGTGGGAGAACAAAAGGGGCTATTCCTGTCCGTTCGCGATAATTGGCACTAAAACGGATGGACGAATGTTGGAATAATGAATGAAAGCGGAAAACTAATAAGTGAGTACCGTGAGAGACCACAACACTCGCTGGAATTGGGAATTGAAATGTGAGAATGACATTCCACGCACTTTCCTTTTGCTATGAGATTTTATAAGCAACAAGCAAGTGATATTTGTTTTGCATACAATTCTTAAAAAAAATTGATATATTTTGAAAGAAAACAATTATTTAATTGTACTTAAATATTTTTGTAGTAAAACAAATTCCTAGTTCCTAGTTAATGCCGGGTGATGCATCAGGCTTAGTAAATTACATACCAAAATGACTATTTTATATTATTATAAGGAAGGTGTTAACAATTACTCAAAATTTCAGTTAAGCAGTATTTATTCTTACAACATCGATGTTTCGGTGCACAGTTGTACATTTTTCAGGGTAGCAAGATCTTACAACAGTCGAGAAATTTCCCACATTTATATTAGTATATTTTGTATTTTTAATTTTCAATTATGTTTGGATACGATAAATAATAATAAATAAATATATCATCACGGCATATTACCCATTGCTGGGTGCGCCAATCTGCGCTTTGTACACAGATATCGATAATGGTGAAATATTTGTACCTTGCAGGCGCTCACCAGGCGTCACCTCTCGGAAACTCATAGCTGGCGTGAAGAGTGCACCACAGGGGTCAATTTTGTACCATTATAAATCTAAGTAATTTTTGGCGTCGGTCAAGATCGAACCCAGGTCCCCAGATTCACGACCAGACACCCATAATAATAATTAAATTTAAAAATTGAGCCGTCATGAGACGCCTGGCAATTGTGAAACATCGAAATTAATTTTTATTGAATAATTTATTGCTCGAAACGACACTGCTTTTTCAAATTCACTCCGATACAATTGAGTGAGAACGACACGCAAAACAGAAATGAGTAGAAGAAGAAAATAAAAAATAGCGACCCCCTATCGAATGGGAAAAGCTGAAGAAGTCACAAAAATTTTGTATGGAATTTATACATAATACACAGGATTGACGGAAGGTATTGTGCTGGCCACATCAGATTTTTTTTTAAATAATCGCATACTAGAAAAGTTTTTATATTGACTTTAAAATAAGTTTACTCTATTACCAAAGAAATAAATATACAAATTTTACAAAATAAAAATTCAGACCTTCACTCCTAAGAATATTAATTTGAAAAGGTTTTGTTCTGTTTTCGAAACATGCTGTTATAGAATTTCACCCCAGACTAATCTTGCCTCCCTTGAAACCGTGAATTTTTCACGGTTCTATTATTTATTTTTAAGAAGAGGGGAAAGATGTAATCAAACTATATTATCATATATGTACATTTGTGTGTCATAACTCATGTAGTTATATATAGTAACATGAATAAAATAAAATTATTAAAGAAAATTTAATTACTTGTATAGTGAAAATTTAATATTTTCTTCCAATCGAGATTAAATATATTTTCATCTTTCATATTTATGTATGTTCCTTATTATGCAATTTCCTTCGTCAGATAAAAGTAATATTCAATCTGGTAACCGCTTTTACGGCTAAAATAATCTACCCAAAATACACTAACAGATCTTCACATATTTGTTCAGAATGGAGCCATAAATCTTTCAATTTTTTCTATTATCATTTAAAATAAGTGTAAAAACGTTATTATAATTATACTTACAATGAATAAAGTAAAAATTCGATAATAGTAACGTTTTTACACGTATTCCAAACGGCAGTACAAAAAATATTGTTGCACAAATAGATACTCTATATAACTCTTGTACGCTAATCAAATGTCATTTTGTTATTTTAATGATTTAATGTATCTGTAATAGTAGTATAAAAACTAATTTCTTATCTTCCGTAGATAACTGCGTATTTATCCTACTAACATAACGAGCACAATGCTTTCTAATTAAAACAGAAAGGAATTATTCCAACTGTTGTTTGTTGTACTTCCAACATTGTGCATATAAAATGCGCAACAATATGCAATTCACCCCCTCGCATTAATCAACACTTGTCATCCAGTCTACCTACCCCACCCATAATATGATTAAAATTTAAACCCTTGATTCTGTTTGCTGTATCTATCACCTCACACCTCTGCACATTCAAATGCGCACCCTCTGCAAGCCTTCACAGACCAACAATCTATTTATAAAGCGAGTCTGCGACTTTCATCACTATGTTCCATGTGCATTAGAATTAACTAGGGTGCGTTGGAACTCAGGAAATGGACGCATTTCCCCTAACTTGTATCTAGCGGTAGGCCAATCTTTCTAGAAGGTAGCTACAAGAAAATGAATAGACCAGGAAATGAGACTTATCTATTACACGACTGGGGTGTTGTACGTACTATCATCGCGTGCATGGTTCAAGGTTTTGATTATTGATATTCAGGTAAAAATGCCATCTAAAATCTGGATAAATATGCCGCGCCCAGTCTGGATGACGTGATAAATTGATTGCTTATTTAAAGACCTAACATGCTATGTAGCTGGGTGGAGATCGATATTTAAATCAAATTCATTATAGTTACACTAAATTTATTAAATAACACATGTTTCAGTAAAATTAATCGGAAATTGTTTCTAATATTTCCGATAATATCAATTTGTTTCATTAACTTCATTTAATATTGCAGGTATTACGCTCTATTGTGTAAGTGTAAATATGAAAGTTTATAAATAGTATTCATTAATTTTATGGACAATATTTTATAACATCCCTTATTACAATGGGGTACCTACTATACCATACTCAAATTTTAACAAGAATGCAAAAATATACGTAAATTAATGAGTATTAGTCAAAGAATTTCGTTTAAATATTAATTAGTTCGCAAATTACAAGCGATTGAAGTCGATTAATAATTAGGATGAAGTAGCATCTCCTAAACAATTTGATTTGTTGCCTGATTTTAAAAGCGAGACTCGCGGTTGTGCACGCCCGTCTACTTTGAAACTATCAATGGACAAACAGTGCCAGGTTGTGTCACAATATTGTCAAACAACGGTCAAACTGTTTATAGAAAAAAATGCTTTTTATTTATGTTATTTTTAATTAATAATAATTTCTTCATGAATATAACGTATACATTTATACATACATATATTTTAGCTATGTGAACATGTACCCCACTACAAATTACTCTATACATAGGCGTTGACACTAGAGGGCAGAGTACCTTTGCACCCCTTCAATCATTTTTTTTTGAGATCTTAGCCTCCTGAATAATTTACATGCTTTATATCTATATTTAATATTTGAAATATTTCATTTCAATTCATTTTTACGCGAAAGATGTTCAAACCGCCTACAGCATTTTTACATAATATGGTACTAGATAAAAATAATATACCTGTATCTTTTTAAATCGATTAATTATTTCTACTTTACGAGAAAATAATTATTAAAAATTTGGCGAATGGATACGTGACGTGAGCATGGTAGAATCGTGGAAGAAGACGAATAGAGTGGGAGGGAAAGAGATGGTTGTAGGAAGCTATCGTCATGCCACACCTACCACAACATAATCGCGACGCTGATCGGCTGATGTATAACTATCTCTCTCCCTCTCAGTTTATCTGTCTTCTTCCACAATTCTACCATACTCACGTCATATATCCCTTCTCCAAAACATAAAATTGCTAATAACAATATTAATACAAACTAATATTTAGTTTTTATTATAATAATAAGAAGCTATAGTGGTTAATTTTTAATATTTTATAACTTTTATATTTAAATTCGAATATGGTCAAATACCCCATTGAGTCAATATTATTTGTTATGTTTATTATGGCGGAAAGTTGAACATTACGCCCGCCAGACATTTTTGTCAGGTTTACCACCTGCAATAAAATAATTCCGGAATGTCTCTTCAAGAATTTCTCCGCCCCTTCATTGTACTATTACGTACTTAATTATAATAGAATCAAAAAAAGAAAAAAATAACTACATAATTAAATATGTATAAGATTTATTTTTTTCCTTTTTTAAAAAAACTCTCAACAGGATTAAATCCCAATTACAGAGTGGGTTCACATATACAAGTAACCACGCCTTAGTGGGATTCGAACCCAGAACCCAGAGTGCATTTATGACTAAGAAGCTTTGCAATGAGCCACCGGAGCCGACATGATGATCGAAATCTGATTGGAATAATACATGTTATCATTTAAAATATTTACGCATAACTCTGTAGCAATTAGGTGATTTTGAGTTAGTTTTTTCATCGAGTTCGAATAGGCTCATAAAAATATCATATCAACCCATGGAGGCCAAAATCGACTACTTTGGGGACCCCAGAATATCAGTAATTTCGAGTAATATTTTATAAATGTTTATTATATCACTCTAGATTTCGCTAATATTTCAGTTTTATTCAGAAACGATCTTTCCAAAAATATAATCTATTAATTTGAACATATGTGTTCGACATTAGACTATTTCTGAGAATAAATGAGAAATCTTACATTTCTATAATATACCAATTGAATAGAAAAGTGAAGTAGGTACTTAATCACAGTCGAAATTTTCTCTTATTTTAACTCACCAAAACTTATTCATATATAATATCTATTTTAATATTAAACCAAAGCATGCATATAGTAGAAAAGCACTTACATGTAAACTGGTCGGACTCAGGTACGTTGTCTTTTTCCTCATTCAGTCGTTTCTCACGCTCCACTGTAAACAAACAACAAATTAGTACACTAATCAAATTACATCTCATTTAGATATTAATTATGCGACAAAATATAACAATTTGTTAATTGAAAGCGTGTAATTCTTATCATTATAATAAAATACTTACAGCTCAAAAGAGAAAAATGTTTGTAATTATTAGAAATTTTGTGATTTACTAAAAATAATATTTATCAGAGCATTGAAACTAATTCCTATAAAATTAACTAATTACAATTTGGTGCCCGTTGCATGTTAGTTGCAGTACATAGTAAGTAGAACAAATTCGCACGCAGATTTTCCACTTGCATCTTTGAAATTTATGGAACACGTGCGTACAAGCCAATTTACAATAATTACATAAAATAAATAAGCCGGATGAAAAGTAAATATAATTTCAATCTAAATAAAAATGCATTTGAATCAAAAACAACATTTACCTATAATTATATGTATTTTTATAAAAAAGTAAAAACAAGTTATATTTACCCTTAATATATTGCAACATACGGACAATATTGTTGCAGCCATATAAATGGAGACTAATTAATTTTATTAATTTTCTTAGAACAAAGAAGAATTTTATATGAAATGTGAATGAAATAAACGGGTATTCTTCAAGTATAATTAAGTGGTTTACTGGATAATGAGTGAGATTAATTATTTCAATAATATTTGAAATTACAATTTAAATTAAAAATCTTCACTGTGCCTTTTCTTCTTCAGAATACCTTTAATTAAATCGTATAGAAAGGTTATATTTGAAAATAACAGTTTAAATACATTTTCTTATAACAAAATTTTGTCAAAAAAATTGTAATAATCAAGCTGAAAAGACATTTGTCTGTTTCAATATCACGCCTCAGTCGTTTAAGTTTAAAGGAATATCATTAATTTGTTCACAAATAATCACAGAAGACTTGGGCAGAAAATATTAATTTGAATTCTAACGGCTTTAACAGTTATTTAGTTTTCTCAAACAATTTAACAAAAACTGTTCATTTCTAAGACACGAGATGATTATATAAAGAATCTGTATTACCGATATCTGTGTACAAAGCAGATTGGCATACCCAGCAATGGGTAATATGCCGTGATGATATATTTATCTGTATTACATTCCTCTGGCTACGTATCTAATTTGAACAGTAAAATACAAATATTAAAACTGAATTTTAAATAAAATAAATAAATATTTCATCACGGCATATTACCCATTGCTGGGTGTGCCAATCTGCTTCATACACAGATATCGGTAATGATGGAATATTTGTACCGTGCGAGCGCTTACCAGGCGTCACCTCACTGGCACTCATTGCTAGCGTGGAGAGTGCGCCACAGGGGTCAATTTTGTGTCATTAAAATGCGATGTAATTTTTGGCGTCAATCGCGATCGAACCCGGGTTCCCAGATTCGCGACCAGACACTCAGGCACACGGCCACGAGACCCCATCAAGAAAATTTCAATAAACAAGAATCCGTGACACAAGCGTTTACTATGAAAAAACTTTTTTTTTTTTAATATTATCTGTCTCGTAAAAAATTATGGTGTGATTTATACACAGTTTTATAAATTTGTTGTTTTTTGAAACAATCGCACACTAAATCCATTTTACCACGTCTTTAAAATTAAGTTTACGCGGATACCAAAAGCGTAACCAAAAATTAATTTGACAAATCTCTATACATAAAGCCTAGCATAAAATATTACGGTACAGATGATAGGTATATTTGTTTCGCTACTTAACATCTATTGTTTACTATCGAGTCGTCCATGACGCGGCAGTAAACTGTAGACGCAAAGTACCTAATGAAACGAACAGACCTAATTGAAAAAAAAAAACTGTTGTCCCATATTAAACGGTAAGTCACAGATGTACGCTTTTTAACCAATTTTCATGATGCTATAGACCAATTCAGAACAAACGCAATTCAATATGGCGTCATGGGACACCTTGTCAATTTTGACAACTATTGGACATGTGTATGACACTGACGTAGAATATAAATTGATATAAGCGATGGGAAATAAGCAATATGACATCTGGTGATATTATGCGAAACTATAGTTATTGGGATAAGTTATATACGTGACATTTTCTTGATTGTTTAAACACAAGTGTTATCTATTATGTTTATAATATTTATGTTTGCATATGTAATATCTCTTAATATTATACACTTAATACATAAATACATTTAGTAAATGGGCGCGTTCAGCACCTCTCAACGATGTTAAAAAGCGATGTTTAGTTCGCTCTGAACGGCACGCTGTTGTTACCATAGCAACGGTAAACAGTAAACGTAAATTCAATTTGAATTTGACAGTTAATTTTATTATTAATCGATAATAAATAAATTTTAGATCTTTTCGAATAAGACAATATGGTTAATCATGTTATTGGCATAATAATTAATCAATTAGCTGGTAAAAGTAACCTATTATTATGACTTGTTGGTTTTGCTGGCTGATTATCAATTAGTTTTATATTTTGGCATGATTTTCCGTCGAATCAGTGACAAATATCACTAAATTTTCATATTCATAATTGACTGAGATATAGTTAGATGCCGCCATTTTGTGTTTAAACTGACAGTTGATAGTACGTTGCCAGCCGACAGCGGGCTTAAAATCCGATAGATAGCTGCTGGCAGCGATATCCAGCGATTGCGTTCAGGGCAATCAGCGGTACTCGGTGGTTGGCATCAGCGATGAGAGGTGCTGATCGCGCCCAATGTCAAATTATCCCGTTAACATTAGTTCTTTTAAAAGCCACTTTGGCGCTACGATCTTATTTGCCATCGCCTATTACGAATTTCATTGTGCAGTTTCTCTTATTTTTTTGTTGTTTATTTTATTAATACAACAAATACAATTATTTTACTATTATACAAGGACAATAATAATACAAGTGTAAAAACAAAATGGAAGTCGGACCAATCTATATTCTTCGGTCAAATTTGACAGGTGCCCCACGACGCCATATTGAATTGCGTTTGTTCTGGATTGGTTTACTATTTATTTATTTTAACGTTAAGGGTACATCCACTGAGGTTACTAAAATATATTCCATAGCTCGAAAGTAAATTAAATGTTTTATGTCAATATTTACTTCATAATATCCAAGCCTTTATTCAGTTGCTACAAGTGATTAAGGGTGATTAGCAAGAAGTAACTAGCAGTGGTTTAGAGAAAAATATTTTAAATACAAGTTGCTTACAAGTCATTTTTTTATTACTGTTATTTTTCTCTAAAATAATCCATAATCAATTGAGTTAAAACATTGCTAGTCAACTCGTCGCTAATCACACTATTGCCCGTATCCATAGTCGATGCACAATCTCGTACTTGAGTATTACTTCGCCAAGCATTACTCCGGTCGTTCTCGACCCTAGCACATATGTTTAATAGTCGAATCTAGAGAATTTGTATTAATGATGTTGGTATATTTGTAAATTGTAATATTTTTCTGTCAAATCGTATATTTGACATTTACATATATGTCACAGGTTACAGATACATGAGTCATATCACGGATATATCTTCTTGCAGCAACCCTCTTTCATTGTTATTATTTAAGGCTTCTTCTACTATGTCCACAAATTCTAAAAATTCCAGATTATGTCTTCACGATTCATTATTTAACTTAAATTTCTTATGTGATGGAAATGACAGTTTTTTTATATAATGAGCAAGTATACACAAAAATAAAAAATAAAAACATCAAGCATTACCTCAAGCATTACTCAAGGTTGCTTGGAGCTGTGCTCAAGTAAACCTTCAATTGAAGGATAAGTAAAGAAACAAATAGCGACTATGAAACGAAATCTGGTATACAAGGCATACTCAAGTATGAATCGAGGCGAAGTACTGACTATGGATACGGGCATAAATCACTTGTTCATGCTACGTCCCCAACTATTTATTATGTAAACTTTATTTTCAAATGAATCGTCGTTATAACATTCAACCATGGTGCAGGTCTGGTGACTAATTTCCAGTCATCATGTTTTTCTACACTGAGTAAATCGGCACCAGCATTAGCTAAATTGATAGGCTTGCCATACATCCCGGTCTGACTGACATAGTCAGCAGTCCCAGTGTTTTCGCCGGTTTGTTATTTTGTGCCGGTCATCATAAACTTTAATAAAATTTATATAAAATTTGGAAACAAAGTGGGGATAAGCTTATTTCGTACTCATACATGAATTATCGGTTTTGGCCAGCGCAAAAAACGTCCGGGTCTGACATCCAAAATCTGGAAAGCCTAAATATACAGGTATCCCAGCTACTAAAATTTAATTATTTTTGTTTTAATAGGATAAGATTGTAACATATTTCAACATTAATCTATAAACTAAAACTATCAACTTTCAATATATTTTTTTAAACAACCAAAAAAGTAACCTAATCTAATCTTATGTTATTTTGGTGATCATTTTTGTTATCAGATAAATGTAATTGGTCAGAAACCACATTTTTATATATTAGGAACTACTGACCAAATAATTATTTCGCTGTTTAATTAATTAATAATCAATAAAATTACTAATTCTAGATTAATTCTAATGTAACTAAAGATTTTATTAATATTCAACTCTAACGAAAAATAGTAGCAAATAAACCTATACTATTATAATAAACAAAATCTATATAACAAAAGTGATTCAAAAACAGATATTTGTTATCTTATGAATTAATATTCCTAATTTATTTATAATTATTAAGAGTTTTGAAAATTGATAACTTACTGCTGATGAAGTAGGCACTAGGCTTCCGGCGAGAATCCTTGCTTTCGGGCCGGATTCGATTCATTAACTTGTCGATGCCGCTGCCGCGATCCTTCTTCGTGATGGGACCAGGGCACATGTCATCATACTGCTTCACACAAAGACGATGCACGTTGATTAAACATACTGCAAAAAAAGATTATGGAATGCATTAGAATAAAATTGTTATTTATTTTGTTTTGCATGAATTTTAAAACATGATTGAAACTGACTCATATTTATTATACACAAAAAAGTTAGACTGTTGTATTTCTATTTCGTTATATGTTGAAAAACTTTTTAAGACAATTTTTTGTCTACAAATATTTAGATTTTATTAATTTATTTTCGATTCACTAGAAAAACATTAAACGTATGTGTTTTTTAATATTATTATTATTATTGTTTTATTACTATTACTTACCGAAAATGAGTAGTGTTAATTAATTTTGTTATTTTATTTGAAATTATAGAAAATAAACTAGTGACTCCTTTTAAGAAACAAGCACGGAACCGTAAATACCGATGTGTGTGTAAAGCGCCATTGGACGGCACCGGATAGACTGTATTCAAATGAGCATTTTCATACATAGCCCGATCCGGCAAACTGATCTGATAAATGTAGCCGGTGAAGAATCGACAAACAGAGTTAAAGAATTATAAAAATATTAAATTTCATAAATCAGCCAGCTATGCTAACCAAGGAAACTGCTAATATATTTAGATAATCCCAATTGACAGATGTCAGTATCAATGAAAAGTAAATAAATGTGGCAGAGATGAGGATGTTGAAGTAGATGTTGGGGAAGACACGGAAAGCTAGGTAAGGAAATAACTCGTGTTACAAGTTTCTAGAAA
Organism: Harpalus rufipes; assembly: GCA_951394225.1. Taxonomy (NCBI): domain Eukaryota; kingdom Metazoa; phylum Arthropoda; class Insecta; order Coleoptera; family Carabidae; genus Harpalus; species Harpalus rufipes. Next base: position 17,978,851 of record OX596276.1, on the reverse strand, counting down.
GATACAAGAGAGACGATTACATTGGTTTGAACATGTCATGATTATTAAGATGAATACGTATATTTGAAGAAGAATGAATAGGTTAGTACATAGGTAATAGAAGGTAGAAGAAACAGAGGAAGACCAAAGATAAGATGGAAGGACTGTACTGCGGAAGACTTGAGAGAAAAGAAACTGAATGAGGACGACACGCAAAACAGAAATAAGTGAAAGAAGAAAATAAAAAAATAGCGACCCCTACCGAATGGGAAAAACTAAAGAAGAAAAAGATGCCAGTGTCAATTTTACTGGAAATTTAGAATCTTTCACAAGAAAATTTATGTATGGAATTTGTACATAATACACAGTATTGACGGAAGGTATTGTGCTGGCCACATCAGATTTTTTTATTTTATTATTGTTGTATTATAATTTATTTGCCGAAAATGAGTAATGTTAATTAATGTTATTTTATTTGAACTTGTAAACAATAAACTAGTGACTGCTTTTAAGATACAAGCAAGGAACCGTAAATGCCAGTGTGGTGTGTGTGTGAAGCGCCATTGGACGGCACCGGATGCAATGTATTCAAACGAGCATTTTCACACATAGCCCGATACGGCACACATGCCGGTCCGGCAGACTGGTCCGGGAAATGTAGCCGGTGTTAAACTCGACAAATCGGATGCCAGAGAATTATATTTTACCGTCTGTCACCTTTAGGTCAGGAAAGTATTGTATCAAAAAAAGACGATGGTCAGTTTTTAGCGAATAAGCACGTTTTAGGATCCCTAGATTTTACTATATTTACGATGTCTGTATGTATGAGCGTGTGTGTATTTGTGTGCATATGTGTGCGTGTGTGTATGTGTGACGAAAGTTTCTCCAACACTACAATTCTATAAATTATAATTCTTTCGTATTTTTATTCGTTACATCCATATGAAGAGTTGATTAGATTTTGGTTATAATTGGTCAATCGGAAGTACCCTTATTTTCAGTTCTTAACAGTTTTCCTTGAAAAAACACAGTTTAATATCATTTTTGACATTTTTTTAATATAAATATTATAGAATATTCTATTATCTATACGATTTTATTGCATGTTATCCTTCGTATTCAATGTATATAGAGTTAAAAAATTAAAAGAAATAAATCAGCCAGCTTTGCTATAACTTTGGAAACAACTACTATATTAAGAAAATTCTAAATGACAGATGTCAGTGTCAACGAAAAGAAAATGAATGTGGCAGAGAGATGAGTATGTTAGGGAAGACACGGAAAGATAGGATCAGGAATGAGAAGATAAGGGAAATGGCTGGAGTGACAGAAGTTTCTAGAAAGATACAAGAAAGACAATTACATTGATTTGGATATGTCATGAGGAGAGATGAATAATATATTGGAAGAAGAATGAACAGCTTAGTAGTAGAAGGTAGAAGAAGCACAGGGAGACCAAAGAGAAGATGGAAGGAATGTATTACGGAAGAAGAGACTTGAGAGAAATGGAGAAGAAAATTAAGAATAGTGACCCCTAACGAATAGGAAAAGCTAAAAAACAAGATGACAATATCAAGTCCAATTTACTTAGTTTGGGTATAAAATAATTTTACTGGTAATATAGAATCTTTTGCAAAAAACGCATTTATGTACCTAACATGAAACGTAGATACACGCTAAAAATACCCGAAAATGCTCGTTACATAAAGGTGTTCATTTTAAGTGGTACACTATTGCTATATCAAAAATTATAAGAGCTACGAGGTGTGTTAAATTAGCAAACAATTTCTATATTATAAGAATATAACAAGAATTATTTTAGACCAGTGGTTCTCAAAATACGGGGTGCAACTGTATTATTTTAAATGATAACCTATTTTTTTATTTGCTTATTCGATTCATTATTTTTTCTGATTTCAAGGATATCCATATGTAATACACTAATATTACAAAATATTTGAGAAAAATGTAATTTTTTTATTTAAATATGCCTATACAAAGAGTGCTATGGAAGAAAACAAATAAATCATATGCAAAAATAATTGCAAAAACTGTAATAATTTCTATAATTTGTGAATAATTATTAGTTAATAAACAAGATAGAATATGAAGACAAATTGTTCAAAATTGACCATTGACATGAATACAAAGTTCTAATCTTCTTAATAAACTATTTTTCACTAATCGCAGTGTTTTTCTGTCAACATTATTAAGAACAAATTCAATATTATTTTTTAATTCGTTTAAATTATTGTGAACGGTGCATTAATTTTATCTTTTACATATATACCCATAAGTAAAAATCTAAGGGGATTAAATCGAGAGATCTGGCAGGCCATGGAATAAGATCGTTAGTTATACCTATCCATTTGTCACAAAATATTTCGTTGAGATATTCTGTAACCTGCACCTGGACCTTTCCAGTGGTAAATCATCTAAAATATCTTCTAGAATATTTAGCAAAAAATTTAAATAACGATCTCCCGTCAATGTGCTTTCATACATGTGAAAAAATATTTTGTCATTTAAAATGCCGCACCAAACAGTAACACTGAATTTTCTTTGAAAATTTCTTTCGCGAATCAATATAGGGTTTTCAGTACTCCAATAGTGACTATTTGCCTCATCAGTCCAAATACCTTTTTAACATATTTACACTTTCATTTAACAGTAAATAACAAAATTCCATTCGCCGATCGTAGTCACCAGGTTGCAGATGTTGTATTTTGTTAAGTGTGTAAGGTTTATATTCATTTTTTTCAAAATTTTATGTACTGTGCTTACACTTACACCACATTCAACAACGGCCATTCTGATGCAATGTCTTGGATTAGCTTCGAAATATGCCAAAACATTTACTTCATTAATTTCATTATTATGGCATCTTCGTTTATTTATAAACGCAGAAATATTGGGACGTAAACAAATTTCCAACCTCCGAAAGTAATTATGAGCCGGCACTTGTCGCTCAGGATACAACTCACTGTACGTGTTTACAGCTGAATTCGAATATTTTCTATATAAAATGTATACTTCATACATGTCTACCTTCTCATTATGAGAAAAATTATACATTTTGTTGTTATAATACAGAAATACAGAAGTACACTTGAAAAGTTTGACAAAAAAAAATATTAACAATTGTTTTATTGATTTGTTTTCTTTCATGGCACTCTTTGTATAGGCATATTTAAACAAAAATTATACATTTTTAATTTTGCATTTTTCTCAAATATTTTGTAATAATAGGGAATTACTTATGAATATCGATGAATTCAGAAAAAATACTGAATCAAACCTTGGCTGACTTAGCAATGTTTTACAATTTGGCCGGTATATTTCTTTAAATATAACAACAATAACTTACGCATAAAAACCACGGTTTGAAAATCGGGCCGAGTTTTGTGCGTTAGGTTATGTTATACTTAAGAGAAATATACAATTTCTGTCGCCACAATTGGAGTTGGGACAAGACTGTAGTCCCTTTGTTGGGACGCTAGGCACAGCCTATAAATTAACGTCCATGGCGTAAATTTTGTAGACAATTATAAAGGTACATACATGTTTAATGCCTAAGTCATAAGCGGTAATGATGTTTTAGCGTATACCTACATTTCATATTAGGTACACGTTAACGTGTCCCTAGACACCACGTAATAATAAACATACTAATATATCTGGAATAAAGCATTGCCGAGTATATGCTCAAATGAACTGTCTTTTCTTTTAAATTGCTTAATTAATGGCTAAGTTCCGCCATTTAAATTAAATTTTTCTACAACTGTGTTACGTACACTAATTAATATTAACATAAACCTGATTTTCCGAAAAATTTGAAAGTATCTAAATAATTATGAAGAAAATTATATAAATATAAGCTTTACTTAGAAATCGGTGTGTATTAATAATTAATCAAATTTGAATAACTCTTCAAATTCGTAGAAGTTTAAAATTGATTACAGCAGCAACGAAAATAAAATACTTCTAATGAGCCGGTTTCATATTTTTAAGGAGTATTTTAAATGTAAGTTTATGCAATATTTTTCATAGTAATAAAAAACTAATAATAATTTATTAATTTCCTAAATAATTAAATAAAAAGATTGGAGCCACAAATTGTCATGAAAATCAATTCCCCACTCCTGTGACGTCGGGATACATACAGCACATTATTCATAGCCAACAGGAAAATAATTTACGTTATTTATATAAATACAAGTAGGTGATAGTTTGTCACATGTTAATCTGTATGTACTCTGACTTCACATTCTGTTTCAGATTAAGTGACTTTTTCAAAATATTACGCAAATTTCAATAATCAATTGTAAAATATCTAATGAATATTTCGTGAGATTTTCAAATTTGAGGCGCTTTAAAGAACGATATATTTTTTAAAATTTAGTACTTAGAAGTCATATAAAAATTCTTACAACAGCTCTATTCTAATTTTTGCACTTGCCAATTTAATTTATATGTTACTCCAATAATAAACAGTATTATAGAAATCATTTCAATCTACAGGTAGTTAAAAAATTAAACGGTTCTTTCTAAGAAAAATATGTAAGTGCATCCGATGTAATTGGCAGTAAATATATAACTATAAACTAAAAAAACCTCTTGCAATACCATTTACCTGAACACTGATATCCTTGAGGTCCAATTCCGTAAAGAATTTGATGACAATTATTGCACGATATCACAGAAGAATAATGCAAGGCTATATAATGGTGTCCGTTGTGGTTTATCTGAAAAAATAATTACAAAGGCAATTTTTTAATAATTAGTACAGAACACGAAGATAACATTCAATAAATATACATGTTATCAACATAACAATGCCCATTTATATTTAAAAATTTAAAACCAATAAGGTTCTACGTACATAAACGAAACTATAAACTTGTAATTGCAATGCATAGAAAATTTTACTTAATTTTATCATAATAATACAATGTAATGAACAGTTAATCTTGTTCATTCTGGTTAGAACAAATATTTTACCACATCCTCTGTTTCGGTGGACTTAAAACCTTGTGATTTTCCTTTACCGAAATAAAGTTGTGCGATAAAGAGATCGATAATGGTAGCCCAATACTTATTTCAGTGCATACCAGGTATACAGTTGTCCCATTTAGAGCTGGGATCTCTAGAACGAGATCGCAATGGAGATACGATGTCGGTTAAATGTAACTTTTGTGCACCTTTGGGGACCAATCTCAGATGTGCTTTTGTTTTTGGAAAAACAAGTGTTTTTCCAATAATTCTGATAGGGTACTTAGGTACTAGATAATGACGAAAAACTAAATTTCGTTAATTTTTTTCTTTTTCAAATAACTTCTAAACTATTAGTAATCGAGAAAAATGTTTCAAACATAAAAGTTAGATATTTTATTACCAGTTGCGTACGAAAAAAACTTTATATCTCTAAATTATCGAGATATAACACAAACTTTTATATGGAACCTATTTTTTTATTTTGATCTCAAAAATACCGCTATTTTTACCTCTTTTCAATGATGTAAGAATTATGAGTTTTGTAACTTTATCTCCAATTTTTTTTTTACTTTATAAAAAAATTACTTTTATTTTGAAAATATTAATAAGATTTCTATTTAGAAACACTCCTTTATTTAAATAATTTATTTCGTTAGAAAAATTTGCACAATAAATCTATTAAATATTTTTTTGTGATAAAAAATCAGATCGCCCTTGACATGTGATAGTACAATTTATAAATATGAGTTTAGAATGAAAATATTGAGCGACAAATTCATAAAGTTAACAAAATTCAGAAAAAATTAAGTGAAAAATTAAATTAGTTGAGTGTAGTAAGGAAACTTTTTGGTAAGGTTTTAATTCATAAGGTGCGAACCTTAACAATTTCAAAAATTAGTGACGTTCAGGGTGGTTTTTTGCCTGAGGGGATGTGTCGATCAATTGTTTGCTCTTCGTGTGATTGTTGAGAAATCACTTGACAAGAACAAGAAGGTGTTCTGTGGCTTTCTTGGTTTAAAGAAGACGTATGATAGCGTTCTTCGAGATACTTTGCTCAGAGAGTACGGTGTGAATGGAAACTGGTTGGGAGCGATTCGAGCGTTGTATGAGGGTAGTGAAGCTGCTGTGAGAATAGATGGTAGGTTGAGTGATTGGTTTCGTATAAATGTTGGTGTGATACAGGGCTGTGGTATGTCTCCGTGGTTGTTTAACTTGTATATGGATGTGTTATTGCGGAGAGCTTTGAGTGAAATGGATGGTGTACATATTGGTGAAAGTGTAGTGCCTGCGTTAGCGTATGCTGATGATGTAGTTGTTTTAGGAGAAAATGAAGAGCAACTCAGGAGAACGATAGAGACCATACATTATGTAGTTGGAAGAAGTATGAATCTGATGTTTATTGTTGATAAATCCAAAGTGTTAGTATTTGAAAGGAGTAAATTGGTGACTGAGTGCAATGTGTTGGTGGATGGAGTGAAACTGGAGCAGGTAAATGAGTTTGTATATTTGGGTAGCATGATGTCGAGGATGGTCGAATTGATCGATAGAAAGGAGAGTGAGTGCGGGACGTAAGGTAATGGGTGCTCTGGGTACGTTTGCACGAAACGTTAATGTATCAAGGGATGCTTGGTTAAGTGTATATAATGGAGTGCTAGTGCCTGCTTTGATGTATGGAAGCGAATGCTGGGCATGGACGGGGAAGCATAAAAAGAGAGTGACTGCCTTGGAAATGAGGTATTTACGTGATGTATGTGGGTATGTCAGACGGGATCGCGTGAGGAATAATTTGGTGTATGAAGAATGTATGGTTAGGAACAATGTGATTAAGAGAGTTGGTGTGAGTCAGTTGAGGTGGTTTGGGCATGTGGAGAGAATGGCGAGTGAACGGCTTGTTAAGCGTATATATCTTGGTGAAGTTGAGGGTTTTCGATTGCGTGGCCGACCAGTGTGTAAGTAGATGGATGTGGTTGGTAGGGTGCTTAAAGAGAGAGAGTTTCCAAATATGAAGAGAAGAAGAGCATGTATGAATGCGATTATGAGTGTGGCCGAGGCGAAAGAAGTCTGCTTAGATAGGAATGTGTGGCGAAAGATGATTGTTTCCTAACTATTATTGTGATCCGGATGCGGTATTTCGCTACCGAAAATCGGTCACTTTAATATGTTTAAGAGTAAGGATTTGTTGTATGATGTTGATGTTATTCTTATTGTTATCGGGTTTGTGAGAACCCACTAAGTGGGACACGCGTGATTTTATGTATGTATGTACCAAATACAAAACCGAATAACCCTTGCATCACTGAAAGCCAGTGGCGGCAACACTTCCTCCCCCCTTACCCTGAAGTGAGCCTACCCATCCGACAAATGTCACACGCCGCCACTGTTCAAAACGGATATAAAAAATATTGTACGCCACTGGTTAGGTAATAAAAATATCTAACTTTTATATATGAAACATTTTTCTCGATTACTAAGTTTCGAAGATATTTGAAAAAGAAAAAACCAACATAATTCAGTTTTTCATCATTATCTTGTGCCGTATTAGAATTTTTGGAAAAACAAAAGCACATCTGAGATGGCCCATCAAAGGCACACAAATAGTTCCATTTAACCGATATCGTATCTCCTATAGTTCTCGAGATCCCAATGGTGACAGCACTAAATGGGACACAACGTATGGGTACTGCTGATGCCCCTATGTCTGCAATAGAAAACGATGAAAGGATATAGTTTCAAGAACTTGGTTACTGATGCGCAGACGTGAGTGGAACAATAGAATTTTAATCACAAGATTAGAGCATGCGCATTTATACCTACTGTCTTGAAAAACATCTCCCTTCATCGTGTTAGCGGAAACGAAGGGCATCGCATCAGCAGTATTATATCTAATAATAGGTATATGATGGACTACTATTATAACCAAAACCGCAAAAGAGATACCCTTATGCAACCAGCACAGTCTATATGTCTGGCATATTGACATTTAGAATCCTACATATTTAAATAACCCGCAGATTCGAACTGAAATACCTCAGTTTCAACAAAAACATTACAGTAAATACACTAGCACAATTTTTTTTATCTCATTCTGTATATTAAATGCTCAACTTATACTTTTGTGAAAACAAATTTCAATATAATATTTTACTCACCCTTTTCTGATATCTCCCTATTAATTTGGTTCGGAATGACTTATCTTTGCTGATAAACATGGGACACCTATCCAGAGAAGAAGAGTGCACCCCTCTGACACCAAACAGCTTGGTTATAAGTGTTGCTAAAGCTGCAGCTGTTATGTATCTTCGAGGTTCCACTGCATCCTTCTCCAACTCCTCCAAATACGGCTCAAGCTTAGTTAGCAGTAACGTTTCATACAGTTTTACTTCCTTGGCCTTGTCGTGACTAATTTCATCGAGACGAGCATCAGGCGGACCAAAGATAGTTCCCAGACCAGCTGTTCGCTTCTGTTGAAAGTCGGCTAACTGTTCGTTTAGTTCTTCTTTCGCCCGGTTTCGAGCTTTCCAGAATATTTTACGAAGGATTTCTTCTTTGTCACCCTCTCGCAGCAAAACGTCGTCAATTTCGCGGGCGATGTTTTCGTCCACATTGCTCAGACGTAGCGGCTGTTAACAAATACGATAAGATGTAATATACAATTAACTTCATCGATATTTTTAGAATTCATATTTACAAATAAAAAAAATTAAATAGAATGTGATTAAAAATTGTAATTACGAGATTATAATATAAAAAAAAATTATAATGACATAAATATAGATTATATAAATGTAAATTGTAATACCATATCAATATTAATACACGAAAAATAGAAATTTACGTAATGATACGAAAACAGTACTACAAGGTGAGATAAAAAAATGATGAAAATTTGAATGAAAAAAGCATTTATGAAAAAACAATTATGTATTTTTCAATTCCCTGCAGAATAAACGCTTTGGCAAACACACATACAGTTGGGAAACCTGCTGCCATGTGGATCATTAAGTGCAGCTTTCTGGATAAATGTCATTGTGGAGAACAGATTTTATTTTAATATGTATTCTTCGTCCTATACAGTTTTAATTTTAAAATGAATATATTTTATTTAAAATATTCGTACCAGAGTAAATGAAGATTCAATGATACAATCTTCCCAGGTGGACAAATAAAATATTAGTTGTCATAAGTGCTATTTCCATTATTTAGATCTAATAAAAATATCTGAAATGTCTTTGCACTATTGAATTTGTACCATAAGTTGGCCCATAAAGATCTACATCAATTATGTAATGCATCTAATCGAATTGAATGCGGCCTTAATAGATTAGGTATAAAGCACCCTTCCAACAAAAAAAGGTTCTCCACCCCTGTTCTTGCCCTTTCTTAAAACAATACTAGAAATTATTTTTGTTCAGTTTATTTCGCTGTCACTCCTAAATTAACTCGAAATACTTTTTACTCTCGCTAAGAGAGATTCATGGTAAAAATCGCATATCTAGATTTTAATGAATAAGCATGTTTTAACGTTCCTAGAATTCGATTATAACATTTTTACGATGTCTGTCTGTGTATGTGTGTGGGACGTTGGAAGGACGATTTCTCAAAAATTATAATACTTAATATCTGCTCAACTACATATTTCTCAATCGGACATGTGTGTGTGTGTGTGTGTGTGTGTGTGTGTGTGTGTTGGAGGTACGATTTCCCAAATTCTATAAGACTAAACACCTATGTAACTACGGATTCCTCAATCTAACAGTAACGGGAAGCTTGTTGAATAGGTTCTGGTAACAATTAGACAACCGGAAGCAGTAGTATTTTAACAAAAATCTTGTAAATATATATTTTTTTAATTTATGTTATTGCCAATATTAAAAAAAAACATAAAATTCTCTAGATGAAAAAATAAACAGGATTGTAGTGCAAAAAATTATTTATTTAATCTGAAGCCAACGTTACATACACCCTTCAGAAATACCGCCAATCCCGTCAATGAATTGGAAGAACCTCGAACATTTAGAAGAGTAGGAGAAAACTTGCTCTTAGAATGAATTTAAAATTATAGAAAATATCTAAATATAATGATTAGATGTAATTAGATTTTTTTATTTATACAAGAAGTGTTAAATACAATACTTGTATATCCCACAATGGAAAGGCCGAGAGGTATTGTGATGGCCACAACAGATTTTTTTTTTCATTGTTAATGGAGTATTCTAATATTTTTATTATTATTACTTTATTTTTTGAAATTCACATATTTGTATTATAAATGAGTTATTTTACTTAATTTAGGGGAAATATGAATTCAAAAATTTGAATTTTACCGGATGTAACGTAGGAAGAGCTGATGACATTTAAGAAATATATAGAAATAGAAAACGTGTGCACACAATATGTAATAAAACTAATACGAACAAGACAGTTGACATCGCGTCAATAGCAGAGAACTTCTTCCTGTCAAAGAACAATAGGCTACTCTATTTTTTAATTATTTTTTTTCTTGAAGTACATAAAAATATAAGACTACATGTGAAAGTCAGAGTTAAAAATTCCTCCAAATAAGCAAGATATTAAGGTCCGAATTTTAAATATGCTTTTTATCGTAGGTAATGAGGGTATACCAGAAGTAAACAAAAAGTGATTCACAGGCTTACGAAAAAATATTGAGCAAATATTTTTTAATGTCTATTTTTTAATTTTGGCTTTTTATGTGGAAAAAAATATTTATTAAAAGTAATTTGTTTGTACTCTTTAAAAGGTAAGATTTGAATTTGACATAACGATTGAATAATATTATTCCACCGAACTGTCAATATTATTCAATTAGCAACAGTAATTAAGGTCATTAATTGATAAAAAACGATTGAATTATGGGTATATTGTTTGACAATCGTAGATAAAAAAATTATTGCACTTAATTTATTTCACTTTTTACCTTCCGTTACCTTTAGGTAAGGAAGGTATTGTCTTTGGTCAAAAAATTCAATGATGAGTTTTTACTGAATAAGCATGTTTTAGGGTACCTATAATACGATTTTACCATTTTTACGATGATGTCTGTATGTATGTATATATATGTGTGTGTGTGTGTGTGTGTGTGTGTCTGTGTGTGTGTATGTGTGTCTGTGTGTGTGTGACAAAAGTTCCGGATCCCATAACTTCAATACCACGATTCCAAAAATTATAATTTTTTCGTATTCCTCAAGTTTACATCCAGAAGAACAAGTGATTAGATTTTGGTTATAATTGGTGAACCGGAAGTATCCTCATTTAAAGATTTAACAATTAAATTTGATTTATTGACATTTAATATTATTATAACTTACAGAATATATTATTCTCTATACGATTTGATTACATTTTATACTTCATATTCAATAGATACAGAGTTAAAGAATTTTAAAGAAATTAAATTTTATAATTCAGCCAGCTATGCTAAACATGGAAACTGCTAATATATTCATATAATTCAAATTGACAGATGTCAGTATGAATAAAAAGTAAATTAATGTGGCAGAGATGAGGATGTTGAAGTAGATGTCGGGGAACACACGGAAAGATACGGTAATAAAATAACTCTAGTGTTGCAATTTTCTAGAAAGATACAAGAAAGACGATTACGTTGGTTTGAACATGTCATGAGGAGAAATGAAGAATTATATTTGAACAAGAATGAGTAGTTTAGTAATGGGAGGTTGAAGAAGCAGAGAAAGACCAAAGATAAGATGGAAGGACTGTATTGCGGAAGACTTGAGAGAAAAAGAACCGAATGAGAACGACACGCAAAAATATCGACTCCTAACGAATGGGAAAAGCTAAAGAGGAAGAAGATGTCAGTGTCAAGTGCAATTTGAATAGTTTGTTTATGAAATAATTTTACTGGAAATTTAGAATCTTTTCCAAGAAAAATTATGTATGGTATTTATACATTATACACAGGATTGACGGAAGGTATTGTGCTGGCCACAACAGATTTTTTAATTTTACAACTACAAAGAAGAGCACCATTCAAACAGATCCGACATACCCGAAAAAAGAATAATCTTAGCTGAGGCGGGGTGTCACAAAGTAGGGGTTCATACTTGGATTCCATTGCTCAAACTCACGCTTACATGGCCTGCGTCATCAAAAGCAAAACACTCCGTATTTTTGGAGGGAGTAATTTATAATAAAAAAAATTTGGAATTTTCCGCATCTATTAACTGCTATCTTTCATATTTTCAATAAACTTTTACTATTTTTGATATCTGCAAAATAGTCTATTATGTACAAAATTTGTAAGAAATGTCATCAGTCCCTCGAAGTCACAAACCACGTGATGCCTTTTTAGCGCCAAAATAAATTACAAGAAAACTCAGGATAGAATTTTTTTATGTTATTCAGTTAATGTTTAACATCCACAATACCATATAACATTTTTTCACTTTGGAAAAAAATCGAAACAAACAGGTGTTAAATCTGTCTGTAAGCACGGACACACAGTTTTGCCAGGAATTAATTATTGTGATGAAATTTTACATAATTAACCCATTTTTATGACATCCTTCAAAACACATCGTTTGATAACCATTCCAATACTCTTAATATATTTGTAGTTCAATGTTGTACAAATTTTACTCATTAGATTTATATTAAAATTGCAAAAATATACGTTTACGCTATGACGCTGTACAAAAACTTCAATACAAAATTGGACGATCATACAATTTCAAAGAAATTATTTCCACAAATGTTTCAAAAAATGGTAAAAACATTGAGACAACTTTGTGATTGGCCAAAGTATTTACTTTGAAGAGAACGAGTGATATTTTTAAAAATACATTTTTTTATTTCTATTTCACTGCATTTTTCAAGACAATTCGCATATTAATAAAGAATAATATATGAAAAAAAAAACTAAAATAAATCAGATTGTTCTCTTAATTTCTAAATATTAAATATAAAGTTCATATGTCCCAATTATAATTTTTGTTTTTAGCGGCAAAATTCCGAATACGAATTTCAACTCACTATTACTATTTAAGAAGTCCGTGGTTCCGAATCACTGGTACATACAGGGTGGTCACTGGCACAGCCGAACATAGGACTTTAACATGTAAAATTAGATTTTCGTAATTTCCTGCTTCCCTAATTATTTTAGGTAAAAAAAGCTTCAAATAAAAGATGTAAGGAATAAAATTCTGCATCCGAAGCAAAATTAATTTTGTGTGCCTTGTAACGGCAAAAATTAGGGATGAAAATGTCAAAAATCACCTCAAAACTAGCGATACCCATGGAATTGAAACAAAAAATTAACGATTTATTTGTCGAGCTAGGTTAATTTATTTTTATTATTATGTGTAATTTCTGTTCAAGTGAACAAATATCAATTTAAATTAACAAATAATTGTAAACTGGAACAGAAATTAGAAATAATACCTAATAAAAATTAATTATCCTAACATGACAGATAAACCGTTAGTCATTTATTATTTATTTTGTCTCAATTCCATGGCTATTGCTATTTTGGGGTGATTTTCGACATTTTCATACCGAATTTCTGTCGTTACAAGGTATACAAAATTAATTTTGCTTATTGCTCCGTATACATAATTTTATACTCTACAACTTTTATTTGAAGCTTTTTTATCTGAAATAATTAGGGAAGCAGGAAATTATGAAAGTATGATTTTACATATTAAAGTCTTATGTTTGGCTGTGCCGGTATGTACAATATTTAATGTCCGACCGTTACGTTATTGTTATCATAACAACCCTGCTTTCAGGGTTGTTATATACCAAATAACACCCTAGTATGTGTTATAAATTTGACGTTGTTGCTATTGGGTACAGAATACAGAAACTCTGGGGAGGATACAAACAAGAATATCGCGTTACCTAGTTACAGCGTTTGCAAGCAAATAGATTAATATCTCTAACAAAAATTACAATGATAGGACAAAAATCTTTAATAAAATAATATATCGGTCGGACATTAACCGTTGAACGTACCACGGGCGTTAAACGGACAATAATGCCTTCGGTCAACGTACACACCTCGGGCCGGAGGCCCTCGGAAAGCACACTATTGACCTCAGGCGTTATTGTCCTTATAACACCCTTGATACGTTAATTACTATAACAGTTAATATGTAGATCGTAATGCCAAGACCACCCACTAATATATTGAATCGTTATTAGTTGGAGACATGATTGAAATTGAACACAAACTGGGGTCTTATAGAATCCCGTTGATTTCATCTTTGGAAAAATAATTTACTTTAATTTTGTTTTGTTATTAAATGAAAATATAAAATTTATTATTTATTTTGTCACTCGAGATATGAAAAAGTTTTAATTTGATAGGATCGCGAATGGCATCATCAGTTAAGGGTTAATATAGAAAAATATGTCGATACTTACAGCTCCAGGGACAAGAAAGCTGGAGTGAATTTCGTAGGCCCATTTTCGCATATCCTTCGCGTTTCCCTCTTTGTACAAGTCTGTGAGGAGGTAGAACAAGAGGCTGCTAGGGTCGGAGTTACTCAGTACGTAGTTCGTGAATACTGCCAGATGAGGAGTGTGCTCCCACAGCCGAGAAAGTGATTTGAAGGGACCATGATCTTCCATCTGATTCTGAAATACATGCAGATTTATCCGTTCCCTGATCTATTACATTATTTTAAATAATCACTCAATGTAAATCTGTTTATTATTAGATACACACATCATAAATCTTATTAAACCATTCTTTTCTATATCTTTCAAGACTAAACTTCTTTTTCAAAAATTTAAAATAATTATTATTGATAACATAAAACTATAGGTAGGAATACAACATTTATATGTAAACATAACACAGAACTTTAATCATTTTAATTTTTAAAGTCACATAACCTCACTTAAATTTATACACAACTTATTTATAGCAATTCTTTCCAATTTGAAAAATATTTTAATATGATGTATGTTAATAAATGAATATATTTTGGAAAAAAAATCAGAACATACCACTTCCTGATCGGAAATTTCATCGTCCTCCATGCTGATGATAGGCTGCTGGACGACGTTAGGTGTTGCGGCCACTATCGGAGAACTGGTGGCCATCACAGAGGTAGATCCCGCGCCTCGCAAGGGCGAAGCCTCCGGAGATAGTTCACATAAACTCTAGAAGTTATAATCGAATGTTTATTAGGTACCAATTACAAGTCATCGAAGTTATTATAAAACTATGAGTTACAAGAACAAAAATATTTAATGCAATGAATTTAAAAAAATTAAAACAAATATAAATAATTTCATATCCGATAAAACACAATGTTGATAAAGAAAAGAATTTCATATTAGTATAATTGCACAGAGCAAGGTCGGAAGATTATTAGTTAAAAAAATTCGAAGTATTATTCGTTTTAATTCTACCAAACATATTTTAAATATAAACCAAATGATGCTCTCTTAAAATTATATAACTTAAGAACGTGTCTACAGTCCCGAACACGGGATCGTTTAGCAAAAATTAAAATACTGAGTAGGCGCGGTTTACGCATACACATCACTATAATCTAACGCAGAAAATTTACGTTTGGAAAACTAGAGCCGAGTTTTGTGCGTTTGATGAGGTTATTGTTGTTGTTTTTAGCGAAATATGCAAGCTAAGTAAGGCCGGGTACACATTTGAGCAATAACGTAAATGAGGCAAACCGCGGCAGCATGAATAGCCTCGGCACAATGCGTTAAGTGTCGGTACATCAAAGTAAGGAAACATTCTGTGTCTCTGCGTGCTCGGTTTGAACGTTTTTTTTTTTAGACTTCGATGTAAACTGAAAGTTTAAATTTAAAATTAATCTCTTATCTTGAGTATTATATTTTATTTTAACACAAAAAATGTATGTGGAATATATACGAAATAGACAACAATATATTTCGAATTTGAAATATTTCATTAAAGAAAAATTATAACATAAAAGAAGATTCTACTCGGAATAATTTAAAATTATAAAAGACAAATCTGTTTAATTTTATTAAAATATATCGCGTTTTGGAAATTGAATATTTTACGAAATCAATTGCACGGGATTTTAAAATGTATCGTAGACGTAAACAATTGAATAATTGAATATTACACAAATTTTCTTACACTTATATGTATCCATTTAACGTTATCTTATTTTAAAATCAAACATTGGTTATATTCTTAGCACGTACTCTGCGAATAATTGTGAAAAATTTCATGAAATTATTTTGGACTGTTAAACGTAACAGTGGAATTAATTCAAATTTAGATTACAAGAAATAGAATTGAAATAATAAATATTATACAGCACAATTGGAATGTGGATTTATAGCATATTGAAACATAAAATTTATAACAGATTCAAAGATTTATATTTGATATTTCATTTTCACGTGATGACCTCAATTAACAAAAATGTTATAAACTAATGATGTCACTGTTTTTATATTTCTCACAGTCCATATATGTTTCAATGAATATTAAATATATAACGACTTCATTTTTATTTTATTTTTCCAAAACAGTAATTAAATATTGAAGAACATAATAATAAGTAAGTAGCTATTAAAAACGTTTATATTAAACCGGAATTAAAATAAACAAAAATTTGTTTATATATTTTCATTAATTTCTTCCTTCCTTTTGATGACATTTAACAGTTTTAAAAATAAATATCCGAATGCGTAATACCAGCAACATGAATGAAGCGGTAATAAATTTTACAAATATTTCGAACTTTAAAATTATAAATCTGGATTTTTAAAACTTTTTTAATTCAATAGGTTTAAGCTTAAAATTAATAATATAAAAATAAATACTGCCATATCTCATTATATTTTATTTTCACGTTTAAAATGATTGAGATTTTTAAGTAAAGAATGAATTGTCTAGCATTTATAATTCAGAGAACATAAAATATTTTTAAAAATCTTTATAGTTTCATCATCATCCTTTCCTCGATCCTTACATTAGTAAAGTAAAAATAAAGGATTGGTAAAAACCCAGGATTTTATAAAACCAGCCCAATCAGTTTTATTATGCTTCTTTGGGTTTTATTGAATAATTTGTAACATAAAATAACTAAATTTTACATATTAAACAATTTATGTTAGTTATTTATTTATTATACTGGGTGTTTCAAAAATATTGAAAAAAATAAGGGCATATAGTACTGACCAAAATGAGTAAAAAAGCTTAATCGAAATAAGTCCAATTATTAATAGTTTCCGAGATATACAGTACCGGCCAAATGTATATCACCTTTAAGTTTTTTCAACATAACTTGACTTATAGAGAATTGATGTCTATAAAATCATAATATATTTTGATATTAGGTATAATTTACTTAATAAAAAACTTTTCACTAAATAATAGTAACAATAACGCGGAAAAAATAATTTTATTCAAATATCTGAAAATAAGAAATATTTAATAATGAAGTTAGTAAATAATTAACACTAAATAAAATTAATATTTTGTTCCAAATTCTTTTACGTCGATCGCAGCTTGGATGAGTCTTGGTATAGACGCGATGAGTGCGTCGATTGCTGCTGAGGGATCTTCGTCCACTCCTCCTCAAGTTGGGCGAACTTCTTGGCTGCGCTTGCCGCTCGTTTGCCGGCCAAATGTCTTTCCAGCTCATCTCACAACGGTTCAATAATATTTAAGTCAGGCGACTGACTTGGCCATTTCATAAGAGTCAGACGATGGCGTCGGAACCATTCTTGCAAAATCACGTGCGCGATGCTTCGGATCATTATTCTGCTGGTAGATGAAGGCAAGACCATGAAGACGCTTTCCATATGGAAGCATTACATTTTTGAAGATGTCTATGTACATTTTTCGATCCATGATACCATGATTTCTGTGAAGAGGACCCATTCCTTTTGCTGAGAAAGTACCCCACACCAAGACTGAACCGCCACAATGCTTCATAGTCGGCAGTTGATATTTTGGATTGAAACGTTTGCCTTTAGGGCAACGAATCCATTTTATGCCACCACTATCAACAACATAAACTTACTTTCATCGCTCCAGATGACATTAGACCATTGCTGAGGTGTCTAGTTTTTATGCTCTTTAGCCCACTCCACTCGCGCCTTCCGATTTTTGGCAGAAATGAATGGCTTCTTCACAGGTTGTCGTCCATTCAGTCCTGCGGCTTGTAGTCGATGACGTATGGTCCGTATGCATGGATTAGACTGACCAGGAGTCGCTATTTCCTTCGCAATGTCGGGCGCTGTAAGACGTGGATCGCTGTGGGATACGTGGAGGATGTTGCGATCGACAAGGGAAGTAGTGCAACGTGGTCGGCCGCTTTTCTTCTTCTCAACATAGCCTCCTTGGAGGTTCCAATGTTTAAGAATTTTATTCACCGATGATCTGGCGATGTGAAACTGTTGCGCGAGCTCCTTAATGCGTCCGCCCTTGTTTCCGGCCCTCTATAATAGCTTTTTGTTGTCGTTCGTCTAAATTTAGAGCACCTTTTGTCTTCGCCATATTACAAAATAATAAATAACGCAAAATTTTGCGGTTTCAACTACAGATACAACGGCAGAATAAGCGAGAAAAAATAAATAAATTCAAAAAATAGCTTGAAACACATGATATTTCTTTTAAAAACTCATCACACATCATGTACAAGATCTAATCTACATCAAATATATACTGTTAAATTTTGAGCGCATTTGATTTATTTTTATAAAAGTTATACTGAAAAAACATAAAGGTGATATATTTTTGGCCGGTACTGTAAGGCAGTGAAAAATGAGTTTTTACGGGATTTACCTCTGCTATCTCGAAAACTATAAGAGTTACGACTTGGATTAAATTTTAATCAAAAAATTGTACTAAGTTAAATGCTGTGGCGACCTTGGTCAATATTTAATTTTCAAATAACTTCGTAACTATTAGAAATTGAGAAAAATATTTCATATAAAATTTTATTGTTTTTTTTTACAATCTATTTACTGATAGACAAAATTTTGTTCAATCATGACAGTTTTTCTTCGATTTTTCGTTTTTTTTTTCGAAAACAGCTGAAGATCGGATCTATTTTGATTAAGCTTTTTTACTCATTTTGGTAAGTACTATATACCCTAAAAAAAAAATTACAATAATTTTGAAACGTCCTGTATTGTAAGATTAATTCTTGTTGTATTATATTACAAATTATGATCACTTTGAATTAATTGGGACTTCCATAGATTTTTAATGAGGGTTATGATTTTGACGTCATACGCAAGAGAGTTGAGTTGAGAAAAAAGTTGAGATGGAGGATAATGGCCGAGTTCAGCACGCCACAGCGCTTAATGCCGAAGTTTGCCGAACGCAATAAATGGACGAATGCGATTAGTCCAGCAATTGTATTCGGCAAATTTCGGTGCTCAGAGCTGCCAGCGCTGTGACGTGCTAAACGCGACCAATAATATAAACAAACCATCGCCATTTTTAAAGTTCTGTCTTGTCATTTATGTTTTAACATTTGAGTTTTACTTTACATAATTCAATGTCTTCGGATGGCTGTGGAAACTGAAAGAATTTCACTTTTGTCATATATTCTTTATAATTATAGCGGGTATCCAACAAATTTGTAATGGCAAATTCAATATTTATAAATACTAAATGTTATCGTTAATTTTAGTAAAAAAAGACCTTACGGATGGGTTTTGAATTAGACATTTTATCAAATCGCGGAAATTATTACACTCACACCTTGTGTGCTAAACTTTCCGTTTGTTTATAAATTATCCCTTTACTCACTTGTAGTACAAATAACTATTAATAATAAATACGAGTACATGTTCCTTCCTTTTTATAACAATATTTGAACTCTTGTCCAAAACAAAACCTTCTCTTACACTACATTTTGTTTATAATTTCAACCTGAACCTTACCTCATCATGAAAACTATCCCCATCCTCAGTATTCGCAGAGTTCCTATTGCTAGACTGCGTGTGCCTTTTGGTCGCCAGGGGGCTAGGATAGGGAGGCGGCGGCGTCCCTGGCGGAGTTGCAGTGACATCCCAACTGGCGTCTCCCGCCATGCGCGATGACGACAAGTCGTTCAGGCTCTCCGACGCCACCAGCCGCCGAGAGGCTTCCGCCCCGATAGGCAGCGCCGCGCCCAGGGGGTCTGGGCTAGACTTGGTGCGCTGGTGGGTGTGAGGTGATGTTGGCTAAAGCAGACACAAATGAGAATAAGGGGAAAAGAATAGAGGTGTCACAGTTCGTATTTTTACTTCGTTCAGAATATCAGAAATGCTTTAGGGTGGTGGGGTGATTTTTATTTCATTCACCCAAAAAAGTATTATAAGAGATACATTTAAGATCAATAATTTATAAAAGAATTGTTATACATTTACAGTTGTTAATAATAATGTTTTATTCAAAACTTGTAAATTAACCTAACAATTAGACATATCTTGTATAACTTGTGCAGTGTGTAACTTGTAAATTTCTGCATTACTAGGTTGTAAAACAAGTCACACTACAAATGTAACATAAATACTTAATAAGATAAACTCGCCGAGATGCGTACTACTTCTTTCAAAGTTTGACTTTGCAGTTCATATTATTTTTCGAATTCTAAAACAATTAATATTACGATTTATGTATTGTTTGTTGGACCTTATAGTTTGTATTAAACTATTTGTATTCTTAAAAACTGGACTCATCATTTTTTTGCGTATAATTTTATAAATTTTGGTCACTACTAGAAAACTTTCACTCTGTTTGAGGGTAAGTGCGTAACACGTACTTCATACTATAACGTGCAATACGATCAGTAAGGTATGCGTTGAAAATTCCAAAAAAATAAAATCTATCAGGCCCGGATTTGGTCGGCGAGCTACCGAGTTAAGCTCGGTGGGCCGGATCCACGAGGGCCGTTGAAAATTCTCGGTATGATACACAATAATTGAAAATAAGGCATCCGGCATGCGCAGCAATGAGACAAAGGATGATTTATTTTATATTGCCAGGATAGGTGGTTAACGGTATAGGTCGCGAATAGGCACGTGATTCGAGCGACCTTGACGTGCTTGGAATTGGCTGATTTGTGTGCGCTTGTCACTTTGACAAGAACAATATTCTGACCTATTTTGATTTTGAATTGCTAAAGAGTTATTAATTCACATTTTTAGGCAGTAAAATACATTAAATTAAAAATATCAGCTCAAAATCAGAAAAGTCAAAACATTTTTCAAGAATTTCAAGGCCGCTCTCGATGGAGTCACGCACGCGACCATACAAACAATTATTATTAAGCAACATGACATCTGGTGATACTTTGCGGAACTATTATTTATTCTGTTAAAGTTAATTTCTTTTAATGCCGTTTTGGCGCTACGATCATGCAGCTTCACATCCATTGAAAATGTAACTTTCAATTATAAGGCCCATTTTTTTCTGGATACCTTTACATGACTCCCCTTGGCTCTCAAAGTTTTGATACACAAGTCGCCACTGACTCACTCCCTTTTACGATCGATTATAATTTCAGCTCGGACCGAAAATACAGCCCAATCCGGGCCTGAATTTTATGCTATTTTACCAAATAAACAAAATTTGGCCGAGACAAAAACCAAAAGATAACATACGGATAACAAAATAAAAACACTACTGAATGTTATAGGACGCAAATCCTACTGAAAATATCAATTTTCATCTTCGTCCTACGTTTCTGATTTTCGGGGAAGTGCGTACTAACAAAAATTTGCTTTTTTTTCTAATCAGAGTTAAAATACAAAAATAAGTAGATGGTTGGAAACGTAAATGAAAACAATTTAAGAATTTATAATCAAATTTACAGAAATACGCAGATGATTAAGCGCAAACAAAAGTCAACAAACTTACACTATGTTTTATTATGATACGCACAAAAATAAAAGAACTACAAGACATGAAACGCACTTGCCCGATTTGCGCACTTCGGCGAGTTCACCTTACATATTTCATGTGTTTCCGTAAATTGGAGATTTTCAAATACAGGTATGACATGACAGATATCGAAGGTGTAAGTGCAAAACTTCACTAAAAGCACTCTCTTTTCATTTAAATATGTCTGAAATATAGATTTGTTGCTTCATTCAATCGTTCATTAATGACTCCTACTTATGAATGATTTTCTATTAATAAACTATTTTATTATGCTTAATTTCAAAACTAATGGAATAAAATTAGATTTTCTCCACTTTAACTGTACGGTGAACGGATTTTTTTTTATAAGTAACTCGTGTGTTAATCGGCAATTTATAATTTCAACAATTAATGCGTAAGAGCATCGAAAATGTTTCGATTATGAATCACCCTTATCACACTTGATAGTTAAATAACTATTGTACCTAGATTTTTTTTTAAATTTTAAGTGTTAC
This sequence comes from Harpalus rufipes, assembly GCA_951394225.1. Classification (NCBI taxonomy): domain Eukaryota; kingdom Metazoa; phylum Arthropoda; class Insecta; order Coleoptera; family Carabidae; genus Harpalus; species Harpalus rufipes. Next base: position 17,956,510 of record OX596276.1, on the reverse strand, counting down.
TACGACGTTTTGTGTACGCCATCGATATGTAGGATATCTATAGTGATAGAAAATAATAAAATTTATGTATATCTATTTAAATTTAAATACCAACGAATGATTTCGGAAAACAGGAAAAGATTTTTCATATTATGTAAAACAGATTCATAAATCAAATCGAAATATCACAAAGTTACATTAAAATTCTTAAATGCTTGTCAGATCATGAGCACTAAAGTAAATAGTTATTTATGTATCAAGATACTGAGTTCTATTTTTTATCACGAATGAAGAAAATAAACCATATGAGTGATAAAAAGGAATTTCAGTGCCGAGGTGCATATTAAATTTTATTTGAAATCGAAAAATTATAAAAATGAAAGGAATATTTATTTTTATAGGTTAAGTTTAGATAACCGTCAGTCTGACATTCACTGTTGCAAATATCTGACATTGAAGTTGAATTATGTGCTTTATCTTTAAACTTATTCATCAGAATTATTTAGTTCGTTCTTCTTGCACATATTTTTGACATTTTACGTGAGGTGACGCCTGGTAAACGCCCGCACAGTACAAATATGTTATTATCACTATCGAAATCTGTGTACAAAGCAGATTGGCACACCCAAGAATGGGTAATACGCCATGATATATTTATTTTTATTTAATTTTTTATGTACAAATTTACTATTGTACATCGTGTACCTGTCCAAATATTCTTACATGTATAATAATTATCACAAGGTTGAGAACACTGCATTTGCATGAAATCGTATAATGGGTTACTTTAGTGCCGATTTCTGAACTTTTAAGGATGTTTTTGAGCACTTATAGTAACGATTTCAAATAAAATATGTTCAAATTCATGTTACCGTAAAAAAAAGTTCTTATTAGTCACAGATATTTAATTATTATCACACGTACATATTTACCAAAAAAATAAAATAAATGTTTATTTGCAAATAAGTTAAGATATAACTAATTAAAACTTACAATATTTATACTATTTTTAAAAAGTACGTAAAATCTGCTCTGATAAAATATCCCATCGCAAAACTTTACAAAAATCATGGTCCGCTTTACAAAATGAATTTTCACACTGATGTTTCACTAATCGTCATATTTTAATAGACAGTAAATTTAATATTATTAATTTACCACAATAAAAAACAAATATAAATTCAAAGTGCAATCTTCAATTTGAACTTTACAATTATAAGAATTCAAAGAAAACCTTGATATAACTAAAAAATGTCAATTCAAGCAATAAAAAATAATTTCAAGGAAAAATGTTATAAAGAGAAGAATTATTCTGAACTGAAGTAAAAATACGTGTGACTATTTCACGCTTTTGAAAACAAGTGACTAGTTTTAAACTCTGTTACTCAGTTAGATGAAGCAATGTTTCTTGACTTATTTGCAGGTGCGAAAGCTGCCGCTGTGCTATGGTGTCGTGAGTGCAAGTCCATATGCAGAGAAAAATAATTGTATTCCAAAATTTTTTATGTGTCCTACGAATATATTGCCAAAAATCATTTATCAACTCTCAATTGTGAACCTTTAGATACTTATGTTAATCAAATTATATTTAAAATAAATTAAATTTAAAAAGCAAAAAAGTAGTACCATTAATTAAATAATATACATGGCTTTCGAAGGCCACCATTTGCGACACCATTAAGACCTTGTAAACTAAGGGATAAGTCTTCTTCAATTAAATGGGAGACATCTGGGGCCATTTTAGATGTGCTTTTGTTTTTCCAAAAATACTGATACAATTGGTAATCTACAAAAATGTTTTAAATAAAAAAACTTATATATATTTTTCTTGCGAATCCGGCGGGTTTATTGTGTTACCATGCAAATTATATATTTTTCATGAAATTTCATATTATAAGTGTAAAACTGATTTATAACTAAATAACCCTTATACCAGTGGAAAGTGAAGAAAAATACGTATGTATTTATTTAAAGTAAAAAATTAAATATGGGTTCCATTTAAAAATGTTAAAGTTTGTTTGTCTGTTTCAAAAATTTACCGATAAAAAATAATTTTACACCGTTGGATAGACAATAAAAATATATATTTTTTATTGTCAATTATTATTACCGATTGTTTAAGTTATTTGAAAATAAAAATTTCAAAAAAATAAGTTTTTCGTCATTATCTAGTAAGCAATGAGAATTTTTGGCAAACAAAAGCACACCTAATATTAATATGGTTCACCAACAGCACACCAGATGTGATGTCCCATTTCACCGAAGTCGTTCTCCTATAGTTTCTGAGATCTCAATGATGGCCTTCGGAATCTTAACATTCTGTGTTCGGATTTCGAAGGCCACCATTTGGATCTTGAAAATTATGAGATACGACTTCGGTTAAATGGGACATGTGGGTCGCCTTTGGGGGGCCCTCTTAGAAGTGCTTTTTTTCCCAAAAATTCTCATACGTTACTAATAATGACGGAAAACTAAATTTAGTCATTTTTTTCATTTTAAAATTACATCTAAACTATCAGAAATCCAAAAAAAATATTTCGAATAAAAAAGTTAGATATTTTTATTTTCTATCCAGTGACGTATGAAAATATTTTTTTTATCGGTAAATTTTCGAGATATAACATACTTACATTTTTTTTAAGGAAACCCATATTTGATTTTTACTTTAAAAAATACTTTTTTTCTCTCTTTCGATTGGTATAAAGGTTTTTTATATTTTGTATTTTAAATTTGTTTTACCCTTCAAATCTTGGATTTTTCTATATGTATTTTCCAAAAAAAATCTTTTTTTTTTGTCAAGACTTTCATTAGTTTTTTAAAATAGTATTTTATTTTACTTATTACATACTTACCTTTCTTCATAACTTAATTTTAATAATACATTTTTAAGTTAACGTAAGTAGGTATACAAGTACGATCTAAGAAATTAAAATTTAAAACACAATAGTTATACCAATCGAAAGGAAAAACATAAGTACTTTCTTAAAGTAAAAATTAAATATGGGTTCCATTTAAGAAAAGTAAGTTTGTGTTATATTTTGAAAATTTATCGATAAAAAAAATATTTTCGTACGCCACTGAATAAAAAAATCTAAATATCCAACTTTTTTATTTGAAACATTTTTCTCGATTACTGTTAGTTTATAAGGAATTTCAAAATGAAAAAATTGACCAAATTCAGTTTTCCGGGGAAAAACACATAAAAGATAGCCCCCAAAGGCGCACCACATGTCCCATTTAACCGAAGTAGTATTTCATATAATTTCCGAGATCCCAATCATGGTCTTCGAAATCCGGATACGTTGTATAGGAAAATTGGTAACGGTATAGTAAATTTGTAAAGCAGTTTTATTTCCACGTTCCACATCGACATAGTAAGAAATTTAATTATAATTTTATTTTCAACGGACGCGCCTTAGATTATTTCACAACTTATTTAACATTTCTGAAATAAATTAATGTCTAAATATGAAAATAATCAAAGATGGCAGCATAATACCTGGTGCTCTAACTTAAGGTACACAAATGCCCGTAAGATTGCCAATTTATACATATTATTTAATCAATGGTAGTAGTATTTAAAATATTTAAATCGTTTTAAAAAATGCTATTAAAAATTAAAATTATATTACAATACTAAAGCAAGCATAAATATGTTGCGCATTTACAGAAACACAAACCTTGTATATAAAAAGAATTAAAAATTAAAGTGATAGTTACTTACATAATTATTACATAACGTTGCACAAGTCGCCACTAGAGGATAAGACATTTGTTTGTTTATTGAATTTACAGCATCCGAATCTGTATTATTTCCGGTAACTGGGATACGGGGCGGTAGAGGGGGAGGGATATCAGTATCGGTGTAGAGGTTATTCTGCACCATGACACTCCCTTCACCTTCTGACATCGTCCTAGCGTTTGCGTTATTATTCGTATTCGCCCCCTCACGCTCACAGTTGACATTCCGTTCCAGATTGTTCGAATTAACTTCATTATCCAAGAACATAGCGTTCATGGTGGCTAGTGTGTTTGTATTGGCGTTGGCGAATGACTCGGGTGGTGTGAGTTTGTTACGTTTTGGTAGCGGCGGCGGTAGCTCGGTAAAACTGGTGGAATGCGAGTGTGGTAGTTTGTGTGACGTAGCAAGTGAAGGTTTGCTCGGAAGTGTCATGGAGCCCGACATAGGACTGCTGGGGCTCTGATTAGGGCTGGGATAGGACATGGACATTGACATGGAGGATAGAGACGGCTGTAAGAGAAGAGATAGTAAGCAGTGTTAGTGAGTTTGACACAAGCACAATACGAGATCACACCAATGCACTGGATTCTGCATCCTAACAACATCTAACTCAACTCTCAAATAAAATTGTTGGTCCTTCTATAAACTCATAAATAAACACAAGGACAATAGCAAAACCAAGAGGAAATAGTAAAACCTGGATTATATCTTTCAAAACACGGGAATCATAAACATAAATACTAATAAATATACAAAGAAATTTAGATCTTATACAAGGTGTATTTGTATACAGTGGTGTATTGGGGCCGAAACGGTAGGTATGGAATGTCGTCCCGGAACTTTTTTTACAGAATAATCTTTATTTCAAAAATTGTCAATTGTAATAGAGTATGTGACCATATTCGAATTTCAATACATATCATAAAATATAAAAACTAACCACTAACACTTATTATAATAATAATAAAAAAGCTAAACATTAGTTTGTATCAATATTGTTATTAGCAATTTAATGTTTTGGAGAAGGGATATATGACGAGAGCATGGTAGGATCGTGGAAGAAAACACATAGACTGGAAAGAAAAGAGAAAGTTATAGATCAACGTCGCGATTATATTGTGGTAGGTGTGACATGACAACAGCTGGGTATAAAAAATTCTTTCTCTCCCAGTCTATCCGTCTTCTTCCACGATTTTACCATGTTCACGTAACGTATCCCTTCCCCAAATTTTTAATAATTATTTTCTTGTAAAGTACGAATAATTAATCGATTTAAAGAATACGGGTATTTTATTTTTTTGTCTAGTATCATATTAAGTAAAAATAAAAAATTGGACACATACTCCACTAAGATGAAATATAATTCAGAAAAAATAACTGTATTTCAGTTTCAGAAAAAAAATATTTGTATTTCAGAAAACATCATTTGTAATTCAGAACGCTGTAAGGTTACTGAAATATATACTAGCTTTGATTTACACAAGCGATCAAGATAGTTTCCTTTGTGATTCTCTAGCAAAGTTGGTTATTAGATTTCTTGTATTTACCCTATCATCATCCTCACTCTTAGTAGATTTAATTTATTTTTTGTGACTCCGTCCGGTATTAGTAATTTGCGTAACAAGACCTGAAAGTGATTGTTTCTTGGGTGACAAGCATCCACAAGTATCCCACAAACTTGCAAAGTTCAACCTAAGGCCCGCTATGAAAACTTGTGTTGTGAGCCCAATAAGACATTTTCAGTTCATGTTACGTACAATATTTTTTTCGCGGTACTGAAAAGAGAATAAATAAATATCTGTAGGTATGCATTATTTTATTTTTTATTGCGGGGTAATACGAAATAAATAAACAACTGATCGGCATGGAAACATTCATGTACTCAAATTTCCAAGCTAGCTCGGTAAAGAAAGAATTTCCGGTCTAACAAGTGATCAGAAACAGCTCATTTTCTGGATGATCGCGAAAAAAACAACTTTTACATCTCTAAATCGTCCAGAAACACTTTTACAGATCTAGGCTGGCATAAAAAAGATAGAGACTTATGGTTATGAGTTGGTTTAAGCGTTTTTAACACAAGAACAAGCAAAATTTTTACAACTTTTAATATCAAATTGTTAATTGTAACTTAAATGAGCACATTTTTTTTTTCAGTACATAAAAAAAATACATAAATATTTCATCACGGCATATTACCCATTGCTGGGTGTGCCAATCTGCTTTATACACAGATATCAGTAATGATGGAATATTTGTACCGTGCGGGCGCTTACCAGGCGTCACCTCACGGACACTCATAGATAGCGTGGAGAGTGCACCACAGGGGTCAATTTTGTGCCTACACAACGTTCTGAATTACAAGTGACGCTTTCTGAAATACAAATATTTTTTCTGAATTACATTTAAGTCTTTCTGTAATTAAACTGACTATTCTGAATTATAAATATGGCTTTATGAAATAAAAAGTACTATTCTGAATTACAATTGAAGAAATCTGAAATAAAATTATCTGTTCTGTATTATAAATTAAGCTTTCTGAAAAAAATTGATTATATCTGAATTAGAATAGGAAAAAAACTGTAAAGCTTTTTCTTCTAAAAATTTTAATGTTAAAAAATTTAAGTGTTAATGGGGAATTAGTTCAATAGATTTGCGACGTATAATAAAAAAAATACTTTTCAGGAATAGTGATTGTACTCACAGCGTTCTAGTATTTTATCATAGTATGTTGTTACCATTCCAATACTTCCTAATTTAGCAATGTACTGGACGAGAACAAATTAATAAATGAAAAAAAAAACAATAAACTTTTATTAATTGAGTTTAAAATTAATATTTACAACATATGTTAATGTAAATATCCTGTTTTTTATTATAATTTTTATTTATAAAATTTACAATAGTAGATATTATGTTTAAAAGTCATACGTTTCAACCTGTTTGTTGAAAAAGGAAGACCTGGGTTCAGGTTTGGAATTCCCACTCGATTATGATATCACATTTCCCATTCTACTAGAATTTCTCTTCGTTAGATGTGTTACAGTGAAAACAGTGCGCAGTGTGCATAAATGCGCTTACTTTTACCAAAACTTATACCAACATTTAACTTAAACCACCAAATAAAACGGAGCACAAATGAAAATGAATGAAAAATAAGCGCACAATCAATTGTAAAATGAAACATAATTAAGAATATTAGACAAATCACCACTTGCAAGTTGATTTATTTAACATGGAGTTGGATTTTTGTTTTTACATTTCTATTGGAAAATAATACCCAAAATACGAAGTAAGCTACTTAGAACTACAATGGAAATTTGTTTTTCTATTTTTACCGGCCGCCACAGATTCCTCAGAATATAGTTGGGAAGTTATGTTATCATATAAATAAAATGTAATAATTTCTGATTTATATGCGTTTTATAGTCTCTAGAATACGATAAAACAAGTTTTACGTTGGTAAGATTATCGATCTGTGTGTATGTGAACACGTGGATCTTTAATTCTATTTGCATGAATTTATATATTTAAATTAAATTATAAATATCTTGATCAACTTTATATAATCACCAGAATAGTACTTTATTACTGTTTACTATGAAAGTAATTTTATTTCTTATATCAACATGAAATTTTACAGTTTATTAACATTTGCTTTTGGTTAAAAAAAAATTCAACCAGAATTAGTACTTTAATTGGTGCCATTCTTAAGTATCTTATATGTAATTTGAAAGTATTATCATATCAATATGAAATTTCATAATATTTAAACATTGATTGCAATTTGCAAATTATGTATAATACGTATATGTATATAATATTATTGAAAATTGTTCACTGCGTTTTGCGTTTAGAGATATATATTTTTTTTTTCATTAATGCCTATTTAAGAATTTATGTGAACTATCATTTCAGTAATTTCTCTGGAAATTAAATTAATTAGAACCGTCCCTGGAATTAATAGTAAAAGTTTATTAAAGGGTAAACTCGTTTTAAAAGTTCACTTGAGACGTTCATACGCAAGTTAGATACTCTTGTATATTTTGGTATTTTGGAAAAATTCAGAAAGGAAAACGCAAATTTCAGACCAAATTAAAAGTTATTTTAAATTCTTATAGCAATACTACATAAATAATTGGGTTATGTTATAGGCGACCAATGGACCTTTTACATGAAAAGAGAGATAAATAAATAAAAAATAAATATTTCATCACGGCATATTACCCATTGCTGGATGTGCCAATCTGCTTTGTACAGATATCGGTAAAAGAGAGAGATAGAGAAAAAATGACATATATGTAGTGCGCAGTAATTTGTTTGCGCATAGAGGAGGGCAGATATATTTCAAACAAAATTTGAAATGGCGAAAATAAAACTGCAACTATATTAAATAAATTTACACAAAGCGTTTGTGATGATAAATATTTCAAGACGAGAGGACGGGTAAATGGGAATCAGAAACGTGGATATATGTTCTAAAGACGCGAAATAAACACCACATAAAGTGACAGATAATTGTGTAGTTGCCAGTTTGTTATTAAGAAAGTTACAAACAAGAATAAAACTATTGTTATTATTTTTAAATAAATTGTTTTGCCTTTATTAATAATTTCTTTACAATCAAAGTCAAAATAATTTCAGTTTTTGTGTTGTTTAAATATTTTTTTTTATCAAAAATAAATGCTTGTCCTTTTAATCATTTCACTTGACAACATGGTGCCTACTCATCTCTAGTTCATAAAAATTCCACTACGTGGTGAAAAATTACGTCACGGTGCAATAAAAATGTAAAAGGTCCATAGGAGTCCGTATCGATGATGTCACCATAGAAAACCGTACACAAGATATTTCGAATGTTTTCCGAATTATTCTGTTCTCGAATATGAGAGCGACCAAATGTGTATGTGCTTTTTTTCGAATTTGTGTATAATGTGTGGAAAAAATGAATGTTGAAATGAAAGTATTTACACAGTATGACTATAAAGTTTTAGGACTTCCCTTATAAATAAGACAAAAGCCGTTAATCATCAAAATCACAATTTATTCTTCAATATACATTCTTTCTAAATCCACACAGTGCTTCGCGCGGTCCTCCAGTCCAATCACGGCATTCTGAAAGACTAAAACTAGAATGCTGTCCAATACTTTCGTCGCGATGGTTTAAGTGTAAGTTACATTGTCGTAACGATTCCCTTTCAGCTTCAATTTTAGTTTGGGAGGAGTATAGTCAAGTGGGGCAAAATCAGAAGCATACAAAGGATAATGCAGCACAGTGACATTTTTGCAGGACGCACGACTGTTGCTTTATAGGCCAATGCGTTATCGTGCGCGTACATAACTTTTATTTTTCTTTAAATCTTCGACGATAGTAAATCCAGCTGTTTCTTTGTCGATGTTTCACTACTCTGCATCCATCGTAATTGTAACACATCCACCGAAAACCAACAGTTGTCGAACTGCTTCGATGTTTCCGGCGTTTCTGCTTGGGTGGTCACTCTTTGGGTCATCGTTGTTTTATCTCTCCCATCCCGAAAGCGCTCTTGCCAGCCAAAAACGTTGCAAGTCAATGAAGCATCCCCAAACGCTTTTTTAACCAAAGCAAACGATTAGGTTGGTTCTTTCCACAAACGAACACAAAATAAGGTTACGTACCGCTGTTCGATGGATGCACCCATGACCAAACAGATTTCAGAATTCAGAGGTCAACAAACTACGCCCATACGAGAAGTGTACTGAACCAATATTAATAAAACTTCAAGGGGATGTTGATGAAGGTTAGTCAAAAATAGTTTGCATATTAATTCATAGATGGCGTTACAGAAAATAAGTCCTAAATCTTTATAGCCAAATCACAGTATAAATATAAACAGTAGTTGCACTCCCCCACAAATTTGATCACCGAAAATTTGACCTCGAATGTATTAGCTCCGCCTCCTGGTGTATCCATTTTAGTTTTGCAGCTCCTCGTAGGATGACAAAACTTTCGAAGACAGTTAATTTTTCTGTTTTGTCGTTTACCTGCACAGCTCGTACAGATTGTATATTTTTGTCATTTATTATTTCGTTTATGTTCGTTTCATTTTTATTATCTGCTATGGGAGTTTGTTTTACTTTGCTGTTGACCATTGTCCTTAAAATACGTGTGTGAATTTTCTGAGTTTTTAAAAATCTGAAATGTCAAAGGGTTGTATTCTAATGTTTCGGTGTGCTGCTTTACATTGTTTAAACAATTCAAGAAACACAAAAAATATGAATTTCGAGGAAAAACTAGAAAAGAAGATTTAAACCAGTTGTCATCAGAAGAATGTTAGAAACGCCATCGTTTATGCAATATACATTTTTATGATAGTATGTTCTTGAGTTATGAACATAAAAAACTTTTGCCTAGTGCAGTTCCCATTCTTTGTATGATTTATTTTGGTGTTTTATAATATTTCTCTCCATTATTATTTCAGTATTACAAATATTTTTAATTTTACTAATTATTAAGATAATAAAATATTCCTTCATATATAATTTCATTTTCATGGTTGAGTCTGATTAAAATCGGGCGCCTGTAAACCAAGAGGTGGAGCTTAGGCGCTGTGCTGTCGAATTGCTAGATCAAAGACACCGCTGAAGAGTGCAACTACTGTTTGTATTTATACTGTGGCCACACTGTGTTATGTATGTTTGGATGTAAAAATCTGTAAGGTCTTTCTAGTAAGTGTGATAATGCTTGCTATTGCTGTAGGTTTTTTCATGTTTATAGACCCTGATGAAGGTATTGTGGTATAAGTGTATATCGGAAACGACGGATTTGTAAGAGCAAATGTACGGTTTCGTCTGCGCTGCCAGCGGCCAACGGCCAGCAGCTACGATTTGATCGTACTGCCAGGGTGGTTTCGTTGAACGTGGTCGACCGACGTCAGTTGCAATTTAAACTTCATTGAAAATGGTTTCTGATATACTTCTTTCCCTTATGCTCGAGGAAGAAAATTTTTCAACAAGCGCATATCTGTCTAGTTTCTTCCAAACCATAGAATATGAAGGATTCTTTTCTGTTAATAAATACTCGACTAAAAACGAATCACTTAAAATTTAAACATTTTTTTATTAATATTTCATCTTCGTTATCAGTAAATTTGAGCGTCATTTTTAACATAATTACCAGCGTGGCCGATGTCAGAAGCAGTCGGGACGCAGCAGCACCGCGGCTGACTGGCAGTACTCGGTTTGAACCGTACCGCGCCAATGAAATCATACACATTAAACAACACAGGACTACGTTCGGAAATTAACTCTCAGTTAACTCAATACATTCGGAAATATTTGAGTTAACTTCGTCTTCACTATAACTTGCGTTCGAAAATTCATGTCACTTTACTCTGCTGGCAGTACTCGGTTTGAACCGCACAGCGCCAACGAAACCATGGACATTTAACAATACAGGATTACGTTCGGAAATTAACTCAGTTAACTAAATACGTTCGGAAATTTTAGAATTAACTTCATTTTTACTATAACTTGCGTTCGAAATTTCATGTTACTTTATTCAGAGTTAACTAGATATACTGTCATTATTTAGGTGTTTATGGTCATTGAAATTAGTGGTGTTTTCAATATTTGACTACACGAATTACACAAAACTCTAAATCGTTCGTAAAATGAGTTTACTCAAACTTAACTCACGCCCCTTTACCTAACTCTAATAGCGGTTTTACACTTAACAATAAATCGTTCAATTTATTGACGAATAAATCGATCAATTTATCTTAAAAGAGGTTGAGAATTTACATTTAACGATTTTCTATCAATTTATTTTTGTTGAAATCAGAGCTACCAACTTCTTAATATTATCTTATATGTTTGTGAGTTTAGAGTTTAAACCTAGCGCCACTTCAGTTTTCTTATAGTTTTTTAGAGTGTAGTTTTTCTGATAGCGTACTTGTTAAAAATGAGTAAAACTAGTAAATATGCGTATTTATAACCTTACAAACGAGCACATATTAATAATGTTTGAAATGTCAAAGACTTTAGAGTTGGCACTAAAAATGTAACCAAAAATTCCCCAAAAAATCGACGGAAAATAGAACTCGTTCTGTCATCAATTTATTTTCGTAAAAAAAATCGATCGATTTCTGTTTTACACGTAAAGATAATTGAAGGTCACAAGTCGATCAATAAATCGGTCGATTTATCGGTAAGTGTAATACAGCCATAACTTCAAAGTAAATTTGCGAACGTACTTACTCCTGAAGCAGTCCAGCACTGCCGACCACTACTGTTGACCGCGACCGTTCGCAGCGCCAGCGAAACCATACTTTATTTGAAAGTGAATAATATATAGTTCCCAACATTGCCGCTCATCTAGTAAATTTTCATAACATTACATACAAATTAAAAATAAACCTCACCGCAGATTTGAACTAGAAAAAGAAATCCGCAGCCGGTAAATTCTCATACAAAACACTAGTTAAATTGTTTTAATAATTACAAGCATTTTTAATTAAATGCATGGTTTATTTAAGTAATATGTAAATAAATGATATTATTTCTCAAATGAAATAAACATTTTGAATTTGGTTGTATTACAAGAGCATTACAAATAGTGATTATAAATTATTAATTTCTAGTTGATATCAATCTATTCCTAATTAGTTTTAAGAAACGGTACCATAAAAAGCATGCAACTATTATATAAAGCTATCGAATAATCAAATTATTATTTGCTTAACTATTTCATACAGGTGCAAATTAAACGAGTCTGTTAATGTTTTATTGGTTTGACGGTCAGACGACAAACTCATGCGCATAAAAAATAAGTATTAAAATCCAATAATTACTGCTAATCCATTTAAATTTCAATAAAATAAACATAACCTGATTTGCAATTAAAATTTAAATGTAGCAAGCTTCGAACATTTGGGTGTGTTCACCAATAGAAACGATCTGTTTAAATTTAAATATGACAATCAGAAGCAACCAAGTACCAACTGACAAGCTAGTGCCTTTAAACCCAAAACCTAACCTCCAGTTTTGTCATCTCTGCATAAGAACAAGAACTAAACATTTCAATCTCGTGCTGCCGCCTGATGGCAGCACTTGTCCTTCACCTATTCTAGTGTTACAGTTATAGTGTAGAAGTGTGAGATAAAATACCTCGGTGTTGTTGAGGATGGCTTGAAGCTGCGATTGCAGAGTTGCCACTCTTTTCTCAGCACTGGTCAGTTCTACGACTTTCTTCTCATCACCAGGACACCGTGCTAGCTCGCTGCGGATGCTGTCCACGTACCGCTGCTCCTCTTCAAGCATCAAACGGAGAGTTTGAACACGCTCGGCAAGGAACTGGCGTTGTTTTTCGTTCTAGGAAAATCAAACCAAATTAATATCTAGTTTCTGTTAGAATTAGAAATACCTACACAAAATTATCATACAATTTGGCAGAGCTGGGCAAATTACTTTCAAAAAGTAATTGAATACAATTACTTTAACCAAAATATACTCAAATTACATTTTAAAATAATTACAGTTAGAGAAATGTAATTAAATTATCAATTACTTTTGCATTGTTATTGCCATTTTAATTACTTTTTCAATTACTTTACTAAAAAAATCTTTCATCTTACATTAATAAAAAAAAACAAAAAATAATACTACACTTTAATATGAAATACAACATAAATAAAAATAATAAGAGTAATAAAACAAATTTATAAAGAATTGCCGACTCTGTAAAATTTTGACGTAGTCGTAGCTACCTTTTTGGATTGAAATGATATGCAACTCGAAGGTTGAACAATGTTTCCTTTTTAAAAGGTCGATGCACAAATATCTGTTTAGGGTAGGAAAACCTGCCTCACTCCCAGATAGACACGAAAGTTACCCTTCATATAGTGGGATTAAAATGTTTTAAAGTGATATGGAATTTCCGTAACACAAGTTACCTATATACAGACTGATTCTGGGAAGATATAAACCGCCATTTTTTCTCTTTTCAACGAGGTAAAAGTTTGTATATCAAAAATATGAAAAAAATCGAGATTACTTGTAATAAATATGTTGAAAGTGTGGGCATCTTCCCAGACTCACCTGTATATTTTATGTGTATATGGTTATTAAAAATACTTTAAACATCGAAACTTTTAAGTATCTAAAAGATTTTTATTAATATTATAATTATTATTTCAAACATTCTGTACATAAAAAAAATAGTTATTTGTTTAACTAGGCACTAAAAATATCAAATTTACAAATTTCATTACCGAGGCAAAGAATGCTGCCGAAGCTGTAAATCTGTGTTTGGTGCAGCATTTGAACACATTTTTGCCGATTTTAGAATTAATATTAATTAAGTGATTATTTTTAATACCTATTTTAAAAGTTATCGTCCAGGGAACGCACGTATCGTGTTCATTCATCCCCCAGTTCATTTATTGTTTCGTTCAGTTTCTTAACGTTCAAATCTTGACCATGAAGTTGGCGCAGATGAACATCGCGCGCTTACAATTTAAAATGTATACTCCGGAGTACAAAATGTACATGCAAATTATTTACTGCATCGGTATAGGTTATTGGTATTATTATTTTTTTACAATTTGTACTGTGAAATGTAGTTTCTAAATGGTGAGCACACGAAGTTCATCTGCGCTAATTTCATAGTCAAGATTTAATCGTTAGGAAACTGAATGAAACAAGAAATGAACTGAGCGACATATAAACATTATGACGCTGCATACCTAGCCGTCATCGAATTATATTGCTATGCGTTTGTTGAACGGTTGCTATGCGTTTGTTGAAAAGTTGCTATAGCCATAGCAGCAGTAGGCAGTAAAAGTGGCATTTTACAGACTGTTAGCAGTAAAAAAAATCGCACTTTTAATGTCAATCGGCAAAAAAATAGTTCGTGTGATTTTTCAAAAAATCGATAAATTTTTATATCAAATATTTTTCTTTAGAAAATTACACAAAACAATTTCGTTCCGTTTTATTCCTTATGGATTAACTAACGCGAATATTTGGGGGTACAACTATCTCATACAACTGTTTTCAAACACAAAATACCTGGGCTAACAAGAACTTTTATTTACAAAAAAAAAACGTTTTTTTTTGTATTGTTATTTATTATTATTTTTGTTGATGTAAACATTACAAATTTGCCAAATTTTTCATAGTAAATAATTTTTGGCTTATTTATTAACCTACTTTATTGAAACCTCAGTATTTATTCAATTATCTCAAATTTAAGAAATTGCGATTACTTTGCATTAATTGAGATTTTTATAAGGTATTTTTTGGGGTCTCGTGGCCGTGTGCCTGAGTGTCTGGTCGCGAATCTGGGGACCTGGGTTCGATCCCAACCGACGCCAAAAATTAGTTCGAATTTTAGTGGCACAAAATTGACCCCTGTGGTGCGCTCTCCACGCTAGTAATGAGTACCCGTGAGATGACGCCTGGTAAGCGCCCGCACGGTACAAATATTCCATCATTACCGATATCTGTGTGTATGAAGCAGATTGGCACACCCAGGAATGGGTAATATGCCGTGATGAAATATTTATTTATTATTTTTTATTACTATAAAACATATTGCATAATCTTTCATTTAAAATACTTTTAAAAAAATGTGAAACAAGTTCTGAAGATCTAATGCCCCGTTTCACCATTGCCGAATAAATTCACAAATTGTTATGTGACGAATAAATTTAATTCATCGATTAGTCAAAGTTTCGTTTCACCAGCCAAAATCGTGCTGTCAACGAAAATAATTTTCTGATATGTCATTTAAAATCAAAATAAAATGAGTGAAAATATTTTTAAGAAAAGGGAAACAAGCAAAAATTTTCTCGAGGATGAAAAAAAAATTGTTAATAATTATAGTAGAAGAATATTTGCGTATTATCAAAAATAAGAAAACAGCCGGTGTGTTGCCATACGATGTTGAAACAAAAATATGTTATTTTACTAGACGAATAGTTTAACTGATGAATAAAATATTAATTCGTCAATTGTGAAACCGGGCATTAGTGAGACAATACAATAATTAATTTTTGGCGAGAAACAGCAACGTAAGACCAAAATAAATATTAATTGACTGCAGTCGTGCATATTTTTTGATCCCAATTCCAATATCCAACATCAGGCACGTATTTCCAACTACAGTACATGTATGAATGCATACTACCATTAAAATATAATTTATCACATATTTTTTTTTCTGTTAAATCTATTGCTCGAATAAATTTTATCATAACTTGAATAAATTTTTAAGTTCCTTATCTTCAACTTAAATCCATTTTTGATGTAATAAGTACATATATTTTTGGGTCTTATAAACGAGTAGTTTGTCGAAAATCTATTGTACCAAACTTAAAACTAAAGTTCATTTAGTGGTTATTTAGTTTTGTTTTGTGCAGGAATTGGATAAACAGAAGCTGAACTAGTCAAAATAGAAGGCGTCGAAAGTAAGAGATGTGTTTACGTTCATGAAAGATGCTGATTGTCTAGATTCTAGAACAATGGTTCTTAAACTTTTTCCTTGACGACCCACTTCGCAACCCAATAAATTGTAGCAGTCCAATAAAATTTTACTACTTCAAAATTTAAAATTTTTATATTTACAACCCATAACCTGTATTCATTTAATAATAATTATAAGATAATTATACACTTATGATTAAAGATTATAATATGTGTATAGGTAATTTAACTCAAATGTAACAAAAACAAAAATGTTACTTTAACTTATATGTACATACAAAATAATTTACACACATTTCAATGTGACGGGTGAACTTGTTTTTTTAAACATAAAATATTTATTCTCGGTTCAATATTTGTAATAGCTGGTCTCATTGCAATTTTCAACATTTATTATTCTATTTCGATTTAATGTAAACTAAAACTGAAAATGCAGACTCGCACATGTAGGTGGTAGCAAAAAGGTACATCCAAGTCATTTAAACTAAAACTGAAAGTCTCATAATAAAAAATACCTTTAAATTGAGTAAAATATTAATCAACTTTTGGGTCGGGGTCTATAGTTTAAAAACCGCTGGTCTAGAACACTGGTGTTCCGTAAGCACTTCGGAAGTGTACCTCGAAATATTTTGGCAATTTTAATTTAAGTACGGTTTGTGAATTAAAAAGTAATATGAATGAACCGAACGAGTACTGCAACAGAATTACTTGTTTTTCATATGAAAATGTGTTGAAATTTGTATTTTGTACTGATGGACTCCCATTGATGGTAGGAAGCGGGATTTGTGGCTTTTGCACAAAATTAAATTGAGATTTATTTCAATCATTCCTTCTTCCATGAGACAACCATTCATTGCAAAAACATTGCCTGTATAATTACAAAATATTTTGACTACAGTAGTTAATATGAAAAAATACTTCTTCATACAAAAGTCAGATGTCTCTCACGAGGAAAGATGCTTTCCGCGTACTAGAAATACCAAAAGAATTGCTTCGTTTCTTTCAAAATAAAAACACTATATTTGCGCAAGATCTTAAAAATAATTGATGTGGCTCAGTGGAACGAATTTAACAAATATTTTTAATTATTTAAACAAAGTCAATCAATACAAGTATAGGGGTAAAATTTAACTATGACTGACAAATTATCAGCATTCTATAAAAAGATTATTTTTTGGGAAAAGCGAGTAGCAGAAAACAATCTGAATGAATTTACTTTTAATTGTTCCGCCAGAAGTTCTTACTCATAAAAGTGTCCGTGATATTGAAAGGATTGGAAACGACTGGTCTAGAAGAAGGAATTAGCTTCATTCGTAACCATATTAATTAAAAATTTCTTCAAAGTTTAAAAAAATATTTTACTAATATAGTATCTAGTCTAATTATAAATGTAAAGGTAAATTTTGCTAGTTCACGTCAAATATGTGCTATTACACGCGCGTTGTTGATGCGAATATTCTGTTTTCCTAATGCCCATTTGCAACGATGACACTTAAATTTTAAGCTAGCCTTAAACAAGAAAGTGCAAATCGAAATTTTGTCAGTAATATTCACTATCTCATATGACATATCGTTTCAATTGGGATATTTCATTAAGAATGCGAACCTGGTGGCAAAATTTGGAACTTAAAACAAGGGACAATTTTATTTCATTTGTATGTTTTTACATACGCACGTAGTTTATATAGTGGAAAATAGATAATAGAACTAATATTTACAATTAATTAAACTATTATTATCCAATATTTGCTGTAAAACTGTCTTTAAGAAAAAACAAAACTGAGAACATAACCTAACAACTACTAACTAAAGGATTTAAAATGAAAAATAATATTAAAAAGTCTTTCAGAACTCATATTTCAATTAGAATGACACAACCTTTTTACCTTCCGTCACCTCTAGGTAAGGAAGGTATTGTCTTTGGTCAAAAAATTCGGTGCTGAGTTTTCATTGAATAAGCACGTTTTAGGGTCTTTACAATACGATTTTACTATTTTTACGATGATGTCTGTATGTGTGTGTGTGTGTTCGTATGTGTGTATGTGTGTGTGTGTGTATGTGACCGCTTTTTCGTGGACGATATCTCCAATACTAGAATTCCAAAAATTACAATTCTTGCGTATTCCTCTTCCTTACAACCATATGCAGACTTGATTAGATTTTGGTTATAATTGGTCAACCGGAAGTACCCTCATTTGAAGATTTTAACAGTTTTTCTTGAAAAACTCAGTTAAATGTTATTATAACTTAAAGAATATATTATTCTCTATACGATTTGATTGCATTTTATATTTCATATTCAACAGATATAGAGTTAAAGAATAATAAAGATAAAAAATTCGTATAAATTTCATAATTCAGCCAGCTATGCTAACATAACCATGGAAACTGCTAATATATTCAGGTAATTCAAATTGACAGATGTCAGTATCAATAAAAAGCAAGTAATTGAATGAAAAAATAAGGGAAGTAATTCTAGTGTTAGAAGTTTTTAGATATAATAGAGACGAAGACGAGAAGAAGAAAATAATAAATAGCGACCCCCTAACGAATGGGAAAACTGAAGAAGAAGAATATAGGATCTTTTGCAAAAAAATTATGTATAGGGCGCGTGCAGTGACATGATTTTGCTGCCTTTGGCAAGCAGATATAGGGACCCGTATCAAAATGACAGCAATTAATTATGTCCATAACTGACAAGTGTCCTAATTTTTCATTCAAAATTTCATGATTTTCTTATTTCATGTGATTTGTTTGTTATCAGGAGTATGGAATTCCGTTGCCGAGAAAGGGAATCATAAAATACCAAAAATTTAGAATCTTTTGCAAGAAAATTTATGTATGGAATTTGTACATAATACACAGGATTGACGGAAGGTATTGTGCTGGCCACATCAGATTTTTTAGTTTTATTTCTGTATACTTATTTAAATAACAACGTTTCGGCAGTATTAACTACTGCCTACTTCAGGAATGAACAACAAATCAACAAATATAAATAAATAAATAATAATAACAAAACATTAGCAACAGGTAACCAAGGTGACAATTACATATTTAATATAGGAAGCCATGCACGACTAAGATCTAAACCGTCACAATGATTGAGATTATTACTCTTGGTTTTGAAAATCTCAATGGTTTCTCTAATTAACCTGTTGTTTAGGTGTGTAGGTCTCGCCAGTATTTTTGTATCTTCAAATTTTATTCGGTGGAATTCTTCCAGGGTATGCTCTGCAACTGAAGATTTTTCTGGCTGGATCAATCTGATCGAACGCTGGTGTTCATTCAATCTTGTAGAAATGGTTTTTCCCGCAGACACATGGAATCTGTTAAATCCCTGATGACTGAAGAGGAATGACGTCTTTAACTTGTTTCAACATATGTCGAATTTTAATATATGGAGAAAACGAAATCTTCCTGTTCTTCTTACGAAGAATTCTACCAATCTTGTCCGTGACAACGTCGTTATTTAAATAAATATACAGAAATAAAACTAAAAAAAGGTTGTATCATTCTAATTGAAAAATAATAATTAATCTACCGCTACAATTAATAAAACAGGATACAAGGCAATTACTCTATCTAAAATAATAATAAACACTGAGAGAAAAGTCAAAATACAAGAAGAATCAAAGAAAAACTATTGACAGCAATGATACGCTCAAAGAAGTTACACAAAATTGCTCCCTTGTTGAAGGTTTGACGTTGGTACACAACGCCATCTCTACGTAGTGAAATATCCCAATACGATCTTGTCAAATTTAAGGAAAACTCAAAATATAAGCATCAGCGATTCGGGCATAAAACGCGAGTGGAGCATAAAATTTTCAATCAGGGCCTTGATTTTGTAACTTTAAATTCTACTAGGATTCAAATTCTAGTAGAATTGGGGTTTTCCCTCTGTTTCTCTAAACGTCATGTCGGTACCTACAAACGAAAGAAATTTAATGACACAAATTCTGCTGCTCCAGACCAGTAGAATTTAATATCTACTACTCTGACAAAAAGTGAAGAAAAAACTCAATACTAGTAGAATTTAAAGTAATAAAATCGAAGCCAAGCCCAGTAAGAAAATAGAGTTGGCAACCACAACCATGTATTTGCTAGGTGAAATTGAAGATGATCTACTATTATCTATCAGCCGAATTCACAAAACAGGATTAGCTAAATCCAAATTTTGGTTTAGCTAAACTTTTTCTAACCCGGTATTAAAAAGTTAATCTAAACCATATTCTCGAAAAAAAATGGTGATAGACTTAGCTTAGAGTTTGTTTAGCTAAATTTATAAACGTCAAAATTAAAATTAAAATGGCGAGTAAACGCGAGAGAAAGCCAAATTTCACAGAAAATGAAATATATATATTAGTCAATGAAGTTGAAAGTAAAACTAAATTATTATTTGGCAAATTAGGGCCAATAAAAAATTACGGCTGTGGGAAGAAATAACAAGGAAAATAAATGTTGTTTCTTCCCATGGCCGTAGTATAGAAGAAGTGAAAGCAAAGTGGAAGAATTTGAAAACCAATTCTAAATCAAAATGTAAGTACAATTTTAATATAATTTATTGTAATTATTCAATCATTCTTATAATTCACATATGTATTACACAAAAAAAACTTTTAACACGCCGCAAGAAAAAGAGAATTGTTGAAGACCGGAGGTGGGATTGCCACTGCCTACACAATAACAGATTTTGATGAAAAAATTGTCGGAATTATAGGCACAGCGTCTATTTCAGGAATTGAAAATGGAGTAGATATTGGATTACTTGTTGGCATGTTTGCAAAAATATAACTTTATGATCCCTGATTTACGTCTTTTATGTCTAAATAAAATGATTCATTCTTGCCCTTCTTTCTTCGTCCGTGTCCGTATTCAAGATAAATGTTTCTTCTTTCCAGAAATTTCTCAAGATGACAGTATTATTCCTCCACCTTCACAGTTTGTTTTAGAAAGTCCGTATTTTATTCAGTCACCTTCTCCATCTTCACTATTGGAACTTCCAGATCCTACTCTACCACCTCCAGTAGTAGAGAGATCAACACAGGCTACTCAAACAGAGTAATAATGTCTTGATCATTAATCAAATTGCAAATGTTAAAAAATATATATTTTTTTACCATTCTTCAGCAAAACGACGAATTGAATAAGAATGTAGCTAAAGTTGCTACTGAGCTACAAAAAATGAACCAATATTTAAATATTCTGACTAATTTGATTGTAAATAGAAATACGTGAACTATAATATACTTTGTAATAGATTTTTACTTACTTATCTGTTAATAAATGAAATCGTTCTTATTATATTACCGTCGTTTGATGTGAGCAATAGGTAGTCAGTTATGGCATGGCTAAAACTCAAGTAAATATGATTATCATTCGTTGTACACTCTCTCTTCTTTTACTTAGAAATACCCGCGAATTATGATTTTTGTTAGAATTAGCAAATAATAATGAGAATTTTTAATATATTGATGTATTTTATAGAAACATTATCAAAAGCGATATAGAAAACTGATATTAACAAATAATGTTGATGTTAAAACTACAAGTGAAAAAGAAGTGGTGAATGTATTAGAAATATTTACATAGAAGCACAAACATGTAAGGTAACGACTTGTGACATCTATTTGAGTAAAAAGACATCACAGTGTTCACAGTGAAGAAAAATATGTTTGGTTAGTTTCAGTGTATCACATTTAAACATTATTTAATTATAGGAAAAAATGTATGTATATATATAATATTTGTATTCGTATGAAGCTATTTAATAAAGATTATTATTATTATAACAATAACAAACCTCTATGATGATTTAAAATTACAATTACAAATTTTACACAACGTTAATCCTGCGTTGCAGTAGGTTTAAATATATGGCTTAAATTTGTAAGCGAAAAGTTTTGTGAATAGGTTTAATATTTATTTACACCAAATGATTCTGTTGCTATGGATATGTAGGGTTAAATTTTAAACTAAACCGGTTTAAGAAAGTATTACCGATAAAGGATTAAACTTTTTTGTGAATATGGTTTAGCTTAACTTCATTGTTTTAATCTGGTTTAAGTGCTAATCTTGTTTTGTGAATTCGGCTGTATGAGTTTAGGATATTCTAACCGAAATAAAAACAGCATTCCATGGACAGCATGCATTGAATTTCGTCATAATAGCAAAGGAATTTTGCCACCTGCTCAACTAAATCTTCAACTTTCTCAAAAGAAATACCCTTCTTCGTTCATACAATATACAAGTACAATGTACTCCACAACCAAACTACAATACTTATCACTATCAGACGCGTTTAGGTGCGCGTCTATACTGCTCAAAAAACAATGATCGCTCCTGGCGCGAATTGTTGCGCACGATATCCGCGATCTACCAAAATGTCTCTATTTAAATATATGGAAAAAAATACTTCGCCATTGACGCGTCTATAAAATACGCTTTTATAGATAGAATAATAAAAGTTTTAAAACGATCACGATAAATTCGAGTTTAAAAGCCCTGGAAATCTCAAGTAATTAATTCATTGTACATTCTTCACAACTGACTACCATAGAAATATTAGCCAAGGATAAACTAAATCATATATCGGCTTCAGTCTATGAATAGAGTTTCTGCACTTAAATATAAGTAGAATAAGTGAAGATAATATTTATATTTGCAAAGGATCACATAATGGAAAGAAATTTAAAATATGTGACCCTGAAAACAAATAAAATTTGTCAACTTTTGTACGAAGTTGGATCAAGTTCTCAAATATTTTGTACGCATTACGTAAAAAGCACCGGCATTTTTCATTTGCAATAAAATTTTCTGCATGATACTTTTGTGACTTTTATGTAAGTCATCAAAAGAGAGCATCATGGAATGTGCAATATCTCTCCTAACATAAGTGCAAAACAAACACTTAAAAAATAACTGTGCGTGGGTCAAAAAATAAAAAGTACATTTTATATCTTCGTGTTACAACAGGAGTTAATTTATTCATGTATTTATTTTATATTTACAAGTGGGTAAGGGGTAAGATAAGTTTATCGTGACTTGGAAAAATAAGTGAAATTTACTGTACGTATATTTTCCTGAAATTTCTTCGTGCATATTCGGATATGATATGTGGGCAATAATTTCTTTAATGTTCTGATAAATTTATCTCTATGATTATCTTAAGTTGTAATTCTGCTCTTCCTTGGACTTATGGTGAACTTTTATAATACTATGAAATTATAGTGTACCATGAAATTAAAGTAGAATAAATTAGAAAAACATTAATCTCCTCAACATATTGAATTTTTAATTTCGTAATTTCATAATAAAGTTTTACCTTAATCTGCTAATTTGCGATTAAATTGATTTTCTTTTTAATTTATTGGCTCAATATATTAAAAATGGAAAAATAGAACACCGTGCAGTGATCGAATACCTGCACAAAAAGGGCTTAACAGCGAAGCAAATACATGAAGACACGGCTAATATGTCCAAGTTTTTTTTTTCATTTTTACCTCCAGTTACCTTTGGTAAGGGAGGTTTAGGAATCTTGCTAAAAATCGCATATCAAGATTTTGGTAAATGACCACGTTTTAAGGTCCTTAGGATCCTCTTTACGCTCTAACTCAAATACTATCGATCAAAAAATTTTGAAACCTTACTCTTATATGGAAAGAAGTCATTTACTGGAAGCTCAAAATAGTTTTTCTTCGAAAAATACCTTTAAATGTTATTTTTTCTAGATTTATGTTATATAAATATTAAAGATTAAATTTTCTACAGGTTTGCATTAATACTTTTTCTATACATTTTATGGATACATTTATAAAACTATCTATAATTTTAATCCCGGAGCCTACGTTTTAACCGCAATTCCATGGTTACACAGTATAGATTATGTAACTGACAGACATATGTCACTGTCAACAAATTAAACATTTCAAATAATTAAGATTTAAAAAGAAAATAGTAAATAGAACAATAATTATATGGGAAGGAACTTAATACAGTTACCAGCATACGTAAATATGTAGAAATATATACACTAGGTAAGTATATAAATAAATAAAATAAATATATCGTCACGGCATATTACCCATTGCTGGGTGTGCCAATCTGCTTTGTACACAGATTTCGGTAACGATGATGACATAACATGTGAACGTTTACTAGGCGTGGAGTGTAACACAGTGGTAATTTTTGTGCCATTTAAAATTCGAAATATTTAGCGTCGGTCAGGATCGATCCTGGCACTTAAATTTAATTTAAAGTATTTACATGAATAAAAATTAAATTAAACGGGAGGTATTGTGTTGGCCACATCATATTTTTAATATGTTAATCTGAACATAAAAATATTAGACCCGTATTTTGTATTTTCGCCGCGTGTTGAAGTAGCGTGTTTCTAACAGCGCTCAAAGCGACCTTCACCGCTCGAATACTGGGGTCGTGGGTTCGATTCCCAACAGGGGCTTGGATGTTTATGAATATTTTCAATAATTATTTATGTGTTAAGGGCATAATCAAAAGATTGTAGCACGGAGGAATGTTTAACGCTCGAGGCTTAGCAAAGAGCTTTTAATTTCCCGAGTGCTGCAGTCTTGATTAAGCCCGTAGTACATCCAACGTTTTATTTTATTTTGGTTCTCCAAATTCAAGGATTCAGTAGAAATGTATACAGGTTGGCGGCGGCTAAGGGTGAACATAGAGATTTAACATGAGATTTTTGTTTTATGCAATATCCCATTCTCCTATTCATTTTACGGCAAAAACTGTAGAGTGCAAAGTTGTACAGAATTAAAAATTGTATACGATACTGTTCTTAGATTTTTATTATGGTTTTAGTTTGTTCAAAATTTTAAAAAGAAATTTCAAAAGTTTCATTAATTAATAGCAATAGCCAAGACCTTATGACATTGTAGAAAACAATATTATTTTATTCATAATCTGTTAAAAAACTTTTTTGTAAAAAATAAATTAAATAATGAATGTTATTCGAATACGGAACATGTCATTACTATAAAGAATTATTGTAAACAAAGTTATCGAAGAATACGGGATTTATTTTCCATAATTAAATAATTATAAAAACAAGAAAAAAAATCATGGCTATTGCTAAGAATTAACAGAAATTTTGAAATTTTGAAGAAACTAGAAACATAATAAAAAATCTGTTGTAGCCAGCACAATACCTTCCGTCAATCCTGTGTATTATGTATACATTCCATACATAAATTTTCTTGCAAAAGATTCTAAATTTCCAGTAAAATTATTTCATAAACAAACTATGCAAATTGCACTCGACACTAACATCTTCTTCTTCTTCTTCTTCTTTAGCTTTCCCCATTAGTTAGAGGTCGTTTTTTTAAATTTCTGTTTGACGTGTCGTTTTCATTCGGTTCCTTTTCTCTCAAGTCTTCCGCAATACAGTTAACCGGTTAAAGCAAAAGCGCTACCATCGTGCCAAATACATGATCTGTGAGCCCCTAAGCCTAGTTTACAAATATATAAAAAGAATTATAAAATAATTATAAATAAAAAAAGTCATTTTGAGTGGTCCGTTTTCCAGTATCATCCGGTAAAGGGCTCATCTCCGTAAGCATAGATCACAATATACTACTAAGTAATGCAGCGGTATATATTCGTAGGTGTGCAACATGAGAATTTCGATATGTATAAGAGATACGAGCTCGGTTAAGTTAGACAAAAGTTGCGCCAGGGGGGCATTATACCTTCTGTAAGATCTTACTAACCCAGATGAAGGTACAAGAATGTATTGAAACGGCGGTTTGTAAGAATACATGCTGTATGACTGAGATTTCGAGTAATTATTTTAACAGCTAATCTGCACCATACTTTCCCACATTCTGTCTTTTAAAATGCTGATATTTTAAAAGTTTTACTTTTTATTAAATTATGAATATCTAAAAGGTAGAGTTTATATATATTTTTTATTATTCCGTTTCAATTTTTGGTGCTCAAAGAACTGCAGTGTAATTGTTCCATTATCGTATCGCTGTTGTACTTCAAGCCCAAAAGTATATTCAACATGTTCAAGGATAATAACACAGTAAATATTTTGAATCCAATATTCAACTCTTCAGGACCACTTCCATAAAAGAATTTGATATACTCACATCTGCTGGCTTGGGGGCGGTGATTCGAGAGGAAGACGGAGGGAGAACGGGCCGCCCATGCAAACTAGGCGACCCCATCATTCGAGGCTTCTGTTGTACTGTCAAAACTACTTGATTCGAAGCTGAAACAGACATTAATTCATCACAGCAACTATTCATTCAAAATTAACAAGTTCAAATTTATGCACATTATAAATATTTATGTTTTGATTCACACTTGATATCATCTAAGCTACCAAAGATACACAAATGAGAAAGTTCGAAAATAGTGCGCCAGCTTCTAAAACTGCATGCATGACTGGACATACAAAAATGTAAATAACATCTTTTATTATTTTTATTTGACATATTAGTGATGTATGTCGTTTAGCACATTTTAATCACAAAGTGAAACGTTGTTAAAAGTATGACTAATACTTATCATTTATTAAGTACATAACAAAAATATTATTCGTAGTTCAATGGAATATTACAATTACTAGTTTTTTCTTGAAACTGCTACATGTTAGATTTGTAAATATGAAGAAGATATACACGAGTCCAGGCTCATAATAGTTCGACCTGCTTACATTTTCAAGTAATGAATGCCATTAACAAATTATAAAATATACACAAATGCTGACATATATTTCGACAAAATTCTTCAGACTACTTTAGAATACAGACTTTAATGCCCAGTTGCACCGCTGACATTTAAATTCTAAGCTAAGCTTAAACAAAAAAAATCTGTTGTGGCCATCACAATACCTCTCGCTATTTCCATAAGTATTGTATGTATTTAACATTTCTTGTACACACAAAAAAATCTAATTACACCTAATCTTTATTTTTACGTATTTTCTATAATTTTAAATTCATTGTATGAGCAAGTTTTCTCCTACTCATTAGCGAGATTGGCGGTATTTCTGATAGGTTCATGTAATATACCTAGAATTTTAAATATATAATTAATAATAAAATAAGAAATATTAAATATCGTTCCCAGAAAAAGTCTTCAGTACTATCTCTGAATTTTTGACACTGACATTAGTGACATTTATTTGTCAATTACAGACATTTTAATATCTCAAGTAGTTACCATGGAGATGTTTGGGCTGTGAGATTTACTACAACAGATTATTTTATAAATTATATATCTATATCTTTAAATCAATAGACGGTACAATAATTTTTTTAAATATTTCGGATAGAGGTTTGTTTTTTAATATTTGTTATAACACAAATTTTCAAAAATTTATATTTAGAAGATTTTTGTTAAAATACTACTACTTCCGGTTGTCAAATTTTACCAGAATCTATTTAACTCTTCCCATTACTGTTAGATTGAGGAATTCGTAGTTACACAGCTCTTTAGTCTTATAGAATTTGAGAAATCGTACCTCCAACAACCTCACACACCCATACATATACACACACACATACAGACATCATTGTAAAAATGTTATTATCGGATTCTAGGGACCTTAAAACGTGCTTATTCACTAAAAACTGGATATGCGATTTTTAGCATGATTCCAATACCTCTCTTAGTGAGAGGTAAAAATTGCAAATCGAAATTTTGACAGCAATGTTTAATTACTCATTTGACGTTTCGTTTCGATACGATATTCGGTGCGTTCGGTTATTCAGTTCTGTGCACACGTTTTATTAATTTGCACAGTAGCGTTCGGGTATTCACTTCTGTACACTCTGGGTTGCACAGAACGCGTTCGGTAGATTGTGCATGCACAGTTCGTCTGAGCTCTGGACATGTGGCTGACTGTGCACATTCGAATTAGCACAGTATGAAGCGAGGAAGATATGTTAAGATCTAAAGTGTCAATGGCAACAAATGAAGAAAAATTTATTTATAACTGAAAAGTATGCAAATTTTCGCTAATTTTGTAAATAAGCTATTGCATTAATATTTACCGGAACTTTTATGAGTTTTCTAAACACCAAATTATAATTATTGCCTCTATTTCCAAGCCATCTTCGGATGTCCTCAAAGTTTATTTCTCATATTTATATTTCGTAATCAAATATAGTTCCCTTCGATGAACTGGCATAAAAGAATCAATGATAAAAAAGTATATCTTTATATTTATCAGCGTTAACAGTGCCATTTACAAAATGTAGTTTGCCCACCACCCTTCCAGACGTACATCCCCAAACCATAACGCTTGCAGAAAATTTCACTTTTTTAACCAGTCCGTCTGGTATGTGTCGGAAAAAGTACGAAAAAGTCTACAATCTCCAAAGCAAACCTCAAATTTGGATTCATTACTCCCAATGGCGCTATGCCATTGTTCTTGAGTCCAATTTTTGTGATCCTTCCTTAGCCCATTTCAATCGATTACGCTGTTGCAATTTTCTAAGCAAAAGTTTTTCTTTGGCCTAGTGAAACATACAAAATACTAATAATTCTTTTTACCACAAAATCGCAAAAATAAATTACCTTATAAAACTTGTATCCTATTTATTTAATTTTTCTTGTTGTGGTAGATACCGAAATTTGTTTTCCGATCATTTCACGCCTTTGTACGATAATATATTCTGGATTTTTTTAAATCTTGACTACATATATGATTTAACACGAGCCATTTCAGTGTAAAAACTTATCACTTACAATAAATTAAAAAGACTTTGTTGATTTCAACAATGTGTCCATTGTTTTGTCTACAGCTGAATCATGTACCGCCTACTTTTTGAAAAATTTATAAGTGGCCGAACTGTTCTGATTTGTGTATTCAAGTTAATTTAATTTACTTTAAAACCTAATTGTGAACGAAACTATTTTTTTTTTTTTGTTAATTTAAGGTTTAATTGTATGATTTACAATACTATTTTTGTAAGAATAAAATATTTATTGAGATTTTTTTAATAATAAAATGAAATGTCATTAAGGTAAAATATTGGGCCGACCGAACTAATATGATTTTGGACCCGTGGTGAAAACTGCGTTTTTTTTAAAAAAAAAAAAAACGTTAAAATCTTCCTTGAAAATATCACTTCCTGTTGAACAACTGTAACCAAAATCAAATCAGCTCTTCGTTTTCATATTTATTTAGAGTAATTTTAGTTTTAGCATGAGGCAAAGTTTTTTATTATTAATAATCTGACATTTAGTTCTGTGATATGATAGTTGTACGGCACGATATGCGAATTAGGAAAGAGAAATTATGTAAATTATGTTTAAGATGGTAATCATAAAAGGAATATCAAATGTTATACAATCTTATTTCAAATTTGTTTAAAGGCCTATAGTAAAGCAAAATAAATACAATTAGCTGACAGTTCTTCTGATCCGCCATCTAGCTTCCGTTTCACGGTGCACTCTAGTACAAAATTACTGACCAACTTCTACTGGAATTATATACATTATAAAGTGTTTTTCATTTTATTTGTGAATTTTTTTTAATTAGTACAAATTTTAAATTTAGTGGATTTAACATACAACTCCTTTACAAATGCTTACAAAGTTATACATGAGTTTAACAGAGAAATACACTTGCAACTAAAAGACGAGTTGTTTTTTTTTTTAAACTAAAAACCGTATCAGATTTAATGTAATTTGCTTCCAAATTTGTATAAATACCATAAGAAAAAAATTAAATAAACATAAATTTTTACGAAGAGATCATTAATGGGAGTTATCCAGATTTCATTTAACAGTACATAAAATTATAAAACTCTGTTTGAAATAGCGAAAGAATTTTGACAGAAAGATTGTGATTATTTTGGTTGCTATGCTCAAGCCAAGTTTACACAAACACAATTCAAATATTATGTTAAATCTGATTTCATTTGTAAGTACTGTTCGTTATTTATTGTTGTATTGTCGTTTTTTACCTTCCATCACCTTTAGGTAAGGAAGTTATTGTCTTTGGTCAAAAAATTCAATAATGAGTTTTTTAGTGAATAAGCACGTTTTAGGGACCCTAAAACGTTATATGGACCATATAATACGATTTTACCATTTTTACGATGATGTCTGTATGTATGTGTGTGTGTGTGTGTATGTGTGTGTGTATGTGTGTGTGTACTTCATTACCACGATTCCAAAATTTATAATTTTTTCGTATTCCTCAAGTTTACATTCAGAAGAAGGGGTGATTAGATTTTGGTTATAATTGGTCAAACGGAAGTAACCTCATTTGAAGATATGAACAGTTAAATATCATTTATTGACATTTTACGTTATTATAACTTAAAGAATATATTATTCTCTATAAGATTTGATTGCATTCTATACTTCATATTCAATAAATATAGAGTTAAAGAATTATAAAGATATTAAATTTCAAAATTCAGCCAACTAAGCTAACCATGGAAACTGCTAATATATTCCGATAATTCAAATTGACTGATGTCAGTATCAAAGAAAAGTAAATGAATGCGGCAGAGATGAGAATGTTGAGATAGATGTTGGGGAAGACATGGAAAGATATGGTAAGGAATGAAAGAATAAGGGAAATAACTCTAGTGTTTGAAATTTCTAGAAAGATACAAGAAAGACGATTACATTGGTTTGAACATGTCATGAGGAGAGAAGAAGAATATATTGGATGAAGAATGAATAGCTTAGTAATAGAAGGTTGAAGAAACAGTGGAAGACCAAAGATAAGATGGAAGGACTGTATATAATATACAGGATTGACGGAAGGTATTCTGCTGGCCACATCATATTTTTAAGTTTTACCTGGCTATTTCCCTGTATTTATTTTTTTTACG
This sequence comes from Harpalus rufipes, assembly GCA_951394225.1. NCBI lineage: Eukaryota > Metazoa > Arthropoda > Insecta > Coleoptera > Carabidae > Harpalus > Harpalus rufipes. Next base: position 17,925,490 of record OX596276.1, on the reverse strand, counting down.
GTTTTGTGCAATGGCGAAGTTTAGCGTGATTGAAATCACATGTGAAATATTTTTTAATCGTAAATACGAGTATAAATGAATAATAATTATAACTTAAAATGTAATTGGAAGTTAAAATTATGTTCCCATTTATTTATAATTAATTATTTATCATCGAACTTTTGTGACGTCACAAGTGAGTTATGTGCATACCTGAAAAGGATGATGAGACCTGACTTTTTGAACGTATATTGAGGCATTACACTACACTGCTGGTAAATTCACGTGGGTTTGTTTACGTTTTCGCAGAGTGAGGTTGTGAGTTTTTAGTCAAGAGGAAAATCTACATCATACGTTCTATGCGCTAAGCTATATTATATAAAATATAATAATAATAAAAAGTATATTATTGTATTATTCTGCTATTTTTAGTAAAATCTAGTAGTATATTAATGGAAAGTTGCCAAAATTCTACCTAAGAGATTTTTTGTTTTATTTATTATTTGAAAATTATTTTTTCTGCTAAATAATATGATGTTTTCTGATGCCTTTTCGTTACAAGTTGTCTTTTTTTTAATTAACAAATAAATGTTTTAAGCCACTTTATACGACAACGTAAAAGGTACCTTTTCGGAAACCTATCTCTGAAATCGTACTGCCCTGTTTCCAAAATTATACGAATGAAAATAATATGAAATTTATGTTTACAACCTTAAGTATTTTTTTTTTTTGTTAATAACTTGACAAATTCACAAAATAAGAAAAAATAAAAATATATTATTGAAAATAATAAGCAATTCTTTAGGATACATATATTTTATTATTAATAACATGTAAAAAAAAAACATTTATAATAATTAATATATTCTAACATGCGATAGACGGCCTGGTTCAGAAGACATGGTCGGCGACGAGCATTGGTTACGGGAAACCGAGAAAAAATATATTTATACGGATTTCAAATAAATGTGTTATAAATAGTTATTAAATTTCATTGGATAATATTATATCTTTTGTCAGTGTTTCTTGTGTTAAATAAAATAATTCTAAGCGTTTGTTTTGATTTTCCGTTTGTGACATTTATATATTGACACTGATTGACATCTTACGTGAAGTCATTTTTTGAAATAAATTATAGCCCTGTTCAAATATATTGAACCCTATTCTTATTACAATATGTATATTTATAACTTGCAATTGGGACAAAAATACATATTTTTTCCATGCTGTCAGAAAGTTTTAAAATTTAAGAAACTCTATAGCGGTACGACGTAGCAATTTAAAAAAAATATCTATATAACATTGGGCGTAGGTACAAAATATACATCAAATAAATATTAACAAATAGTACACACTATAATGCTAGTTTTACAAAAATTAAAGAACGTAAAAATAAAATTTACTATGTAACTAACATCACCTCAATAGAATCGTTAAAAAGTTACATCAAACCTACCTGATTTTTTACACTTCTGTAGCTCACACAAACAACCATATTTAACTTTACTGAACATTTAGTTCATATATTTTCCACCAGATACCACTAATATTCAGTAACTAATGAGAAAATGATCAGATACGATTTAGTTGATCAGTACGCATTAGGCAACTCTCCCCTAATTAGGTAGATACTTCTTTGCTTTGAATTCTATGTCGAAAATTTCATTTTTAATTTTTTTCCAATAATGTGTTAATTTCTACTATTTTTTACAATATTAATGTTTTCTTCCAACCATAAATTCTACTATATGGTTATTACGTTGTATTACTCATTATTCAAATAAATGTTTATTTTCAAAAGAACTAAAACAAATTTCTATGTAATGAATTTTCATATATAGACAGTGATGTGGTTAGTAGTATATATTTTAAGTCATGCTTTAAAAATAAACATTATAATGACACATAGAAAAGCCAAGAGATAAAACACAAATAATTAGGAGTAGAATTTAAAAAAATCGTTTATAATCCCACTCATTTCTTTTTAAAGAAAATTAATTTACTGCGATTATTTTTTGGTATAAGATAATTAAGTATATACATATTCAAATTTTAATTTATTCTTGCAACAAAATATTGTATAATTAGTTTTCATTTTTACCTCTTGCTACTCTTGGTAAGGGAGGTATATGGATCATGCTAAAAATCGTATATCAAGATTTTGAGAAATGACCACGTTTCAAGGTCCATAGAATCCGATTTTAACATTTTCACAATGGTGCCTGTGAGTGTGTATGTGTGTGTGTATATGTGTGTGAGTGTGGCTCTTCGGGACACTCTAGCTCAAATACTATCAACCGCAGAATTTTTAACATAGAAAAAAACCATTAGATTTTGGTGTAAATCGGATAACTGGAAATCGCGCTTTACTAGAAGCTCAAAATAGTTTTTCTTCCAAAAATACCTATAAATGTCTTTTTTTCGTGATTATATTATTATAAAAATTAAAGATTATTGAATTTGCTACTGACATGCTTAATAATTTGTCTATATATTTTATAGATAAATTAACAAAATAATCAATTTTATAAATCGCGGAGTCTATGTTTTAAAAATAAACACAATTTCTTAGTTACACAGTTCATATTTCAAATATATGTTAACTGACAGATAAATGTCACTATCAAAAAAATAATCATTTCAAATTAATAATAGTAACGTTTTAACAAGAAAATTGTAAATAGTACAAAAGTTATATGGAAAGGAACTTAATATACATAGTTTCCAGCATTAGTTAATCTGCTTTGTACACAGATTTCGATAATGATGATGACATATTTGTATCGTGCGGGCGTTTCCCAGACGTCACCTCACGGACACCTATTTCTGGCATGAAGAGTGCACCACAGAGGTAAATATTGTGCCATTTAAAATACGAAATATTTGGTGTTGATAGGGATTGAATCCGATTCCCCAGATTCGCGATCAGACACTCAGGCACGCGGCCACGAGACCCCATAGGTATATGTATTTAAATTAATAAAAATTAAATGGCGGGAGGTATTATGTTGGTCACATCAGATTTTTTTGGACTGAATACGACGGTCACGCTAGAATAAGAAAATCGGGTAACCGTAGAAAACAAAAATTACACAATCATTTTAAACAATAATTATTAATCTGTCATTTGAAATTAAGTTGTGAAATATCGCTATGAGTGAAAATATGGAATTAACTAAAGAGCATATTTCTCAGATTTTGGCAAAATAAAAGTAATAGAACTCCCAACTTTCTCCCCTGATTTGGCAATGTGCAATTTTTGGCTTTTTTTGGGCGTAAGGTTGAAGTTTATTATTGTTGAAGGGACTTAGTTAAAATAAAATTTTATAAAATATGAACCATGCCTTATTCTCAATAAGTCCAGCACGATATTCATATTATATTAGTAAAGCAAAATAAGAAATGTCTAATTTTATTTCTGCTTCATTTAGCAGTAATAAAACTGGAAATATATCTGTATTCTGTAATGAAACTGCAAAACATACAAATATTTCTATCTACATATGCACAAATATTTAAAAATATCAAAATAAAAAACATGCTGAACAATTATTCTACACTAAATGTTTGTTTTCATTCAAATACTATTCTGGTCAAGTGTACAAACATTGACGTCGATAACTAACAGGATAAAAATAAAATATATCTAGATAAAAATAACTAGCTCAATATTATACACTCAATATTGTTAGAATTACGTGTAATAATTAATAGTTCCAATATGTTCCGCGTTGACACTAGAGATAATAAATACATGCTGTATATATATATACAGTGGCACAGATGATAAATAACACAGATAATAATAAATAATTAGTTTATTAATTTAAACTAGCTGCTATATTAATTTTGTAGCAAAACAACACAATACATTGTTACAATAAAATCAAGCCTGTTGTTATTTGAACTGAACTGAACCTTAGTGCTGCCATCTGGCAACTGACGTCTCTACGTAAAGTTTGACACTTTTACCGGTATACGTATTCAGAACGTTTTGACGTACAAGCGCTATTTGTGTTGTTTACAGTAACTTGAAAAATTCATATCGCCAAAAAATGGAATTAAATCGTGAACATTTTCGTGCGATTATTTTTTACAACTTTCGACGTTAACTCAACGTCGATTAACTCAACAACAGTGCACCCATGAACTTAATTCGATTTTTGGCGATGAAGCGCCATCAAGGACAAGTGTTCATCAATGGTTTACCGAATTTAATCGTGGCCGTAGTTCGCTCAAGGACGAATTTCGTGAAGGTCATCCAAAATCGTTTGTTGTTCCGAAAAACACTGATGCGGTGCGTGAACTGATACTGCAAGATCGTCATGTGACTTATCGTGAGCTTGAGGTATCCTTGGACATTAGTGGGACCAGTATACATTCAATATTGCATGAACATTTGGCCATAAAAAAGATTTGTTCGTGTTGGATCCCACATAATTTGACAATCGCTCATAAACAAGTTCGTGTCAATTGGTAGCAAGAAATGCTCAAAAAATTCGATCGCGGGGCTTCAAAACATGTGTATGATATCGTGACAGGTGACGAATCGTGGATCTACGCGTATGAGCCCGAAAGTAAACAGCAGTCGACTGTATGGGTCTTCCAAGGCGAGCCAAACCCAACAAAAGTCGTTTGTGCTCGAAGCACTTTGCGACAATACGAGCTCTCACACATCGGCTACAACAAGTGACTTTTTGAGCGCTCAAAACGTCGATTTGGTAAATCATGCGCGGTATAGTCCTGATTTGGCACCCAATGACTTCTTTTTATTCCCGAACATCAAAAACAAATTGCGAGATCAATGTTTTTTCGACAACTGAGGAAGCGATTGATGCGTTCAAAATGCATGTTTTGGAGATACCTCAATCGGAGTGGAAAAAGTGCTTCGAAAATTGGTTCACACGCATGCAAAAGTGTATTGATCTTCATGGAGAATAGTTTCAAAAACAATAAAGTCATTTTTGATGATAAATATTTGTTTTTGTTCTCTAATCCCGAAATATAAAAGGCAACCCTCGTAGTACAGAGAAAATTTTGTAATATAATTAACATTATCTCTTTTTACTGCTTTAAATATAAACTCTGGACTAATACAAGAACGACTAATATAATTTGTAAATATATAAGAACATTTGTTGTTCTTACATTAGGGAGCAAATATATTCATACCACAGAAATGCAGCTGAAATAAAGACATATTGTTAGCTACAACTATATTTGCAAATTAGACGTTGGCCATTTTTTAACGTATAGTATGTTTTTGAATGCAAAATTTTTAGTATAATATGTTAAATACAGTGTATTTTTCTAATTGGCTAGTGTTCAGTCTTTTTTACACTCAAATAAATAATATATATCAATTTGACTTTTAGTAATTTTGAAATAATCTCTTAACAAAATGCACATGTAAGTTTTTATTATCAAAAAAAAAAAAACAATTTTTGTTAAAATTAATTATACGATATTCTGATATTGAGATAAAAATGAAAATTTAAGAATTTTAATTTGTTGTAAATATTTATTATTTAATTAACATATCTCTTTTACCATTAAAGAAATATATATAATTTTAAAGTGAAAACACCTTTATTAAATAAATATCATTTCCTTTTAATATCAATAATGATAACCAATTTTGCATACAACTTTATAAGGCATTTACTAATAAACTATACTCATATCCGGAAACGGAGTAATAATTATCTACTGTGCCCTATCACTTCAATTATTCTTTTGTTAATTTTAACTTTTATTATTTAATTGCAGACGCATTATGAATGAGCATACTGTTCGCGATTACGCAAACATGGTAGTAAGTACGGGCTAGTGTATGGCAGCACTCGTTTATAAAACGAATGTATCAAATTATGATCCCGAACATGCAATGCTTGCATTGAAGTTGGTGGTCGTCATTTTGAGCAATTATTATAATATATATTTCAAAAATGTATAAAATTATTTAAAAAATTCAATGATAGAAGTTAAAATAGACAGCCGCAGTCAACTAAAATTAAAATAAATACATAATTACTCTGTTAAGAGTCTGCAGCTCGGAAACAATGCGTCTCTGGATATGTGTTTATTAGTAAAAGTTAGTCTATTTTGCATTCCCTACATACCCAATAAATTTGTAACACGTATTTATTAAAACCATATATTGATAACATACTTATTAAGGATAAAAAGGTAATTAGTTAAAAGTAAAGAATAAGTGAACCTTTTATGATTAAGGAAGAAATGTGACTACGTCTTGGGAAAGATTATAAATAAACAAAGGTTTATTTTTACGAGTACAATGTACGTAATAATAGTATATTACGTATCAAGAACGGAAAGTACCATTTTACTGGTTTAGGTAGGCAAGTTTTAATACAAGATAGAAATGAGACCTAATGTAATTTTTACTGTAGGTTATATAGATATTATTTTATTCACAATCAGAAATTAATATTGGGCATCTTTTCAATTAAAAAGATAGAAAATATGCGCAATTTAGACGTAAGAGTGTGGAAAATCTTAAGCAACATTAAAAAAAACCTCTCAGTAGAAATTAAAAAACTTTTATTGAAACTAAGATCCCAAACGATGCAAATTTGCACCGAGGGTAAAGGTATTTTAGTGACTGCAATATTTTAGACAGGGCTGGCAAAAACAGGGTTTTTTGGGCTTTATTACATATTTATTAGGAACTTTGAACTTAAGGGGGCAATGCATGGTATGAAAAATAAGATTTGTATTAAACATTTTATTAGAAAACTATAAATCTTAAAAGTATAAATCAAAATAATACATATAGTACGACAAGTAATCTGTTCCCCGTGAAAAAATATTTGATTTAATTTTTTATTATTTTTTTTTTTTTCTTAAATCAAATTTTTCTTCACGGGAAACATAGATTGTCGTACTATATAATAAACTTTTATTTGCACTTAAGATTTATAGTTTTCTTATAAAGTGTTATACAAATCATATTTTTCATACCATGCATTGCCCCCTTAATGTTATTATATTTTTGTAATATAAATTATATACCTATTATAAAAAAAATTGACATTCAAATATTAAACAACATCTATTTTCACATAAATGTGAAAAACTTAATAATTTTGCAACTAAACACATAAATAACTAATCTGGGTTTTATTGGTAACTAATCTGGGTTTTATTGGGTTTTAAGTGGGTTTAAAAAACACGGGTGTTTTGCGCAATTTTCCTTAATACCTATGTGCAGAGACAACTTAAAAAAATGAAATAGTCTATTAATATATAAACAATACTAATAATAACTTTGCAGGAATAAACGAATGCTTTGATCTTGATCATCTGTGAACTGTCAGTTGTCAATTATAGAATTCTATAACCTCAAATTTTGATTTCTTTACATTTCTTTATATTATTTCCAATTCTATTCGTTTGTAATAAAATATAAAGAACTTTTTTTACATCAATGATATATACCGATCTATCATGGCGGGATAGCGGGGAGTAGCAACTTCCCGCCCTGTTGGAAAATGAGGTTAACAATAATTAACTTCGCTAGTTTAGTCAGAAATCAAATGTGAATAAATATTTACAACAGATTTAATAATTTTAATTTCTGATTATGAATAAAATAGTATCTATATAACTTACGGTAAAAATTGCATTAATAAGGATGTTATCAATATATGGTTTTAATAAATACGGTTACAAATTTATTGGGTATGTAGGGAATGCAAAATAGACTAACTTTTACTAATAAACACATATCTAGAGATGCATCGTTTCCGAGCTGCAGACTATTAACAGAGTAATTATGTATAATTATTTTAATTTCAATTGACTGTGGCTGTCTACTTCTAGCATTGAATTTTTAAAATAATTTTATCCATTTTTGTAATATAGATTATAATAATTGCACAAAATGACGATCACCAACTTCAATGCAAGCATTGCATCTTCGGATCATAATTTGATACATTCATACATTCATTTTATAAACGAGTGCTGCCTTCAGGGCTGCCTTACACTCAGCCCGTACATTAATACCATGTTTGCGTAATCGCGAACAGTATGCTCATTCATAATGCGTCTGCAATTAAATAATAAAAGTTAAAATTAACAAAATAATAATTGAAGTGATAGGGCACAGACAACTAAAATTAAGGTAGATAATTATTAATCAATTTCCGGATATGAGTTTAGTTTATTAGTAAAAGCACAAAGTTAATCTATATTACATCCCCTACATGAGGTGCGTGAAGTTGGCACCAAGGTATAGGGTACTAATTTTTAAATTGTTACTATGATTTAGTACCCAATTGGTACCAATTAGTACCCACAAAAAAACTTTTGTTTTTTACTCTGCGTAGGAGTTATTCATTGTTTAATTATTTTGGTGCCAACTTCACGCTAGCACCACAACATAATTTTTTTAAAAAAATAATTATACGAAAATTTAGTACCCAATTGGTACCTTTAGGTACCCAAAAAATTGTTTCCAAAATGTTTATGGTAAATAAGTTATTGCATATTAAATATTATTGGTGCCAACTTCACGCTAGCACCAAAGTATTTATTTAAACTAAATTTTCTTTTACTAAAATTTAGTACCCAAATAGTACTAATTAGTACCCATGATAGTATTATGCTATTGTTTATATTAAATAAGTTATTACATTTTACTTTTTTTGGACCGTGAAGTTAGCACCAATCATATTAAAATAAAACGTTTTCGAATTTTATTTTTATATAGGGATTTAGTACTTTTTAGGTACCTCTCATAAATGTAAAATTTATTTCGTTTTTTTTTATGTAACACAAATTATAACACTTTACTTTTTCTGTGCGAGAAGCCAGCACCACGCGTATGAAAATAATGCATTTTACAAATTAATTTTTATGTACAGATTTAGTATTATTTAGGTACCTCTCATAAATGTAAAATTTATTTTGTTATTGTTTATATAACACAAATTATAACACTTTACTTTTTTCTGTGAGTGAAGCTAGCACCACACATATTAAAATAATTCGCTTTTCAGATTAATTTTTATGTACAGATTTAATACTATTTAGGTACCTCTCATAAATGTAAAATTTATTTTGTTATTGTTTATATAGCACAAATTATAACACTTTACTTTTTTCTGTGCGTGAAGCTAGCACCGCCAATATTAAAATTATTCGCTTTTCAAATTAATTTTTATGCACAGACTTAGTACTATTTAGATCATCATCATTCTCTGCATTACGCTCCTAGTCGAAGCTTAGCATCCTCCGCTATTCTCTTCCATTCCGGTCTGTTCTGCACGTCTCTCGTCCAATTTATCACACCTAGTTTCTTAATATCCTGTATTACTTGGTCTTCCCACCTGTTCCGTGGTCTACCCCTGCTTCTTGTTCCTCTAGGCTTACTTTGTAATAGTCTTCGCGGCATTCTATGCTCTTCCATTCTTTTGGTGTGTCCAAACCATTTTATTCTGTTGGCTTTTATTGTTGCAACTATATTAGGTCTATTGTATAGTTCGTATAACTCAAAGTTATATTTTATTCTCCAGCCGTCATTTTCTTCCGTTGGACCGTATATTTTCCTCAGTATTTTCCTTTCAAAGGTATGGAGCAATCTTTCATCTACTTTGGTTATGGTCCATGTTTCACTTCCATATGTTGTCACTGGTTTAATTAATGTTTCGTAGATTTTTAGTTTCGTATTTTGTGACACTGCTTTCGATTTCATTAGTTTCATATTTGCATAGTAGCTCTTATTTGCCAGTAATATTCTTCTTCGTATTTCTTCTGACGTGTTGTTGTTCTTGTTTAATATCGAGCCTAGATAGACAAAGTTGTTTACTTGCTGGAATGTGTAGTTATCAATATCCAAGGCATTGTTTTCTGCCTGTTGTCTTTTCCCTGTTATTAGTATCTTACTTTTGTCTTCGTTTATTAGCAATCCGACATCTCTTGCTGTTTTTTCTAGGCTTCTAAACGTTTCTTCCAGTTCTTCTTTACTTCTTGTGATGATCACCACATCATCCGCAAATGCAAGTATTTGATGTGCATTTACGAATATATTACCATTTCTCGTTATTCTTGCTTCGTTTACTGTTTTTTCCAGTGTGAGATTGAATAACAGTGGTGCCAGAGCATCTCCTTGCCTAATACCATCTTTTGTTTCAAATATGTCTGACTTGTCTTGTCCTATTTTAACTTTGTTTAAGGTGATGTCTGCTGTTAGCTTCGTTAATCTTATGAGTTTTCCCGGTATTTTAAAATCTTCCATAGCTTCCCATAGTTTACTTCTTTTGATTGAGTCATACGCTTTCTTGAAATCGATAAACAGGAAGTATGTTGCTATGTTATGTTCCCAGTTCTTCTCCAGTATTTGTTTTATGGTGAATATGTGGTCTATTGTGCTTCTGTTGTTCCTGAAACCACATTGGTATTCACCTATAATGTCTTCAGCGTAGGGTTTTATTCTTTCGTGTATTATGGTTGCTAGTATTTTATATGCTGTACATAGTAGGCTGATGCCTCTATAGTTGTTGCAATCAAACATATGGCCCTTTTTAAATATGGGTACTATTATTCCTATGTTCCACTCTTGTGGGATCTTTTCTTCCTTCCATATGTTTCTTATTAGTTCATACATTTGTTTAGCTAGGTCTTCACCGCCTGCTTTGATTAGTTCAGCTGGTAGTTCATCCACTCCAGTTGCTTTATGCGATTTAAGTTTCTTGATTGCATTATTTACTTCTTCCTGTGTTGGTTCTTCTATGTTTGGTTCAGGATTGTTTCTATCATTTAACTGGTTTTCGTTCTCATTTAGCTCATTGTTGCTTAGTAGATCTTGAAAGTATTCGCTCCATCTTTCTAATGTTTTCTCTTTGTTGACTATTATCTTACCTTCTTTGTCTTCTATCAGTCTGTTACTTTGTTTTCTGTTGAAGTTGCTGCATTTGATTGATTGGTAGAATTTTCTCATGTTTCCTTTAGTTCCATGTTCTTCCATCTTGTTTATTTGCATGTTTATTTCTTCTCTTTTTTTCCTTCTTAGTATTTTATTGCACTTTGTTCTACTGTCCTTATACGCTTTCTCATTTGATCTTGTTTTTCGTTGTAGCATTCGTTTTCTGTTTTCATTCTTTCTCCGAATGGCTTCTCTGCATTCATCATCGAACCAGTTATTTGATCTTTTTCTTTCTTTTTCCTTCAGTATTCTTGTTGCAGAATCTTTAATTACTTGTTTAATGTTGCACCATTTGTTCTCCACACCATCTTGTTTGTCTGTTTCCTGGCTTGCTAGTCTTTGTGTGACTTCATTCTCAAATTGAGTTTTTATCTCCTCATTTGCAAGCTCGTCAAGGTTCCATTCGTGTTTTCTTTCCTTTTGTTCGCTAGTGTTATGTGCTTTAGATATTCTGAATTTGATTTTAACTCTCACTAGATAATGGTCGGAATCTATATTTGGTCCTCTGCAACTCCGTATATCTTCAATATTTGATCTATATCTTCTTTTTACCAAAACATGGTCGATTTGGTTAGTGGTGTTTCCATCGGGTGATACCCATGTACCCTTATGTATGTTCTTATGGGGGAATTGAGTGCTGGCTACTGACATATTCAGTGATACTTCTCATAAATGTAAAATTAATTTTGTCATTGTTTATATAGCACAAATTATAACACCTTAATTAAATTTTTACTGTTCCTGAACATAGCACCTCACATTCTAAAATAATTCGCTTTTCAATTTAATTTTTGTATACATATTTAGTGCTATGTAGGTACCTCTTATAAATATAAAATTAATTTTGTTATTGTTTATATAGCACAAATTATAACACCTTACTTTTTCTGTGCCAGAAGCCAGCACCACGCATATGAAAATAATGCATTTTAAAATTTAATTTTTGTATACATTTTTACATATGATAAATGTAAAATCTATTTTGTTATTGTATAAATTACTACACTTTACTTTTTGTGCTATATAAACAATAGCAAAATTAATTTTACATTTACGACAGATACCTAAAAATTACGAATTCTGTATATAAAAATTAATGTGTTGTGTTATATTTCTAATATGTTAAAAACAAATTTACAATTTACAATTACAAGTTGTCCTTTCGGTTATACAAATATGCAGACAAGTGGATTACAATAAGTAATACCTAATGAATGAACAGTACTGGTGAATCTGTCACAACCAGTTGTTCATTAGTAGGTAATGTTTTTCTTGGTATTGGCGGCTTTTCTAATTTCAAAATTTTCTAAGAAATTCATCCTTAGTCCCTTCTGACCTGTATGGATAATTTTGAATTCCCCATTGGTTATGGCCTGATATAATGAAATGGTCGGCAAAACCCGTATTGAAAATATATTTATTCATAGTATTTATATGTTCATTCATCCGAAACTTGAAAGATCTGCCGATTTGACCAATGTAACGGGTGGGCCATCTATATGTTGAATTTTGAACTATGTGCTATTAATGACGCTGTCGACTCGAGCGCCATAAATTGTTGACAGTGGTTTAGTTTTAGCCTTCCGCTTACCGAATATGCATCGCTTCAATTTAGAACAACGTTTTGAAATACTCAAAACTTACTTTGAGTGTGGCTCTGTGGTTGCCGAAACGGCGCGAAAATTGCGCACAAAGTTTGGAAGAAATGAGGCGCCGTTAAACCAAGGAATTAAGAATTTTGTCGATAAAGTGCGCAGAAGTGGAATGCTGGTGGACGTAAAACATGTTCCGCATGCTCATCCTAGGCGTACACCTGAAGCAATCGCTACTGTGACCGAAAGTGTGCGCCTTAACGCGTCAACATCAACTCGGCGCAGAAGTCAACAACTCGGCCTTTCCCGTACCACTCTGAGGAGGATTCTGCACAAAGACCTCGGTATGTTTGCGTACAAAGTTCAGCTCGTTCAGGAGTTAAAGGAAGTTGATCAACTAGCCACACCGCCGCGCGCACCATCAACCTTTTGCGCACAAAGTTTAACAATCGTGTAATTAGCCGTTTCGGAGATATCAATTGGCCACCTCGGAGCTGCGATTTAACGCCACTCGATTTCTTCCTTTGAGGCGTATTGAAGGATAAAGTTTATGAGGACAATCCTCAAACAATTGACCAATTGAAACAAAACATTCATGCTCAAATTACTCAAATAGAGCAGCAAACTGTTGACAAAGTACTCGAAAATTGGTGTTCCAGGATGGGCTACTGCCGAGCCAGCCGAGGTGGCCACCTCAATGAAATCATTTTCCATACTTAATCGGAAGAAACACTGTATCAAATAAAGCAAAATTCGTTGGAAAAAAATCAATTTTTCTTGTTCTCATTGCTAATTTATAATTCAACATATAGATGGCCCACCCTGTATATTGCATCCCAGTCTTTACACTGAATTTCGTATGTACCTGTTAAGTCGTCTTTTTTGGGGTTTTCTTTATTATAGACTGGTAATTTATCGAAATCAGTTTTGTTCACTGACATGTTAAATTCAAGTTTCTTTCGATTTTTACCTATTTATCAGAAATATTGGATATGTAATTTAGTTTAAGACTGATTAAGTACTAAATCTGTATTTTGGAAAAAGCGTATTATTTTAATATGCGTGGTGCTGCATTCACGCTCAGAAAAAGTAAAGTGTTATAATTTGTGCTATATAAACAATAACAAAATTAAATTTACATTTATGAGAAGTACCTAAATAGCACTAAATATGTATACAAAAATTAAATTATAAAATGCATTATTTTCATATGCATTATTTTTTATAATTTGTGCTATATAAACAATAACAAAATTAATTTTATATTTATAAGAGGTAATTTATACAATAACAAAATAGATTTTACATTTATCATATGTAAAAATGTATACAAAAATTAAATTTTAAAATGCATTATTTTCATATGCGTGGTGCTGGCTTCTGGCACAGAAAAAGTAAGGTGTTATAATTTGTGCTATATAAACAATAACAAAATTAATTTTATATTTATAAGAGGTACCTAAATAGCACTAAATATGTATACAAAAATTTAATTGAAAAGCGAATTATTTTAAAATGTGAGGTGCTATGTTCAGGAACAGTAAAAATTAAATTCTTATAATTTGTGCTATATAAACAATAACAAAATTAATTTTACATTTATGAGAGGTTCCTAAATAGTACTAAGTCTGTGCATAAAAATTAATTTGAAAAGCGAATTATTTTAATATGTGTGGTGCTAGCTTCACGCACAGAAAAAGTAAAGTGTTATAATTTGTGCTATATAAACAATAATAAAATAAATTTTACATTTATGAGAGGTACCTAAATAGTACTAAATCTGTACATAAAAATTAATCTGAAAAGCAAATTATTTTAATATGTGTGGTGCTAGCTTCACGCACAGAAAAAAGTTAAGTGTTATAATTTGTGCTATATAAACAATAACAAAATAAATTTTACATTTATGAGAGGTACCTAAAAAGTACTAAATCCCTATATGAAAATAAAATTCGAAAACGTTTTATTTTAATATGATTGGTGCTAACTTCACGGTCCAAAAAAAGTAAAATGTAATAACTTATTTAATATAAACAATAGCATAATACTATCATGGGTACTAATTAGTACTATTTGGGTACTAAATTTTAGTAAAAGAAAATTTAGTTTAAATAAATACTTTGGTGCTAGCGTGAAGTTGGCACCAATAATATTTAATATGCAATAACTTATTTACCATAAACATTTTGGAAACAATTTTTTGGGTACCTAAAGGTACCAATTGGGTACTAAATTTTCGTATAATTATTTTTTTAAAAAAATTATGTTGTGGTGCTAGCGTGAAGTTGGCACCAAAATAATTAAACAATAAATAACTCCTACACAGAGTAAAAAACAAAAGTTTTTTTGTGGGTACTAATTGGTACCAATTGGGTACTAAATCATAGTAACAATTTAAAAATTAGTACCCTATACCTTGGTGCCAACTTCACGCACCTTTATAATTTGTGCTATATTATAATTTCAAAATTGTCTAAGAAATTCATCCTTAGTCCCTTCTGACCTGTATGGATTATTTTGAATTCCCCATTGAAGTTATGGCCTGATGTAATGAAATGGTTAAGTCGTCTTTTTTGGGGTGTTCTTTGTTATTGACTAGTAATTTACCCAAATTAGATTTAAACGTTGATAAGAGATATTTGTGACCAACCGTAACATATTTAAACATAGAACGAAGAAAGAATTTGTTCCTTTATTAAAATAATTCCTCGACACTACAGCCTACTTCTATGTTTAAACAAATTAGTTTTGTTCACTGACATGTTAAATTCAAGTTTCTTTAGATTTTTACCTATTTTATCAGAAATATTGGATATGTAATTTAGTTTAAGACTGATTAAGTACTAAATCTGTATTTAAAAAAAACCTATTATTTTAATATGCATGGTGCTGCGTTCACGCTCAGAAAAAGTAAAGTGTTATAATTTGTGCTATATAAACAATAACAAAAATAATTTTACATTTATGAGAGGTACCTAAATAGTACTAAATCTGTACATAAAAATTAATCTGAAAAGCGAATTATTTTAATATGTGTGGTGCTAGCTTCACGCACAGAAAAAGTAAAGTGTTATAATTTGTGCTATATAAACAATAACAAAATTAATTTTACATTTATGAAAGGTACCTAAATAGTACTACAGTACCGGCCAAATGTATATCACCTTTAAGTTTTTTCAACATAACTTGACTTATAAAGAATTGATGTCTATAAAATCATAATATATTTTGATATTAGGTATAATTTACTTAATAAAAAACTTTTCACTAAATAATAGTAACAATAACGCGGAAAAAATAATTTTATTCAAATATCTGAAAATAAGAATTATTTAATAATGAAGTTAGTAAATAATTAACACTAAATAAAATTAATATTTTGTTGCAAATCCGTTTACGTCGATCGCAGCTTGGATGAGTCTTGGTATAGACGCGATGAGTGCGTCGATTGCTGCAGAGGGATCTTCGTCCACTCCTCCTCAAGTTGGGCGAACTTCTTGGCTGCGCTTGCCGCTCGTTTGCCGCTCGTTTGCCAGCCAAATGTCTTTCCAGCTCATCCCACAACGGTTCAATAATATTTAAGTCAGGCGACTGACTTGGCCATTTCATAAGAGTCAGACGATGGCGTCGGAACCATTCTTGAAATCACGCGCGCGATGCTTCGGATCATTATTCTGCTGGTAGATGAAGCCAAGACCATGAAGACGCTTTCCATATGGAAGCATTACATTTTTGAGGATGTCTATGTACATTTTTCGATCCATGATACCATGATTTCTGTGAAGAGGACCCATTCCTTTTGCTGAGAAAGTACCCCACACCAAGACTGAACCGCCACAATGCTTCATAGTCGGCAGTTGATATTTTGGATTGAAACGTTTGCCTTTAGGGCGACGAATCCATTTTATGCCACCACTATCAACAACATAAACTTACTTTCATCGCTCCAGATGACATTAGACCATTGCTGAGGTGTCTAGTTTTTATGCTCTTTAGCCCACTCCACTCGCGCCTTCCGATTTTTGGCAGAAATGAATGGCTTCTTCACAGGTTGCCGTCCATTCAGTCCTGCGGCTTGTAGGCGACGACGTATGGTCCGTATGCATGGATTAGACTGACCAGGAGTCGCTATTTCCTTCGCAATGTCGGGCGCTGTAAGACGTGGATCGCTGTGGGATACATGGAGGATGTTGCGATCGACAAGGGAAGTAGTGCAACGTGGTCGGCCGCTTTTCTTCTTCTCAACATAGCCTCCTTGGAGGTTCCAATGTTTAAGAATTTTATTCACCGATGATCTGGCGATGTGAAACTGTTGCGCGACCTCCTTAATGCGTCCGCCCTTGTTTCCGGCCCTCTATAATAGCTTTTTGTTGTCGTTCGTCTAAATTTAGAGCACCTTTTGTCTTCGCCATATTACAAAATAATAAATAACGCAAAATTTTGCGGTTTCAACTACAGATACAACGGCAGAATAAGCGAGAAAAAATAAATAAATTCAAAAAATAGCTTGAAACACATGATATTTCTTTTAAAAACTCATCACACATCATGTACAAGATCTAATCTACATCAAATATATACTGTTAAATTTTGAGCGCATTTGATTTATTTTTATAAAAGTTATACAGTAAAAACATAAAGGTGATATATTTTTGGCCGGTACTGTAAATCTGTACATAAAAATTAATCTGAAAAGCGAATTATTTTAATATGTGTGGGGCTAGCTTCACGCACAGAAAAAGTAAAGTGTTATAATATGTGCTATATAAACAATAACAAAATTAATTTTACATTTATGAAAGGTACCTAAATAGTACTAAATCTGTACATAAAAATTAATCTGAAAAGCGAATTATTTTAATATGTGTGGTGCTAGCTTCACGCACAGAAAAAGTAAAGTGTTATAATTTGTGCTATATAAACAATAACAAAATAAATTTTACATTTATGAGAGGTACCTAAAAAGTACTAAATCCCTATATGAAAATAAAATACGAAAACGTTTTATTTTAATATGATTGGTGCTAACTTCACGGTCCAAAAAAAGTAAAATGTAATAACTTATTTAATATAAACAATAGCATAATACTATCATGGGTACTAATTAGTACTATTTGGGTACTAAATTTTAGTAAAAGAAAATTTGGTTTAAATAAATACTTTGGTGCTAGCGTGAAGTTGGCACCAATAATATTTAATATGCAATAACTTATTTACCATAAACATTTTGGAAACAAATTTTTGGGTACCTAAAGGTACCAATTGGGTACTAAATTTTCGTATAATTATTTTTAAAAAAAAATTATGTTGTGGTGCTAGCGTGAAGTTGGCACCAAAATAATTAAACAATGAATAACTCCTACGCAGAGTAAAAAACTAAAGTTTTTTTTGTGGGTACTAATTGGTACCAATTGGGTACTAAATCATAGTATCAATTTAAAAATTAGTACCCTATACCTTGGTGCCAACTTCACGCACCTCCCTACATGCCTTATAAATTTGTAACACGTATTCATGAACACCTTGTATTGCAAAATTGGTCATTATCATTATTGATATTTAAAGGAAATGATAATATTTATTTAATAAAGGTGTTTCCATTTTAAAAAGATATATCTCTTTAATGGTAAAAAGAGATAATGTTAATTAAATAATAAATATTTACAACAAATTAAATTTATTAAATTTTCATTTTTATCTCAATATCAGAATATCGTATAATTAATTGTAACAAAAATTGTTGTTTTTTTTTTGATAATAAAAACTTATATGTGCATTTTTTAAGAGATTATTTCAAAATTACTAAAAGTCAAATTGATAAATATTATTTATTTGAGTGTAAAAAATCTGATGTGGCCAGCACATAACCTCTCGCCATATATTTTACCTGGCTGTATGCATAAAGCAAAGAATATTTTTATAAATACAAATAATATATTCATATAAATCTATGACGTATAAACTTCTTTATTATTCAATAATAGCATGTCTCAACATAAAGATATTTTACCATAAATTATGTTACAATAAATTACAAAGTAGAGTTTACCATATATAAATATTAGGCTGGTAACAGCAATTTTCAAATCGAACAACCTTGTTTACTTTCTCTTCATATTCTTCTAGTAAAAACATTAATTTTGGGCGGTCTAAAATGTATATATCTGGATCTATTCTTATATATCTTCTTTTACATTTTATTTTTTCATACTTGTTATATCTAAATAACCTTAATTCCCTTTAATAAAGTGACGGATAGATTGCACTCCGATTATTCTTATATCGATGTGTAATTTTGTCAATATTTACAACTTACTTGAGAAGAATTTGATAGCTTTTTCGCAATTCAAAGTTACTCTAGTCTACAGTACTGGTGTACATTGTCCCATAATGTTTGAAACAAATTTAAGTCCTTCAACCTAGACTTGTCATCTCCATAATAGTCACAGATCAAGAATTAAGGGATTCTCCAAATACATTTTTCTTTCATTACTCATTATTTCTGACACTGACATTTATCTGTCAGTTACAAATAATTTAAATTTGCAACTATTTTTCATGGCATCCTTTCGGTTGTAAAATTAATTACAACATTATTTTATATATTATATTCCTTTTATCTCTAAATCTATAAAATATGTATAAAAATATTTAAATGTATCAGAAAGAGAATTTATTTTTCTTTAATATTATCAAGAAAAATTTTCAAAAAATAATATTTAGAAGTTTTTTTTTCAAGAATCTTCTACTTCCGGTTGTCCAATTGTTACCAAAACCTTTTCAGATCTTCCCATGAATGTCTGCTTGGGAAATACGTTGTTAAACAAATTTTAAGTCTAATAGTTTTTGAGTAACCGTCCTTCCAACATCCCACACACACACACACATCCACACACACACACACACACACACACACACACACACACACACACACACACACACACACACACACAGACATCATCGTAAAAATGTTAAAATCGGATTGTAGGGACCTTAAAACGTGCTTATTCAATAAAATCTGGATATGCGATTTTTAGCATGAATCCAATACCTCTCTTAGCGAGAGGTAAAAAAGACTGAACACTAGCCAATTAGAAGAATACACTGTATTGTACATATTACCTATACCTACTAAGAATTTTGCGCTCAAAAACAGACTATACGTTATAAAATTGGCCAACGTCTAATTTCCAAATATAGTTGTAGCTAACAATATGTCTTTATTTCAGCTGCAATATATTTGCGCCCTAATGTAAGAACAACTAATGTTCTTATATATTTACAAAATATATTAGTCGTTCTTGTATTAGTCCACAGTTTATATTTAAAGTAGTAACCCAAAAATTTAATGTTCTTGAACGCTATGAAATATTTGTGGTATGCACCTCATGTTCATATATTAATTTGGCTATCCCTCGTATCTGTATTGAAAACAGCGTTAGATGCATAAGCAAATTAAACATTTGTTGCTAATGCCGACAACAGCTACATAAGGGCCCCACCAAAAATATATTATCATTATGGGATATACATACATCCATACACACACAGAGGTGTTCGATAAATTATTTTTTTATCTTTTTTTTCATTTCCACTAATTTGAATATTTATATTCAATAAATCAGTTGGTACTTTCTTGAAAATAAATATATCATCACGGTTTATTACCCAATATGTTTTTATTCACAGATATCAGCAATGAAAATATATCTGTACCGCGTAACGTCGAGAGTGCTTACCAAGCGTCACTTAACGGCTCGCGGGCACTCATAGAATCACAGAGATAACTTTTGTTTTTCCGCGATTTAAACATTAAATACATTTAAAAAAATTCTGATTCAAAACCCGGACCGTCGTCAGTACTAAGCAGGGGGATGCCAGAGAGGGCTCAAAATAACTTTTTTATTTATAATTATTTTCTAATTTTCTTTGTATATCTATAAACTAGACTTAGGGGCTCACAAATCATAAACCGGAAGTGACTTTCATATTTCAAGTTGGACACGCTATTTTTTATACATATACATATTTGGAATCTACGTAAAATTTCGAATTCAACGAAATGCCTGATGGCAGTGAATTTTTATTAAAGAAATAAATTACGGAAACATAAATAATTAACCGGGTAAGCCTATGAGGTAGGCTTTGAAAACAATTTTTTGAACAAAATATAGAATCTTACAAAGTAACTTGTTATTCAGGCCCAGTTTCATGACAAAATTAATTAAAATGATTAATTTATTTCCAAAGTAAAAAAATTTATCATCACGGCATACTACCCATTACTGGGTGTATCAATTTGCTTTGTACACAGATTTCGGTAATGATGATGACATATTTGTAGCGTGCGGGCGTTTCCTAGACGTCACCTCACGGACACACATTGCTGGGGTGCAGAGTGCACCACAGGGGACAATTTTGTGCCATTTAAAATTCGAATTATTTGGCGTCGGTCGGGATCGAACCCGGTTCCCCCGATTCGCGACAAAATACTCAGGCACGCGGCTACGAGATCCCAAAAGCAAATTTAAAAAAATTAACAATAATACGATTTTTTGACAGCAATGAATTTAATTTCATAAGAACATAGACACTGATTCAAATTTGTTCATGGAATTAAATTTACGTTGGAAGTAAAATTTAAACATAGATTTTTTTTATAAATATTACTCACTTACCTCCTACCTGATATGGTTTATCGGTAACTACTCATAATTTTCCTTTGCGTTTTTGTAAATTATTTATTTCTTCAATATAAATTCACTTCAAGCATATCGTTGAATTCGTAAATTTATGTAGATTCCAAATATATCAAAATATATGTGTCCCATTTGAAATATAAAAGTTAATGTCACTTCAAACCAGAAGCGCTACTACCATCATGCCAAATACCACGATTAAAGAAAATTAAAAAATAATTATAAATAAAAAAGTTATTTTGGATGGCCCATTTTTCAGTGTCACCCGGTGTTTTTATCGTACCACATTTGACATTTCAGATTTCGGTAAATAACATATTTTTTTAAGTACAGATCCTACGCACGACCAAGGAAACTAGTAAATGACCTAACATAACTCACAATTTTGTAACTACACATTTATTATTTTATCGCTTAGATGTCCAGCGCCCACTTGGCTATCGTCCAATTCCAAGTTGACAATTGCTCAGTTGTCCATTGCCTAGTTAACCGTGTCCGCATAAAGCCTACTAAAGCACTAACAAAAAACTACGTACATTGTTAGTCCAAGGTTTGAGTGCCACCAACAGACTATGCCATTCAACATAGGAGTATCTTTCACTTTCATACAAACGCATCATATTTGGTTTACTTCCGGTGTTTTTTTTTTTGTTGTTGTTGTTATTTTCTGCATTTATATACTTGAAAATGGATTCCGTAATTAAAAAAGGCGATGTGTGACGTAGATGAGGAAATGGCATTAAAAACTCGTTTATTTTAAAAACTAATAACTTTTTTAAAACTTTGATCCTTGACATACAGTTTTAAGATCTAGTTTTAATATAAATGACCCATGTTCTAATTTGTTACTACGGTGGAGACCCACATTATAGAGCAAAAATAAATTTACAAAAAAAGGACGGCGACAGCGTAAACATCACACCTATCTTGAAACAGAACCAACAATAAGCGTTTTTAAGTTAGTTTGCAATAAAATACAACGTTAAATTCATATATCATTTTTTAAAGGAATCATTTAATTCGTATCAAAATATTTTTATTTATTTATTATTTATTAAATTGATCCCGGAGAACGCGTGAATGGGTCGCTCGAATTACTGGCTATCAACCAGGGATGGGATAACAGTATACTCAAATCGGACATGCAGCCAATGCACGTCATCACTTAGGGGGAAAACCTGAATGCATTAAAATCAGTAATATGGAAAAATAAAATTTCAGTCATTTTTAATTGTCAAAAAGTAAATGGAATTGTAAAATTATTATTAAGATATATGGTAGAATTCATTATTTACCGTATATGATATGAAAAATATATAAATAATGTACATCTACCTTATATAGATAAATTAAGTTCTATATATACAAAGATATTAAAATACAACCATAATAATAAATAAAATAAAAATGATTAAACTTAAGACTAAACAATAAGAAGAATGAATAAAATATTTTTTTAGCGGTAAAACAACAACCTTCAGAACTATATACTTGTTAAAACCAAATTACATATATTTTTTCCATTTCCATAAGGGTGCCGAAAACTTCACATATATATTTATTTTATTTTTACAAGATTTTGACGCTATTCGTGTATTTTATTATATTTATTTATTTATTTTGACGTCCTACGTGTGTTGTTATGTTGTTCGTTATTTTTACCTCTCGCTAAGAGAGGTATTGGATTCATGCTAAAAATCGCATATCCAGATTTTATTGAATAAGCACGTTTTAAGGTCCCTACAATCCGATTTTAACATTTTTACGATGATGTCTGTGTGTGTGTGTGTGTGTGTGTGTGTGTGTGTGTGTGTGTGTGTGTGTGTGTGTGTGTGTATGGATGTATGTGTGTGTGTGTATGTATGTAGGATGTTGGAAGGACGATTACTCAAAAACTATAAGACTTTAAATTTGTTT
Source organism: Harpalus rufipes (assembly GCA_951394225.1). Classification (NCBI taxonomy): domain Eukaryota; kingdom Metazoa; phylum Arthropoda; class Insecta; order Coleoptera; family Carabidae; genus Harpalus; species Harpalus rufipes. Next base: position 17,902,352 of record OX596276.1, on the reverse strand, counting down.
AACTACGTATTTCCCAATCGGACATTCATGGGAAGATCTGAAAAGGTTTTGGTAACAATTGAACAACCGGAAGTAGAAGATTCTTGAAAAAAAATCTTCTAAATAATATTTTTTGAAATTTTTTCTTGATAATATTAAAGAAAAATAAATTTTCTTTCTGATACATTTAAATATTTTATAATATATTCTATAGATTTAGAGATAAAAGAAATATAATATGTAAAATAATCTGTTATAATAAATTTTACAGCCGAAAGAATGGCCATGGAAAATAGTTGAAAATTTAATTTTTTTGTAACTGACAGATAAATGTCAGTGTCAGAAATCCGAAGACATTACTGAAGAGTTTTTCTGGGAAGTACATACATTATATTATTTCTTAATGTATTAATAGAATTGGAAACATTTCGAAAAATTAGAAGAGGACAAAATTTCTTCATCAAAAATGAATTTAAAATTAAACAATCTAAATATATATGGAATAGATATATGCGTAAGTAGAATTTTTGGTGTAGAGTATACAAGAAATGTTAAATACAATAGGGAGCGAGCAGTCATATGATTTTGTTGGCCTTGACAAGCAGATATGGAGGCCCATGTCAGAATGATAGCTAGTAATTATGTATAAATTTCTCATTCTAAATTTAGTGATTTTCCAATTCCATGTGGAGCAGAATTAAATGTTAAATATCTAAGGCATACAAGTAAATTTTAAACTCCTGGTGATAAATTGACGTAAATTTAGAAAATCTTAAAAATTTTAATGAAAAATTCTAACATTTGACATCTATGTACATAATTACTAATTATCATTGTGAAACGGGCCCACACATCTGCTTGTGAAGCCCAAAAATGTAACATTACTGTTCGCGCCCTATACTTATGTAACCAAAAAAAGGAAGTGGCGAGAGGTATTGTGCTGGCCACAACAGATTTTTTTTAATGTGTAAATATGAATATAAAAAAATCAGGTAAATTTTATAAAAAAAAAGATTGTAAAAAATGTTTTTATTAAAAAAAATGTATCAATTGTAGCTCCTGAAGAAGGCATAGGAGATGCCGAAACCGGTAGAGGCCTGAAATTTAAATAAATATTTTGACTGCAATCCAGTAATTCATTATTTCCATATACCCATCCAGTAAAGAAATTTCATCATCCACTTATATTTGCTGCTACACTTGGCAACATTGATAATTTGTATATTTATACGTTCCTCCTTTGTTTATACTTTCAAGGTTATTATTTGACAATTTGAATTGCATCGTGTTTGAAGTATATTTCTTCGTTGTGACATTTCCATTCTTGCTTATTATAAATCAATCTTTTTCAAGACTACAAAAAGGATCGGGTGGCAGATAATGGCAAAATTCTGATACAAGAATAATTGTAAAACGTAAAACTGAAGGTGGGAAGCAGTATATTAAATATATTTTTCAATTCTTTCTCAAATAGGTAATTCAAATTTATTTGCAGGTACATTGTGAAATGAAGCAAGAAAATTTTACGAAATGGTTCAGAGATCAACTGCCACCAAATTTAACAGAGTAATCGATAATTATAATGGACAATGCTTCGTTACACAATTCTGTGATAGAAAATATTCCAAATACAGGTTGAAAAAAAGAAATAGCTTCAGGACAAGAACAATAACATTTATACAGTATTATATATTATAGTTCAATTTTGTATATTTTATTATTATTATTTTGTATTATTTTTAAGAAATGTTAAATACATTAGTGCGCGAGCAGTCATGTGACTTGACAAGCAGATATGGGGCCCATGTCAGATTTTCAAATTCCATGTGGTTTATTATCCTCGACAAGTAAATTCCACACTCCTGGTGACAAATTAACTACGTGAATTTAGAAAATCTTGAAATTTTTAATGAAAAATTCTGACATTTGACATCTATGTACATAATTACTAATTATCATTCTGAAATGGGCCCCCACATCTGCTTGTTAAGGCCAACAATGTAACATGACTGTTCTTGCCCTATACTTATGTAACCAAAAAAAAAAAGGAAGTGGCGAGAGGTATTGTGCTGGCCACAACAGATTTTTTGTGCTACTTTAGGTAAATAAAACTATTGTTATTATTTAAATTGCCAAATAAGCTCATGAAGATATAGTAACACATTAGTAATTTATAAATAACAGAACATAAAATGTCAATTTTCAGTTCAAATGAAATATATTATATGAATGATACAATATTGAACTGAATCACCCCCTTTGGTTAGACCTTAACTATTGTATTATAAATAAAAGCTTGATATTAATAAAGTTATCTTTATTTTACATATTTACTTTATTACGAACATTTATTAACAATTTAGTTAATATGTAGTATTTATTACGGTGTGAAACAAAATTATTTTTTGAAAATATCACGACAGTTTGAAATACGTTTCATCTAGTTACTTTTATTAATGACGTGCATTGGCTGCATGTCCGATTTGAGTATAACTAAACGTTACGTTATTTCATAACGTTATAAAAAATATTAATTCGTTACATAACGTTATTTTTGTTTCGTTATTATAACGTTACGTTACGTTTTCCATCTCTGCCAACACATACAATACAAAGAATTTGTTGTTAGTTCTGGTCGTATTCGTTACGTTAATTTAGATTAGGATTACTTGTTGTGTTATAGTCTTTAATAATTTATTAAAGTCTTTAAATTATTTACTGTATCGCTACGTATAACTAGCCAACCAGTCATACATATTACATGTACAAAACAATTATAAGTAAATAACCTTATAACAAATGAAAAAAGTTAATTTATAAAACATTAATTATTTCAGTTGTATGAAATATACGAAAATCTATTATTTGTAATAAAATGTATGTGTACGTACATATATAAAAATTAATTGATACTAAGAAACAATATCAAACTATAAAAAATATCGAAACACAATAAAAATTATTATATAGTTTATTTATTTTTAAATTTAATGCATCTATACAAATCATTAAAAAAGTAATTTCAAACAACAATGTATACCTACTGGTATTTTTTATTTAATATCTGCAATAAAAATAAATAAACTTGCACTTACATTTATATTTCCTATTTGAATAAATAAAATAAACAATTAATTATTACTAAGAACTTTCAACTTTTTTAAAACAATTATGCATTCAACCAATTCTTATTCAGTATATAAACCAAAGATGTAAATATCCTATTAACACACCATACGTATCGTACTTGTGATCGAGCCAAAAAAACTTGTTACCAAGAATGTGTTTCGTAATATAAAGAGGTGAAATGTTTTTATTTTAAACGATTATCGAATGTCAATTATTACTGAGAAATTTTACTGATTGGTACTCTAAAAATGACACAATACCTTGGAATTACTTGTTTATATATTCGAAGTAGTCTAAACTTTACATTGAGACGTAAACAATATACCTAGAAAATTTTGAAAATAGAAACGAGAAGTTCCCAGTAATTCTAATATAACAATGATGTGTTACATATTAGTGAATTATATTCTTAGATTAAAATATGAGTGCAATGTATTTAAAAGTTAATTTAAATTCAATAAAAATCTTAAAGACAGTTTTAAGTTTTAAATGTATACCATTTTGATTAATCACGAACTACTTGTAAACATTTACCGATACGCCGACGTACAAGACAAAATATTATGATACTTGAACTCTTAGTTCCATGTTAGCCTTTACATTTGAACGTTGCTGAAATTTAAACAAAATAAAATAAATAAATAAATATTTCATCACGGCATATTACCCATTGCTGGATGTGACAATCTGCTTCATACACAGATACCGGTAATGATGGAATATTTGTACCGTGCGGGCGCTTACCAGGCGTCACCTCACGGGCACTCATTGCTAGCGTGGAGAGTGCGCCACAGGGGTCAATTTTGTGCCATTAAAATGCTATGTAATTTTTGGCGTCGGTCGAGATCAAACCCGGGTCCTCAGATTCGCGACCAGACACTCAGGCACACGGCCACGAGACAAATTAAATAAATAAATATATCATCACAGCGTAGGTATTATCCATTTCTGGATGTGTTAATCTGCTTTATTCCCAGATTTCGGTTATGACAATATTTGTACTATTAAGGGTGATCCCATATTCTACGCGTCATCTGACAGGCTTTCGAAGCTGTCATGCAGAAATCACAATGGTGAGTTCTGTGCTATTTGAAATCATTCTCAAGTTTGACCCCGCTCCAAAACGAACCTGGACCGTCTGAGCCACAACCGGTCACGTAATACAAAAATGGAGTTAAAACACTTGTAAAAATCGTATAATGTAATATTTTGTTTGGCACTTAGATCCCTTTGAATTTATATTATGCTCCACTTTTTTTAGTGTAATGATTATGAAAAATAAAAATTAATTTTAATTTTCAATTAAAAAGAAAAATATAAATATTGAAAAACAAACATGTCGTCCCGCCTTATAGTAAATGGTAAATGTCACTTCCATGGGCACACGAAGCTGGTGAGGAAAATGCACCATTGGGGTCACTTTTATATAATTTATTTGAATTAAATATTAAATTCGGCCGGACTGAAACTCGGATCGTCAGAATCATCAGTTATTCAAAGCATTTAGCCACGAAAATCATCAATATTAAAAGAAACTATTAACCTGTTGTAAATAATAATAAATGCATAAAATTGAATATTTTTATTAATATAACAGATTGTTGTGCAATATTATTTGTATTAAAAACACTTTTCATACATAAACACTGTTTTAAATAATAATAAACGCCTACATAAAATTGAATATTTTTATTGTTATTACTTTAATAAAAACAGATCACTACAAAATTATTTTTATTAAAAGCACCTTTAATAAACAAAATTTACATATTTAATCTGAAATCCGGTTAGAAATATGGGTCAAATGCATATTTTACATTCTTTCATAATTTCTTATAAAAAAATCCCACAGGTATTGAACATTTTAAATTAATTTACAAGATTACTCACAAAATTATATATTTGTTTCGTGATAACAATTTGTATAAATAATTTAATTTAGTATAAATTATTATTTATGGTAGCTAATATTTAATTTCAATTACGCTACAGTATAATTATACGAATTCTTTGACGTAGGGCAAGTCTGTAAAATTACCTAACAAAGCAAAGGTACGAAAATCACTCACTTCGCCAAAATACCATCAGGTAGTATCAGAACTGAAAAAAAAAATCGTAGAGCACAGCACACTTTGACACATAGAAAATTCGGTACATATCGTCTATTCACATAACACTTTTTCACTCACATGAAACCCATCAATATCACATCACTGGCAATGGTTTAGCAATAAGCAATCTCAGATCGTAGCAAGCGCTGACCGGCGTGCAAAATCGAATTGCATAGCAGCGCGCAGTGGCTGGGAGGAGACGAAAACAAAACCGGATCGCAGAAGAACCGAAATCAACGTGTGCTTTGCTTTGGAGTTTTGACTGCGCACCGTGCCGCAGCCGATCACAGCTAGCTGGATGCACAGCTGCCAGACAAAAAACGATCGGACGGTTTCGGGAACGCTCGCATGCACGGGACAAGCGAATAACGTTAGGGTAGTTCAGGGTGAGCATCCCTTACGGCAGAGGTGGACTCAGGGTGAAATGGGGACGTTCACCTTTACAGGCGAGGCACGTAACTTCAATATACGAGTACAGGTACAAACAACATAAATAAGTAAGGATGCATTTTATTGGCACATTAAAAATAGGTAATTGACAATAAAATAGAATTAGATAATAAAAAAAAAATATATTATGCACATTTCTAAATAAATTACAAGCTAAAATAATAGTTTGAACAATGAAATAAAATTTAAATCTACTGTACTTATATTAAAACAGCCAGGGTAGTTGTACACTAAAAAATATTTACTCGTGTACTGACGACAAAAAATGAGAGATCGGCAAAATATTTTTTTTTTTTGCATTTTTTATACAACTTGCGCCCGCATAACTCGGGTGTAAGATTAGATTGGGTTAAGGTTTGTTCACTGTCCTAGCGTACGAAAGTCCTATCGATGTTCATTTGCCTAGATTGCAAGTAAATACCCTATTTTAATGTGCACCTCGTTGTTAATTTGTCTAGTATGGATGTGGCCTATTTTAATGTGCAATTATATATTCCCCAATAAATAATGTTACTCGTATAATACCGGCTTATTACACGTTCATGAATGTGCTAATCTGCTTTTATACACAGATAAAACTGCAAATAATAATTAAAGAAAAATTAATTTTCTCCAAAATATTCCATAAACGATTGACTGAGATAAAACACTGTTAGCTAACTGCTCGCTAACAACACTTAATTAGTTGTTCACTTTACCAGCTACTATTTTTACAAATGCAAATACAAAAAAAAAATACAATAATAATTATAATTTTAAAATGTGTGTTCAGAGTTTCGTTTAAGATTATGAAGCATTAATTAAGATAGGGAAATAAAATTTGCTCTCTAATCGGTCGGAATGTACACCGAATTCATAATAGCGAAAAATTGTCAAATAAAATGAACGAACATAATTGATATTCAACCGTTTTTGATTTTGTTTTTGTAATTTTTAAAATTCATGTGATGTTCATTTTTATAGACAAAAATATCGGTTTTACGAATTTAAATTATTTTTTCACTACATGCACAGAAAGCTCAACTTTCTCCTCCCGAAATATAGTGAGGAAAATGTGTTTTTCCTGTGTAGAGCGGAAAATAAAGAAGTGTTATCAACATGAATGTTATTTACAAAAAAATATATTGTAAAAATTATAAATAAATTCCTAATTTTATTAAAATCCTTATTTTAGTGATATACATACTTTAAAGTATCTTACAATTATGTGTTATATTTTTCTTTTTCTAGATTAAATCACAAATTGACAGCTTTAATTTATATTTAAGATTAGTTCATTGGCAACACTGTTACACCGCCTTGAGTCTGATAACCCAACTTTTGACGTGTCAGTTATGTGTTGTGTTGTCAAAGTTTAAATATAAATTATAAATAATAATATATATTTATTTACAAGATAATATTATTGTATCTGGACGCAATTACAATGTTGTGTGACAAAGATTCAGAGATAGAAAGTACACCTCCCTAAATAAGACAAATTTCAAAAGATACTATTGACAATCTGTTACCCGATAAATCCCAAGAACAGATATCAAACGCAATGTGAACTATTTTGATTCAAATAAATGAAATATTACCCTTATTCTACTAGTCATGTCAATATAAACTATTTTGATTCAAATAAACATAATATTACCCTTATTCCACTAATCTTTTCGTAAAGTGTATTTAAAATCCGAGCAAATCGTTTTTAGGAACATGTGAAAAAAATATGCCTAACACGAGAAAAAATCGTTTTTTCCACTCTAGCTCGAATTGCCTCATGAAAGCAGCGAATGAGACAAACTTCAAGCTCGAGTGGGAAAAACAAGTGCTTTCTCTCTAGTTTGACAAATAACTATTATTTCATGCATGTAAACTTTTGAGACACTTATATTATAAAAGTATTAAGCCAATTACACAACCAATTTAATTTAGATAAAAAAAAACTTACATTGGCTATTCTTGTATTTGTCCACAGAAATAATAATTGCAGAAAAATAAATTATAGTAGTAAAACATGACTCAAATTGATTACGTACTATTTATTATTAAAACCACGACCGTTCGTACAGCCTACGCACTCCATTTTTGCAGTTATGCACCTGTGCAAATAATTTTTATCTTCATTTGCATTTTATTTATCACGACAAGTAACGATTTCATTTTAAATAAATATAATAAAAATTATTTTTTGTTTATTTACTTATATGAATAATATTACATGTAGGTACTCATTTTATCAATTAGTAGCTCTGATAATAAATTGCATATTTTCTACCGAAAGCATTACCATTAAGCATTATTATTAGATTAAATTTCAGGAGCACTCAAAAGTCAAAACAGTTATACGGAAGGAATTCAACAAGGTAGATTTTTGATAGGATTTTAATTTGCATTGTTCAAATTGCAAGTAGAAGCACTGAGAGGTGGGTGGTAGGCATTATGTACCCCATTTTATTGGAAAGTGGATTATTAGATACAATCTATTAATGCAAAAAGATATATATATATATATATATATATATATATAAGGGAAACGATTAGATTAGATATAGGTACATATTTAATAAACACTAGCTGGTACCACAAGCCTTGTTTTAACTAAAACGATGTTTTAAGAAATGTCAAATTTCATTATTTAATATTAATAATAAATAATATTAAATTCATCAAAATATGATTTTAAAGCAGAACATAGTTTCTAATCAAACAAATATTTTTTAAACAATCGCTATTTGAACATAAGGGTGAAATTAAATATTGAAATTTGAATTTGACATTTCTTAAAACAGCGTTTTAATTAAAACCAGGCTTGTGGTACCAGCCAATAGGTATAATACAAGGTTCATGCTACCATGGGGTCCTGCACTCTTATTTTTTATTATTTTAAATGAAATTCGATCCATTTTGAAGCAATTTGTAATATTAAAAAATCGTAAATAATTTTAGTTTAACTACATTTAATTTTTAATGTCAATATTGCGTCACAGCGGCACCAACACCTATTGCTTTTTTTCTCTTGCATCAGGACTCCATACACAGTAGCGGCACTTCGTTCATTATCGTTCCAAGCTGCTCGGGTTGAAGGGGGAAATAATTAGGAGCGTCGTTTTTTTCGTTCCCTAGAAACTTAGTAAGATTTATGTAATATAATTATATTGTTTTATAAATTATAATAGAAAAATAATTATCTTTTATTTAGTACAATGGATTTGATGTATAACGTTTATATAAATTTTTGTTACATTGTTATTAATTCGGTCTAAGATAAGTGCTTCAATATTTGTTCTATCTACATTTTTATACATATTTAAAATCAAGAAATAGTATGGAAAACGCTCACGGTAGCAATTAAAATTAAATAAAATAAATAAAAAAAAAACGAATATTATTATTATTTTCTTTAAATACACATTTTTTACATATTTATACTTTTCTTTTATTCATTTTTACCATATCACAATTAATCATTTGATATTGTAACGTGCGCCCCTGACTTAAGAGTATACGAGCGCCGCTACTCGTAGAATATTGCCGAGCTATGACGTAATCCCCGGCGGCGGAACGGCTAGATGTGTTAATTACACCGGTGACCTAAATCTATTGTATTCAGTATCATTGTGGCGTCAGAAAGTTCCAGAAGGACACTGGGCTGTATAAATACCTTCCGAACGACAGCGGAGAAATAGTCTGATATATAGAAGCAACGAGTGATATAAATAAACAGTCTTCGAGTTGTTAACATAAATGAATGTAGTGATATAAATAAATGTAGTTATATAAATAAATATAGTGATATAAATATTATATAAATAAATAATCTTAGTGTTTAAGTATTTAATAATATTCTTAGTGTTTATAATTATTTAATCATAGGGTTAGTTACTTTTATTATCTTTTTAATATTTATCCTAATTATTTATCGTTTAATAAACGTATTATTTTAATTAATAATATTTCTCTGATTTTTACACTTCACCCATATAAATAAAACGTAACAATATTAAACAACAAATATTAAATATATCTTTTTTATGTTTTCTTCAAATTTTGCAATAGTGTGACGTCACACGTCACAGTGACACTGACAACAAATTTCAAATATCTCGAAAATTATTTTAAAAAATGTCTTTTTATTTTAATCGTTATTTATTGAGTAATACATACCGTAATAAAGTGTACATTTTATTATGTTTTGTTATGGTGGAAGACCACATTATTAAGAATGGTTCATATTTTTAGAATTTTATTTTAAACAACCTTTAACAATAATACACTTCACTATTATTTCCTTCCACTTAAAAGCTTCTAACCAATTTTCTTTTAAAATTCTTTCAAAATATTGAATTACACCATTTCTGTTCCTCACACAAAAACCTTTCTATTCAGTAAATTTTCCCAAAAAATTGTCAAAATTCGCAAATTGCCAAATTAGATGAATATGATTAATTAAAATATAAAAATTTGAATATCATTTCAAATGTTCAAAACAGTTTTAAAAATCCTACAGAAAATCCAATTAATGCAAGTAATCACAATAATTTATTAAACATGAGCCAATAACTAAACAAGCAACTGAATAAACACTAAGGTTTTCAATATCAGCCAGCACATATTAAAGCACCGTAAATATAGTTTATAATTATTATAAACATCAAATAATTTATATTAGTATGTTTTAATATTACTTATCTTTTTATGTAATAACTTTCAAATAATAAAGAATGTTGTCCTAATAATATTACATCTATGATATTTTCATAACAAACATATATTACAAGTTTTCATATGTATGTACATAAACAACTTTATTTCTATTAAATAAGTAATTATATAAAAAATAGACATATGTATTTCTATTATTATACTGTTGTAATTTGTTTCTTAGCTATTGTATTTTATATAAATTTTGTCTGCATCTGCACTCTATACATACGAGTACATAATGTAACTATCATGATAAATATAATGGTATCTGTATTTACTGAGAACAAATATAATAAATACGGGCCTGTGAGCATTTCCTGGAATTAAAATCTGTAAAATCGGCTACCTTGTTAAATGTGTAGTGTATACAGGAAAGAGAAATAAACTCCCACCCTATGCGCCAGCCATCGACGTCGACATAGGAATTCAGACCACACCGAACATTCTACATTGTAATCATTTCCATACATTTCAATCGAATCGTATACTTCAATAGGTATAACTTTCAATTTAACATGCTCTATAATTTTAAATTAACTTTACTCATACTCACAGTAATAAATTTTAAAATTTTGTCTTATTTATAAATAAATATATTATCAGGGCTTATTATCCATTGGTGGGTGTGTCAATTTACTTTATAATAAAAGCGACCTTGTTAACTATTTTTATTTTATTCTTTTTTTACATTTATGAAACCATCTAAATTAAAAACGGTTTGTAGTTCTACTAGAAAGTCTTAAATGTTATTCGTTAAGTCGTAATATTTTATTCCTACAATCGCGCGTAAACTACATACGTTACTATCTCTTTACAGTGTGTAAAGAGTAACTTTTCAAGCACTAGTATGTAAGAAGTACTTTTCAGGCACTGGTGCGTGATAAGTAAATAGACGTTACTAGGCAACGTAAACGTACACATTCGGTTGATTTACCTGTCAAGTATATCTACAATGTACAGTATATAATAATGAAAATAAAATTTATTAAAAAATATTAATGTACACTGTAAATAAAAGAAGTGTAATATTTTTTAATAACAGATTTAGTATTACTGGTACTACCCAAATAAGGGGATTATAGCTCAATCGAATTAGTAAAAAATAGTAAAAGTATATGCTTAATAATGAATATTAATAAAGATATAAAATGATATAATTGAAATACTTCGAAAATAAGGGGTTTTTTATTAGAGCAGTTCGTCACTGATATGAATTCCATATATATTATTTTGTTTGACAATTGCATTAAACTTAATAATTTATATACACTTGCAATGGCAATGGGGAAGTTTAGCGTGAATGAAAATAACATGTGAAATATTTTTTAATCGTAAATATATGAACAATTATAATTTAAAATATAATTGAAAGTTATTATGTTTCCATTAATTTATAATTAATTAATTATCATCGAACTTTTGTGACGTCACAAGTGACTTTTGCGCATGCCTAGAAGGAATGGTGAGACCTGACTTTTTAAACGTATATTGAGGCATTACAGTACACACTTCTAGCTAGTTAACGTGGGTTTGTTTACGTTTTTGCGGAGTGAGGTTATGAGTTTTTAGTTCGAATTGGAATTTTATTTGTTTTCAAAACTATTATACGATACTTAATATTTTATATTGAATACAATAATACACTAAATGAAATAAATGGAACCAGTCGTTTGCACAAGAACAACAAAACTATAATAATCACAACACAGAACTGTCACTGCTTATAAACGTCAAAACATGTGGATGCCATTTTTAAAACTGCCTGTTGCCATGTGATTCTAGCGCGCATCTGTTTAAAGTAGACATACGTTCTCCGTGAACTGATGTGACGTCATTATTTTAGAAAATTTCATTTTTTGAGAAATCTAGGCATCTTTGAGTGAAATACAATATAAAATATCACTTTTGAAAACATTCTTAATAAAATATAAAAATACACTAAACTTCCCCATTATAAAGCATGTAGACTTGCACAGTGTCATAATATTTATTTATTTTTGATAAAAAAAAAATTAATTTAATTTAACCTATACAAATTTCAGTTTTACATACGTATATACATATACAATTCTACAATTACAGAGACATTTTTAGTGCCCTCTGTTGGCACCCTCGTTACATGCTGAGTAGCTTATAGTGACCTCTGCTGCCACTGGGACTCATCTGGGTGTGTCGGTTTTTAATAAAAACTGACTCGTGTGGGATTCGATCGCTGTCCCACTCGAGCAACCTTGTATTGCCAGGCGAGCACTCTGACTGCACGACCACCGATGACCTTCGGGGGACTCACATTAATAAGAATTTTTTCACCGATTTTTACCAATAGTCTTAGTTTTACTTATACTTTCATATGAAATTATAAAAAAAATGATGAAATTTCCTATTCATTAACATTTTGGCATAACGAGCTAATCTAACTTAATTTTTAATATTAAATGTACAATTATAGAAGACTAATTGCAACTATCTTTGAGATTTTATCGAATTTTATATAGTACATACTATAAGTAAGAGCACTACCAGAATATGAAGTGCAGATGTCTGTACATTCTGTATTATAAGAAACAGCACTAACATTTCAGTTGTAGGATAAATGTTATACGCAAAACGTGTATAAAAATAGTGTTTTTATCTCGTGCTATAATTTCCGCAAAACATCGCACTCGACCAAAAAAGTACTACTTTACACACTTGTTGCAAAAACAACTAATTAAATTTTCCGTAACGTAAATGTTAGCTCATTTTATTCGTAACAGTGGAGTTGTTTATTAAAATATATAAATATGTTTAAAATTAACGATTGTAAAACAAAAAGTGAAACATTAAAGTCCTAGAATTTTAAAATATCATTTTAAAGTTCTAGGACTAAAATATTACCTTCATACTGAATTCTTTATTATGCGGAATTAAATTGGTCTTCACCTCAAAGTTTCATCCAAAATAACCCGAGGAATGGCAGAAAAAATCAATTTCAATATGTCAAAAAGCTAGCGTTGTTAGGATTTTCAAACAATTGCGACTCATACTGCTACAAATTGTTGCATATTTCTTTTAATAATTTAATAACTAGAAACCAGTATGACAAAAAGTATTTAAGCTACTCAAAAGTAATTACGGCCACGGCTACACATAAACTTGCTCATACCATAAAGATTCACTTTTCGTCCTAGATACATAAAATACTATTATGTACAATATGCATGAATAATAAGCATTTTTAAGCATCGATGGGAGCAAACACGGAGCGAAGCGAAGTGATTAGCTTCCGGCGGGTCGCCAGTGTAGAGGTTCTGGTTTAAATTTGGTTTTTGGCTAATTAATTAGTAATTAATAACTACTAAATTTTCTGATTGATTTCGTGTGACTGTACAGAAATGGTTGTTGCCAGCTTTATGTACCTTTCGGAAACAGGAGTTAGAAACATAGAAAATATATCTCGAAAATAAGGGTATATATACTTCCAAAAATCTTTGTACATCACCAAATTTGTTTTAAACAAACATATCTATGGTATGAAAATCTATATCACTTTTCCTCGCAAAAATACATTTTTGTTTTTCTTCTAAAAGCATAAATTGCTCGAAACTTTACATAAGAGGTATAATTAGTTTTTACTATGTTCCAAAATCCTTTAATATAATAATAGAGTCAAATTCAATGCTACTTTGTATATAAATAAACGATTACCTTGATTTCAATTTTATGCATATTAAATAACAACATTGATAAAATTTCTGATCAAATGTTTTCAATACAAACAATATTGCAAAATATTTTTATTATTTAATCATTAAATATATAATAGGTATATGAATATAATCATGTGATATATTTTAATTAAACATTGTAAACGTTAAATTTGTATGTAAACCTATATAATAAACAAAATAAAATGAACATACAACATTAAATTATTCTCTAAAATGTGTTTCTTTACAAGAAAAATTATAAATATAATTAGGAGAAATTAAAAGTTAATTCACTAAAATAATTAACTCACGACATTCAATTTCAGGTTTCAAGTGGTGATGTAACGTCTATGCTTCCTGTTAGTGATCTTCCTCAATTGAAACCAAAATGACACTTGTGTTGTTTTTCTTATCTTACTATCTATTTTTAACCTCAATTATATGAAACCTTATTTCTTTGTCAAAACGTTGTTTTACCATTCGTAGATTAAATTTTACAAGCAATACAAAAATTTCTAATTTTTTTTTTAACAAAGTTAATTTACGATACTGAAGGTGAAAGAGGTATATAGAAAAGGAACTAACCATATACTGAGATTTTAATGAATAAGTATATTTTTAGGTCCCTCTAACTACATTTTAACATTTTTACAATGATGTCTATGTGTGTAGGTACTTATGAATTTGAATGTGTGTGGAATTTCTCAAATACTAAACCATAAGAAATTTCGTATTCCTCAATTTAACATTAAGGGAAGAGCTGATTAGTTTTTAGTATTTGGCCAATTGGAAGTAGTAGATTACTTGAAGAAGTAAACAGTTCTTTTTAAAGGAAAAAGTACGTCTAAATATTGACAATTTATTGTTAATTATATCTTCTATAGATTCAGAAATAAAATAATATGTACATACTTATATGTATGTATATTAAAAGAAGATATTGTTATACTTGTTATACAAACATTTTTTCTGATCACTAAAATGCTGTGATTTTTAAGTGTAATTATTAATAAAAAATATATATGATTTTCCACTTATCTCATCATATCTATGAAAATTTTGAAGTCTATTTACTATTAGTATTATTAGTAATCTGCCAAGAACTTTGATCTGTAATTATCAATTTCTATAACCAAACGCCGATTAAAAAGCCTAATATTTTTATCTATCGTGGAAAAAAAATATTAATGAAATAATAACCAATTCTCTTTACAAGAAATATATATTCTTATAATACAGCTGTCGCCGTTTACCCACCAACCGGACTTGCTGAGCCGTACTGCCGGTTGGATATCAGCCATTGCTACATTAATTTAAGATGTATAAGTGGACAGTTTATAGTATCCAAGTGTAATAAACACAAGTAGTTGTATTCTTTTTTACGACAAATCACAAATTATCGATTGACGGGAATCGAACGCACGGAACATGTTCGGGTAACGTCAGGGCAAGCTACGAGATGTGCGCTAATCAACTCGGCTACCAAGCGAAATATCACACACACACACACAACGGTCCACGTGGTTTCCGCCTGCTGTTGTAAACAAACTAACCTAAAATTGTGACAGGTGACTGCAGAGTTAAGAGTAAAGGTATGTAAATAAAACATTTATTAAAATAAATATCAAAAGTTGTATGATATATGTTTTTAGTTAACAATATGTTGCTGTTACAAAATCAAACTGACAAGTAATAACCCAAACAATCATAGTTCCAATCAAAACCGGTTGAGCTCTACTGCCGCATCCGCTAAGCCGTGACATCAGCGTCCAAATGTTTGAAATTAATGACAACTTTTATAAAATCATATCTCTGATTCTAAAGACTTGTAAGGTGTAAAACGTACAGCTACATATTTAATTTGAACTATTCTTTCGATTCTGTCCGATCAAGTTCATCTGTATCATGAACGAATTAACAAATTGGCATACATTTATCTCTCTCATTTGTCATAACACGAATCGTGAACGATAAGGATGGATATAACACGCTTGACTTTCAAAAATTCATATTGTTCCGAATAAGTTAGAACATTCTAGTAACTCATTTTTCGCATATTTGGTTTTACAGTTGACTTACTTTGATTTTTGAATGCTTTTGCTGTAACATATATTTTTTAATAATAAAATAATAGTAGTGTCTTATGCAACCCTTATAAAAACTATGTAAACGACACTACTGAATTTGTCGGAATGGGCGGAGCTACAATCTTAATTCATACAATTCGTAGATGACCTTGATCGGACATCTTTTAAAAAATTACTGTGTGCTGTAGACAATCCTAATCATGAATGTATTTAAAATAATATAATTTGATCTAAGTTACCATCATCCCCTAAAATTTTCAAATTTTGTTGTTTTACATTAAGCAGTAATTACGCATACCATAAACTTTCAAGACAGCAATAGCGAATTTGTGCAAAAAATCTATATAATCCATAATTCATGTTTCATACACATTGTAATTTTTTGACATACAGGTGTTTCAATAAGCTTGATAATTATTGGCAACTTTTTTATTTGAAGATATACGGGTTGGTTTAATGAGCAAAATTATACCATTTTGAATTATAGAACTGGTGATTACAGCAAAAAGAAATTTATATCAGCGATTCTCAAAATATAAGACCTGACTTTTTCATTTTAAATAGGAACATATATTTTTTATTTGGTTATTCGCTAGAGAATTTAATTCTGAATACAACGATATAATTATTTCATACCCTCGCATAACATTTTTTTTTTTAAATTCATATTAAGTATTATATTAATTTTATTGCAATATATGTATAAAAGGTGTGCCAAGTATGGGAAAAATGAATTCCCGATTCCGAAAATTATAATTTTTTCATATTCCTCAAGTTTATATCCAGCAGAACTAGTGATTAGATTATGGTTATGGTCAACCGGAAGTACCCTCATTTGAAGATTTTAACAGTTTTCTTGAAAAAACGCAGTTAAATATCATCTATTGACATTTAACGTTATTATAACTTAAAGAATATATTATTCTCTATACGATTTGATCGCATTTTATACTTCATATTCAATAGAAATATATTAAATTTTATTAATTAAGCCAGCTATATGCTAACCATGGAAACTGCTAATATATACAGATAATTCAAATTGACAGATGTCAGTATCAATAGGTGCGTTCAATGAAGTAAGCAGTTCAAGCAAATGCTAGGTAAGCAAACGAGACTTGTTGCTTGGTACGCTGAAAGATTTGCTAGCTATATGACGAACTGGTATTCACAAATGTCATCGAGAAAGTTATACAGTTGTCAAATAAAATATGTGTCTCTCATATCCCTTTTATCGGTCTGAAAAGTTATACAAAATGAATTTATAGATAGGTACAGTTATTTGCAGATAGTGGAATTAATTTTGAACATTCTTTTAGGTCTAAGAAAATATTTCAAATTTAACAATATTATGAACTTTCATCACAAAACTTTGAAAGCCTTTTTGACATGTAATTGATATAAACACACCATAAAATGAGATAGAAACAGTACAAGTTAAATTCATGTATGCATGATTTTCATTTCCCGCCATTATATTTCATAAGTTAGCAAGACAAGCGAGAAAGTTGGCGCTTGGATTGCTTGCGAGCAAATCAAGTAAATGCTAGGCTAGCAAAGTCGTTCAACAAATTTTACTTCCGATTGCTTGTTCGCCCGGGGCTTATTGAACGCACCTAATGAAAAGTAAGTGAATGTGGCAGAGATGAGGATGTTGAGATAGATATTGGGGAAGACACGGAAAGATACGGTAAGGAATGAAAGAATAAGGGAAATAACTTTAGTGTTTCAAGTGTCTAGAAAGATACAAGAGAGACGATTACATTGGTTTGAACATGTCATGAGGAGAGATGAAGAATATATTGGAAGAAGAATGAATAGCTTAGTAATAGAAGGTTGAAGAAACAGAGGAAGACCAAAGATAAGATGGAAGGACTGTATTGCGGAAGACTTGAGAGAAAAGGAACTGAATGAGAACGACACGCAAAACAGAAATGAGTGGAAGAAGAAAATAAAAAATAGCGACTCCTATCGAATGGGAAAAGCTAAAGAAGAAGAAGATGCTAGTATCAAGTGCAATTTGCATAGTTTGTTTATGAAATAATTTTACTGGAAATATAAAATCTTTTGCAAGAAATGTATATATGGAATTTATACATAATACACAGGATTGACGAAAGGTATTCTGCTGGCCACATCAGATTTTTTTACGAAGAATTAGAATGACATGAATGGAATAAGTGAGTATTTTGTATGTGTTGGCATTTAATAAAAAATATAATCAAGTAATGAATCAAAATAATCACTAATTTCATTCATGGAATTCTAATTTTACGTTAGAAAAATAACATGTATACTTTGGTTCATGAAAGATGATGTTTATGTTGTGTGACAGATATACGTAAATGGTGACATTACTTTCTAACACATTACAAATATTAATGACGTATGTCGTAGAGTTACAGATACCTAATTATCTACTGTACTGCCCTCTGTCCTAATAGTTACCCAGTGACGTTGACATTTAAATCAAATTATTATTCCATGGTTTTTGTCAAGTCTATGTTTTTCGGTTTTGCAAATACATATGTGAAGAGTATAAATCTTTGAGAAAGGCATTATTTAAAAAGAAACATAATTTTCAAATAAATTACACTTATTTTTTTCAGTTAAAATGTATCCATAAATATTTCGTGTTGCACGTCTATGTATACGAAGTGCAGTGAAGTTATCTGCAAGTAATATTATTCCATACGGTTAATAAATGACCTTGAATTGTCATCTTTCGTGAACCAAACTATATTCTTTTTTTCCATTCGTGGCACTGTCATTTTAGTCATATTTAAATTGAATTAATATAAAACTTATTATAAATTTTTATCAAAACAATCGTGTTGCGAGGGGATGAAATAATTATATCGTTGGATTCAGAATTAAATTCTCTAGCGAATAAGTAAAAGTGTATGTTCCTATTTAAAATATAAAAGTTAGTTATTTTGAAAACCGCTGATATAAATTTATTTTTGCTGATATACCCAATTTTGTAATTCAAAATGTCACAATTTTGCTCATTTAACCAAACTCGTATTTCTTCAAATAAAAGAGTTACCAATAGTGAGCAAGCTTTTTGAAACACTCGTATATTATTTATAAATGACTTTTGGATCAAAACAGTAATAATTATTATTATAGCTAGTTTTTCAATATATTTATTTATATGCATATTGTAATACAATTAATTACCATTACAAATTTAAAAAGAAAAATATTTGTAAAACTTACATCGTATTAAGGCCACAACTTCAGTGTGCGTTGATTCCATCACATCGACTCCATTCACCTAAAAATAAACAAATTACTAATTACTTTCGCGAAACTTCAAATTAAAATAACAGAAACTTAAATTGCAAGAGACAGTGTAAGTACATAAGCATTCTAGAATATCGTATCGTAAACATTGAAATCTCAAAAACAAAAAATACGTATTGATAATGCAATTTAAAAAATACTGCTAACCTTAAAATTAAGTGAAAATAAACTTCATATTGGATGTGCAGGATTATATGTCCAACATGAGAATTTCGAGAAATAGAAGAGATATGAAGTCGGTTAAATTAGACATTAGACAAAACTTGCCCTATTGGAAGATATTTTAACGGTTACTCCTGCAAAAGTAAAGGCCCGGGTTTAAATCCCGATGGCTGACATCTTTTCACAATTTATTTCAGGTATTTAGTTACTTGAGAAAAAATGCATAGGTCACAAGATTTAGGCGAAAATATATTTTATAATTTTAAATTTTTGCGAATATTTTCCATTTCATTCTGGTTTGTACATCTTTTTGTATACTTTTGAATGTCGACGCTCAAATTTTTGTATCACTTTTAAATTTCGAGATACGATATCAAAGGTTTAAATTTTTATATGGACGCTATATTGGAAAGATACACCATTGAAAAGAGATTTTGTTACCATATCTCTGACAGTTCTCAAGATCCCCATGTTGGACAAGTTATCCGGGACATTCTGTCTTTCTATATACGTGTTTCGAGAATAATGTTCTCATTTTCTCATCCTCAGCAGTTAAATTTTAGTCGAAATCGTATTAAAAGTACAAAAAGAATTAGCCTGCAAACTATGCCAGAGGTCCTAACAATCTTTTATTCCCAGAGGCTGAAATTCTGCGTATGATTTTTTAAATAATGTAACGCTTATTTATTTGGGTGAAATGTAAAAATCAGAGATATATTATTAATTAAATTAAAAGTTTATTGAACAATAAATAATTAAGATAAATATATAAAAATAACTAACATTATGATTAAACAATTATAAACACTAATATAAGACTAACGGCGATAATAATAAATAATTTCCTATTTCCATATTAGGGATTCTGAGAATCTCTTAACCCTGTGTTAAAATGACGTTTATGAAAGGTTTATACAAAAGGTAAGTCTTATTCCATGTTTATTATTATACATTTGTGGGTTAAGCTCGTGATAAAATAGGAATAGCTATTTCTGTGTTAAAAAGAAGCTTTCTGAACTTAACCCTTATTTATTATTACCGCTGTAAGAATATTATTAAATACATAAACAATAAAATATTTTATTTAAACAATATCGAGATTTGTGCGCGACGATTACGTCATCGCTCAGGTTAGGTGCCCGCTAAGCGCGCCGGCCGTTCTAGAAACGTTCGACCAGCGGCGTCGGTCACGTGCTCGCGTCGGGTGCACGCTCGCTACAACAGTTACCATAATGAGTTCCCATAAAATGTTTCATACTTATTTTTAAAATTTGTAATCATCTGCTATTTTTATAGGCAAAAAACTGCGTAGTTACACCAAATGAAAAATACTATTAATATATCATTTTAATTTCTAAGACAAAAACAATGTTGATATAAAATGACATTTTTTATAGTGTTTTAATCAACAAACTTCAAAACGTGACCATTACGATAGCATTGACCGCGACAGTCAGCAAAAATACTTGGCTACAAAGCTATACATAATTTTATGTATATATTTTATATTACAGTCGTTAATTTGACTTTAAAGATAAAATTTTTGGCTGGTAAACAAAACATTATACGTAAATAATATTTACAATATTTGCAACATAACAAACAATTACTGCAGTACGAACGAATGTACGCAATATTGAAACGTATACGTAATTCAATAATTCTACTTTTCATTCATGTCAGTAATTGTAGGTAGAGTTTGTTTCACGACGAATACACTAATATTAGTATAGTTGACAAGTTTACCAGCTCATGTAGGTCATTAACAAGCAAAAGGGCTTACACAAGTTGTATAATATTTTTAAAAAAATACACCAGCAAAATTGGTACAATGTTGGCGGGAATACACTATCATAGATAGCGGGGCATCCTGAAAAAGTCGTCGCTTACGCAACCTTTGTGGTAATGAGTGGGTATTATTATTCGTTTGCACATAAATCGAGAATCTCACTTCATTTGACCAATCCATTATAATTTTTAATCATTTAACAATAATTAAACAGAAAATTATTTTCAAAACACACAACCTTTTCCATCCGCTTATTGACACAAAAGCAATGCACAATATATGTACGAAGGTTGCCTTTTATATTTTAGGATTAGAGAACAAAAACAAATATTTATCATCGAATATGGCTTTATTGTTTTTCAAAATATTCTTCATGAAGATCAATACATTTTTGCATGCATGTGAACCAATTTTCGAATCACTTTTTCCATTTCGATTGCGGTATCTCCAAAATATGCATTTTGACCTCGCAATTTGTTTTTGATGTTCGGGAATATAAAGAAGTCATTGGGACTATACGGCGGATGCCGCATATCGACGTTTTGAGCGCTCAAAAAGTCACTTGTTCGAGCCGATGTGTCGGGGTGGAGAATAATCCGTCTTCGGCGATTGGTTTTCCTTATTTCTCCGAAGACTTGTGGCAAAAAAATAGTTGTGTACCATTCAGAATTGACCGTTCTACGTTGTACCAATAATATAGTTGAGACAGGTTCAGTTTTTCCGAAAAAACAGGCGACCATCTACTTCGAAGTGCTTCAAGCACGAACGACTTTTGTTGGGTTTGGTTCGCCTTGGAAGATCCATACAATCGACTGCTGTTTACTTCCGGGCTCATACGCATAGATCCACGATTCGTCACCTGTCACGATGTCATACACATGTTTTGCAGCACCGCGATCGAATATTTTGAGCATTTCTTGCGACTAATTGACAGGAGCTTGTTTTTGAGCGATTGTCAAATTATGTAGGATCCACCGCGAATAATTTTTTTTTGCGGTCAAATGTTCATGCAATATTGAATGTATGCTGGTCCCACTAATGTCCAAGGATATCTCAATCTCACGATAAGTCACATGACGATCTTGCAGTATCAGTTCACGCACCGCATCGATGTTTTTCGGAATAACAACCGATTTTAGATGACCTTCACGAAATTCATCCTTGAGCGAACTACGGCCACGATTGAATTCGGTAAACCATCTATACTCACCAGGGCCGAATAATTGTACAAATAAACCACTCACACGACATGGCAAGTATATGCCAATAACAAATATTGGTCAATTACACCAGTCGTCTGAGTCCAGCTTAAGAAAATAGCATTGGTTTAGATTTAGATAAATAAATAAATTCTGCCCTCAGATTGGTCAAAATGCACATCTAATTCACGAAAGAGAAAAAAAATATCACCTATAGTTGTCAGTTATCAAATAAAAGCGACAAAAGTGATATTTAACCATGTTTTTGATATCGGCTTTGTAATTTTTAATATTCAGGTTTGGTATATTTTTACAGAAAACATATTTAGTATTGCCAAAGTTTGGTTTCATAAATTAATGAAAATAATAAATAATGGTCAGCTCTCAAGTGCCATTAGCTATTTTCTTCTTATGTGAAACGAAGTATAGTATTCATCTTTCATCATGACCTCAAATATGCATATTAAAAATATCAAACAGAATATTATTTTGCAGCTAAAATTTGTATTACGATAAATACGAGTAGTTACTATTGTTACATATAAAAACATGACATGAACAAAATCATGAGGCGAAAAGAAGGATTTTAACCATTTAATTTGAGGAGTAATTTAACCAAATGAAACAAAAGCATGAATAATAATTTTACCTGCAAAATAAGGGAACCAGAAAAATTTAATTACTTGTTTTCGAAAATAAGATCGCACAAGAAATAGTCACAATTTAATTTTAAATTTAACTAAATTCCGTTGCAACTATAAACTAAAAGGAAGAAATTAAAAAATTCTCTCGTACGATTTTTACTTCTAATTGGTTAATAATCAATGTTGTTTACACCCACACACAAACATATTTTTAAATTTAACTTTTAGTCAATTTGACTTAACCTTTTAACAAATTATTCGTATGTTTCTTTTTTTATGATAAATTATAAACTCGAAAATAAACAAAATTTATTTATACGATATTTATATTATTGATAAAAATTCCATTATTTAAATTTATTTTACATATTTTTTTAACACTATTGTGGCCGATTGCAACCAATATTTTAATTGGGAATGAAACAAAAATTAAATTAAAAGCAAAGTTATGTTTAATTCCCAACTAAAATATTGGTGCAATTGCAATCGGCCACTATATCTTTTAAATTTAGTCGCTCATTTAAACCCTCTTACTTTAAAAACAGAGTCACTGAGTGTGTAGTGTACTATCCCGTTATTAGACAAACATATTTTTTATTTCATATATGAGCTAAAGTTCCACTTTTTAAAAAAATTATTGCCAAAGCACTTGATTAATGTTTTTTTTTTACATTTTAAATAAATTTTACTATTATAAAAGCTGCACTTGTAAAAAAACAAATCTGCTACGTTCATTTTCATAAAAAAATTACAAATTAATTTATATTATTTTATCAAGTTTTCTCTAAACTTTGTTTTGTGAAGTTAATCGGCTTGGCAAATTAGCGGCTAATATACATATATTCCCAAAATAACTCAATTTATCATTTCAAAACGCAGATTTCCATAAACTGTAAACTTATTTACATAACGCAAATAAAAATATGTAAATCTATATCTATTTTCGATGTAATCTGTAAATGATTGATCAAATTTTGAATCGAATGACTGGCCAATTTAATGCGTGGGAAAAAATCAGAAGTATCTCAAATTATACATAATTATTCTAACAAGTATGTCAAAAGTTAAACCTTACCTAAAAGTAATTTATATAATAATTAATCAAATATGTATATGGTAAAACTTACATTAACTAAGGAAGTAACTGATTTGAACGTTCTCTTTGATTATTTATTGCTAAATCCTTTCCCTTATCACTAATAATAAATTAAAGAAGTCTATAACAGTAACGAGTTAATGGTAATCACCATTTCTTAGTTTTAGCACCAAATATGAACAGTAAGATACACTATCACTATTATCTATACTGAATTGAATTTTATTTGGGGTAGAGATAATTAAACAATGGGATATTCCACTATAGTAATATTTACAACTGAAACTATTTTAATATATGTAATAGATTACTTCATAAAAAGAAAAAAAATGTTCATAATTATTTGATTTGATATGTTTTTTTTTGCTAAATATAGTTTAACGCGTAAAGCGTAAGACGTAGATTTTACAGATGACAGCTCTCATAACTTATTAACGCGACTATTACTGTAAACCGGAATTTACATGAACGCCATTGAGTAGTCAGCTGATTGTTGGGTGCGATTTTGCTTGTTTTGTCGTATTACCTTTTAAATACACGTGAAAATAAAACAATAAAGAATTAAAATAACTACTATGAACACTAAACATCAATAAAATAAGCGCTGTCATCACTCTGATCTGAAATCACGTCATCCAATAAAATACAAATATTTTAATAAATTTAAAAAATCATATCTCGCTTAAATTAAATGAAAAGCACCTTAAAATTTCTCATTTGTATTTCAAAAAAGCAGTACTTTCAGAAAAAAATCTGTTGTAGCCAACACAATACCTCTCGCCACTTCCTTTTTTTGGTTACATAAGTATAAGACGCGAACAGTAATGTTACATTTTTGGGCTTGACAAGCAGATGTGTGGGCCCGTTTCAGAATGATAATTAGTAATTATGTACATAGATGCAAATGTCAGAATTTTTCATTAAAAATTTCAAGATTTTCTAAATTTACGTAGTTAATTTATCACCAGGAGTTTAAAATTTACTTGTCGTATGCGTTAGATATTTAACATTTAATTCTGCTCCACATGGAATTGGAAAATCGCTAAATTTAGAATGAGAAAATATGATATTTGACATCTATATACATAATTACTAGCTATCATTCTGACATGGGCCCCCATATATGCTTGTCAAGGCCAACAAAATCACATGACGGCTCGGGCCCATTGTATTTAACATTTCTTGTATACCTACACTCTACACCAAAAATTCTACTTACGCATATATCTATTCCTTATATTTAGATTGTTTAATTTTAAATACATTTTATGAAGAAATTTTGTCTTTCTAATTTTTCGAAATGTTTCCAATTCATTGTCGGGATTAACAGTATTTCAGAAGGGTATGTGTAATATACCTATAATATTAAATATTTAACTATTAATACATTACGAAATAATATAATCTATGTACTTCCCAGAAAAAGTCTTCAGTAATGTCTCCGGATTTCTGACACTGACATTTATCTGTCAGTTACAAACAATTTAAATTTTCAACTATTTTCCATAGCCATTCTTTCGGCTGTAAAATTTATTATAACAGATTATTTTACATATTATATTTCTTTTATCTCTAAATCTATAGAATATATAATAAAATATTTAAATGTATCAGATAGATAATTTAATTTTCTTTAATATTACCAATAAAAATTTCCAAAAATATTATTTAGAAGATTTTTTTTCAAGAATCTTCTACTTCCGGTTGTCCAATTGTTACCAAAACCTTTTCAGATCTTCCCATGACTGTCCGATTGGGAAATACGTAGTTAAACAAAATTAAAGTCTTATAGTTAGTGTTTCGGACGAGACGAGATATTCTCGAATCTCGTCTCGTCTCTTCTCGAAATTTCTCGTCTCGCCGAGACGAGAAAGCTTTTTGAACTCACGAGACGAGACGAGACTTATATGTCGAGATTCTCGACAATTATTCCGAGATTTCTCGACTTTTTTTACCTTCCGTCACCTCTAGGTAAGGAAGGTATTGTCTTTGGTCAAAAAATTCGGTGGTGAGTTTTCATTGAATAAGCACGTTTTAGGGTCTTTACAATACGATTTTACTATTTTTACGATGATGTCTGTATGTGTGTGTGTGTGTGTGTTCGTATGTGCGTGTGTGTGTATGTGTGTGTGTGTGTGTGTGTGTGTGTGTGTGTATGTGACCGCAGTTTCATGCACGATATCTCCAATACTAGAATTTCAAAAATTACAATTCTTGCATATTCCTCTTCCGTACAACCATATGCAGACTTGATTAGATTTTGGTTATAATTGGTCAACCGGAAGTATCCTCATTTGAAGATTTTAACAGTTTTTCTTGAAAAACTCAGTTAAATTTTATTATAACTTAAAGAATATATTATTCTCTATACGATTTGATTGAATTTTATATTTCATATTCAACAGATATAGAGTTAAAGAATTATAAAGATTGTAATAATTATAAAATTTCATATATCAGCCAGCTGTGCTAACTTAACCATGGAAACTGCTAATATATTCAGGTAATTCAAATTGACAGATGTCAATATCAATAAAAAGTAAATGTTGAAAGAATAAGGGAAATAACTCTAGTGTTGAGCGTTTCTAAGACATAAGAGAGACGATTACATTGGTTTGAACATGTCATGAGGAGAGATGAGTATATTGGAAGAATGAATAGCTCTATAACATAAGTTGGAAGAAACATAGGAAGACCAAATATAATATGAAAGGAGAGAAAAGGAACTGAATGAGGACGACAAACAAAACAAAAATTAGTGGAAGAAGAAAATAAAAAATAGCGACCCCCTAACGAATGGGAAAAACTAAAGTAGAAGATGTTAGTGTCAAGTGCAATGCGAATAGTTTGTTTATGAAATAATTTAACTGGAAATATAGGATCTTTTGCAAAAATTATGTGTAGGGCGAGTGCAGTGACGTGACTTTGCTGACTTTGGCAAGCAGATATGTGGACTCGTGTCAAAATGACAGCTATGAATTGCGTCCATAACTGACAAATGTCGTAATTTTTCATTCAAAATTTCATGATTTTCTTATTTCATGTGGTATATTTATTATCAGGGGTGTGGAATTCAGTTGCCGAGAAAAGGAATCATAAAATATCAAAAAAATAAATTTTGAATGAAAAATTTTGACATGAGGATGACCCGCAAAATAGAAATGAATGGAAGAAAAAAATAAAAATTAGCGACCCCTAACGAATGGGAAAAGCTAAAGAAGAAGAAAATGTTAGTGTCAAGTGCCATTTGCATGAAATAATATTACTGGAAATTTATAATCTTTTGCAAGACATTTTATGAATGGAATTTGTACATAATACACAGGATTGACGGAAGGTATTGTGCTGGCCACATCAGATTTTTACCTCTCGCTAAGAGAGGTATTGGATTCATGCTAAAAATCGTATATCCAGATTTTATTGAATAAGCACGATTTAAGGTCCATAGAATCCGATTTTAACATTTTTACAATGATGTCTGTGTGTGTGCGTGTGTGTGTGTGTGTGTGTGGATGTGTGTGTGTGTGTGTGTGTGTGTGTGGATGTGTGTGTGTGTGGATGTGTGTGTGTGTGTGTGAGGTTGTTGGAGACACGATTTCTCAAATTCTATAAGACTAAAGACCTTTTTGACTACGGATTCCTCAATCTAACATTAATGGGAAGAGTTGAATAGGTTTTAGTACCAATTGGAAAACCGGAAGTAGTAGTATCTTTAAAAAAAAAATATTATTTTTTTGAATTTTTTTATTATTAGTATTAAAGAACGTAAAATTCTCTATTCGATACATTTTAAAATTTTATTATATCTCCTATAGGTTTGGAGATATAGTAAATAATAATATGAAATAATCTGTTGTAATAAATTTCAGAGCCTAAACAACTCTATAGTAACCATCCGATGTTTGTAAATGACAGAAAAATGTCATTGTCAAAAACTAACAGTAGTTCATAAACCTGTTTGGCAGCTCAATTCTAAAACTTGAACTTAAGTCTATTTTAACTGAATACATGACAGTGGATAAGAACTGATTCAGAATATGCCATAGTACGAATATGGTTTTATTAGCTGATAATAAATCTTAGATATTCTTTTTTGGCAACATAACATTTTTAAAAATAAAAAATCTGTTGTGGCCAGCACAATACCTCTCGCCACTTCCGTTTTTGGTTACATAAGTATAGGGCGCGAGCAGTCATGTGACTTTGTTGGCCTTGAGAAGCAGATATGGGAGTTCTGTCAAAATGACAATTAGTAATTATGTACATAGATGTCAAATGATATACGATTTTTAGCATGAATCCAATACCTCTCTTAGCGAGAGGTAAAAATACATTTTTTAAAAAAATTGGTTGGGACATTTTATAATTTTTTATATTTTTTTAATTATAAATCTAAACAGAATCGTTAAAATTTCTTAAAATACAACTACCTCCTACTTTTCTGACGTCACAGTATTCTTGTTCACTTACCGACTCAGTGTTACACCCAGTAATGGGTAAAAATCGGAAGATATATTTATTTTATTTTAATAATTTATTATTTATAGGGATTCTTTTTAATAAATAATGTTTAAATAAGCAAAAGATACACTTACAAAATTGATATTATATGAAACAATGATGCATGAATATCAATATTATATAGAAAGAGATAAAACATAAAAAATGGACTAAATATAATTTTGCCATATGCCATTTATACAGTTTGTTTATTGAACACTTTTGATTTGCAAACCAAGCTTATTTATTTGTTTTATACGCTCTTCTTTAATTTTCCTTATTTTGAATTTTCGCGGCAATGATACTTCCCAGCTCAACCGTATCTGTTTGTATAAAATTGATAGTGGATAATATAGTTGTTTGACTCAAACTTTTTAATCACTCTGTATATTATTTGTGTTTCGGTTATATATCAACTTAAATCGCATATTGGATTTATTTAAAAAAAATCGAGAAATCTCGTCGAGATTCTCGGCCGAGACGAGATTCCATTGTTCGAGACGAGAAAAAATCGAGACGAGACTTAATTTCTCACCTTCGAGACGAGACGAGACAACGTAGTTTCTCGTCTCGATCGTCTCGTCAGAAACACTACTTATAGTTTTTGAGTAACCGTCCTTCCAACATCCCACATACACACACACACACACACACACACACATCCACACACATATCCACACACACATCCACACACACACACACACACACACACACACACACACACACACAGACATCATCGTAAACATGTTAAAATCGGATTGTAGGGACCTTAAAACGTGCTTATTCAATAAAATCTGGATATGCGATTTTTAGCATGAATCCAATACCTCTCTTAGCGAGAGGTAAAAAATGAAGTAGAATAGAAATAGTAAAATAAATATATATCCCTCTCCAATATCATTACGCAAAATATGTAATTTATAAGTATGAAATGGAATTGTTACGTACTAGTATTGAACAATACTGCAATAAAAATCAAAATAAACATAGGAGACATTTACATGATAAGTATGTGGTTCATGACCTAAGATATTCATGAAACGGTATACTTTTCAATGAGATTCCGACATGCACATTTTTCCCTAAGAAGATTCCATTGTGATGATTAACAATGTTTACAATGCTTGTTAAGAATTTAAAAAAATGTTTATAATACAGTATACTTCATATACAGCATGACACTGAAAAAACGGACAACTTAAAATAATTATTTTTTAATTCTCTTTAAATATTTGTAAACTAGTCTTAGGGGCTCACAAATCATGGTATTTGACCGGAAATTACATTAACTTTTTATATTTCAAATGGGACACACTATGTATAGGTAAAATTACGAATTCAACGATATACTTGAAGTGCATTTTTATTGAAGAAATAAATTACAAAAACGTAAGAGAAAATGTGTCGCCGGAAAATTATCCAACTGTCTTTTAATAAATTCTAATTTTTATAACAAAAAAAATATTCAGCCGTTTCCCGTTGTAAATATAAAAAAGTATTTATTGGCGTTTCTTTTCTATTTTGATGATTTGGAAGATTTGGAAATATTTCTTTCAATTTTAGAAATTATTTTCCTCACTTGGCAAAAGAATTTATTTGTGGGTAAGACACATTTGTTACAAAAAAAATCATTTTTGTAATTTGCATATAAACCTGCAAGAGGAAGAGTGGCCGAAATCAATCAAAGCAATTATTCGCTGGAAATTCTGTTCAATAATAATGCTGGATAATAAAAAAGCAGTAAGATTTTTTTCACAGTTCTCCACTTCCTACTTATGTAAAGCAACGGCCTTGAATGAAATTAAACAAAAAAAATATCTGTTGTAGCCAGCACAAAACTTCTCGCCACTTCCTTTTTTTGGTTACATAAATATAGGGCGCGAACAGTCATGCTACATTGTTGGCCTTGACAAGTAGATGTGGGGGCCCGTTTCAGAATGATAATTAGTAATTATATACATAAATGTCAGAATTTTTCATTAAAAATTTCAAGATTTTCTAAATTTACGTAGTTAATTTGTCACCAAGAGTGTGGAATTTACTTGTCGAGGAAAATAAATCACATGGAATTGGAAAATCACTAAATTTAGAATGAGAAATTATGATATTTGACATCTATATACATAATTACTAGCTATCATTCTGACATGGGCCTCCATATCTGCTTGTCAAGGCCAACAAAGTCACATCACTGTTCGCGCCCTAATGTATTTAACATTTTTTGTATACGAGTACCTATACCTACTCTACACCAAAAATTCTACTTATATCTATTCCTTAAATTTCGATTTTTTTAAATTTAAATTCATTCTATGAACAAATTTTGACTTACTCTTCTAATTTTTCGAGATGTTCGCAATTCATTGTTGGCATTAACAGTATATCTGAAGGGTATGTGTAATATACCTATAATAATAAATATTTAACTATTAATACATTAAGAAATCATATAATGTAGGTACTTTCCAGAAAAAGTCTTCAGTAATGTCTCCGGATTTCTGACACTGACATTTATGTCAGTTACAAACAATTTAGATTTTCAACTATTTTCCATGGTATTCTTTCGGCTGTAAAATTTATTACAACAGATTATTTTATATATTATATTTCTTTTATCTCTAAATCTATAGAATATATAATAAAATATTTAAATGTATCAGATGGAGAATTTAATTTTCTTTAATATTACCAAGAAAATATTTCAAAAAATAATATTTAGAAGATTTTTTTTCAAGAATCTCCTACTCCGATTGTCCAATTGTTACCAAAACCTTTTCAGAACTTCCCATGTATGTCCGATTGAGAAATACGTAGTTAAACAAATTTAAAGTCTTATAGTTTTTGAGTAATCGTCCTTCCAACATCCCACATACACACATACACACACATCCACACACATCCACACACACACACACACACACACACACACACACACACACACACACACACACACACACACACACACACACACACACACACACACACACACACACACACACACACACACACACACACACACACACACACACACACACACACACACACACACACACACACACACACACACACACACACACACACACACACACACACACACACACACACACACACACACACACACACACACACACACACACACACACACACACACACACACACACACACACACACACACACACACACACACACACACACACACACACACACACACACACACACACACACACACACACACACACACACACACACACACACACACACACACACACACACACACACACACACACACACACACACACACACACACACACACACACACACACACACACACACACACACACACACACACACACACACACACACACACACACACACACACACACACACACACACACACACACACACACACACACACACACACACACACACACACACACACACACACACACACACACACACACACACACACACACACACACACACACACACACACACACACACACACACACACACACACACACACACACACACACACACACACACACACACACACACACACACACACACACACACACACACACACACACACACACACACACACACACACACACACACACACACACACACACACACACACACACACACACACACACACACACACACACACACACACACACACACACACACACACACACACACACACACACACACACACACACACACACACACACACACACACACACACACACACACACACACACACACACACACACACACACACACACACACACACACACACACACACACACACACACACACACACACACACACACACACACACACACACACACACACACACACACACACACACACACACACACACACACACACACACACACACACACACACACACACACACACACACACACACACACACACACACACACACACACACACACACACACACACACACACACACACACACACACACACACACACACACACACACACACACACACACACACACACACACACACACACACACACACACACACACACACACACACACACACACACACACACACACACACACACACACACACACACACACACACACACACACACACACACACACACACACACACACACACACACACACACACACACACACACACACACACACACACACACACACACACACACACACACACACACACACACACACACACACACACACACACACACACACACACACACACACACACACACACACACACACACACACACACACACACACACACACACACACACACACACACACACACACACACACACACACACACACACACACACACACACACACACACACACACACACACACACACACACACACACACACACACACACACACACACACACACACACACACACACACACACACACACACACACACACACACACACACACACACACACACACACACACACACACACACACACACACACACACACACACACACACACACACACACACACACACACAGACATCATCGTAAAAATGTTAAAATCGGATTGTAGGGACCTTAAAACGTGCTTATTCAATAAAATCTGGATATGCGATTTTTAGCATGAATCCAATACCTCTCTTAGCGAGAGGTAAAAAGAGAACAATTAAAATCAGTCGAAGCGTAGGCCTGACATCGATAAATCCACGTATAAAAAACTTTATTCCAATCATCAATCCCAACCGTCGCATTAATTAAATTTATATTCCTGAATATTTTTCTTTGTAAAAAAATACAATTTTGTTATATATCGATTATTAAACTTAATTAACACAAATAAAATGTGTATTATTTTGTGCCCAATCTGGAATAATTATAAACTACGAGGGTCATTTCTTGCACACAATTATTAGTTTATTCATTTGTTTATTATTATTACACTATCTCTTTATTATCCTTCAATATAGTCTCCGTGCTTCTCAATGACCGAGTCCCAACGTCTGGGAAGCTTTACTATTCCAGCCAAGACACCATCTCTGTTCATCTGTCAAATGGCTTTGGTAACGGCAGCACGAAGCTCTTCCAGAGACGGAAAACAATGTTCACACATAGGCTATTTCAGCTTTGGGAATAGGTCGAAGTCTGGTGGACTCATGTCACGCAGTTTTTCGGTTACGACATTCCCGATGTGGGGGCGAGCATTGTCATGGAGAATGAGTGGCCCAGCCTCGGAGCAACTGAGATCGGATTTTCTGCAATTTTCTGTGCAGTTTTTGTATGAATTCCCGATAATAAACTACTGTGACATTTGTTCCACATGAAACTCTCCCTGTCATGATGATTCCTTTCTAATCATAAGCAAAGATCATCATTTGTTTGACTTTTAATTGAGCTCTCCGAATTTTTTTTGGCCGTGGGGAATTTGGACCTCTCCACTCTTTGGAGTGTGATTACCCCAACGAGCCACTCGACTGCGGTCCACCGTTAAGTCACCGCAAACTTCACTTAAAGCACTATGGATTTATCTTGGGTTTCTGCCACGTAAAGTTTCGATTTTAATGTACGACCTCTGCTCTTTAACAGGCACAATACCAAGACACGTGCAGGCTCCATTTCTAGCTGACGTTTGTGAAAAACAGATTACGCTATAGTTGAAAACAAAACACACGCTCTTTCCCAATCCTTCTGCTACAACTGACGTTAATGTCACTGCTGTTGCATCATCCAATTCGCACTGTTGCCAACCTGTGTATTATTCATGAATTGACTCTCGTTTCTCGTATATAGTAATATTTTTACTTATGTCACTTTTAGCGTGTCGCCAAATTTTAAAATTGTATCACAGTTTCAAATAGGTTGAGAAACACTGTGCTAAGCCATGATAGACAAGCTGTGGAAACAGTTGAGATAATATTAAGTAATATTTAAGTTAATTGTTTAAATAGTACGTTATTTTCCATAGATAGATATTTCCATATTTGGTTACAAAAAAAAAATGATCAATTTTTTAACACAGTCTGCCTTTTTGTAATTTATTTCATCGATAAAAATTTACTTCCAGCATATCGTTGATTCGTAATTTTCGTACAATCCAAATATATAAAATTATATATGGGGTGATCCATTTGAAATATGAAAGTTAATGTCATTTCCGGTTAAACCGGAAGCTCTACCATCATGTCAAATACCAAGATTTGTGAGTACCTAAGCCTAATTTATAAATATGTAAAGAGAATTAAAAAATAATTATAAATACAAAAGTTATTTTGAGTGGCCCGGTTTTCAGTATCACCCTATATGCTCCACTTTGTTCATTAAGCCATGTCATACAGCATTCATAACATAGAACAAGATATAGAATTATTGTTCAAATGTACCAAAAGTAAATATATGCAGCTATACCGTTCCGAAGAGGAGTAATCAGCTTCTTTACTAGAATAAATAATTGAAATTAACAACAACTATTCAATTTTGAATACTCATATTAAATTTTGATTAAATATTAAATAGACTATTTCATAATTATTAAGATAATTTAAACAAAACAAAAATTTACCTGTATTATTTTATCGTCTGCATGTAGTCCAGCTCTCTCCGCAGCTCCTCCTGCAAAAATATTTAAGCAAATTAATAATAAAATATTAAATACTCTATATTTTATCAATAAAACTATTTATTATTGTAAATTCGTAGAAAATAATTTAGAATAATTAAACACGCTAATATTATTCGCTTATACAGTAAAGCACATTTATGTCTACTAAAATTTCATTAGATAGATGTTAAAAGTAACACTTTAATGTTGATTTTGATCAAATTTCTTTAACTATTGATTTACTTAAAATTAAATAAATAGTAGAAATAGGCCTTAACGATCGAGGAAATTTTTAATTAACGAAGATATAATTTGTGAAAAATTCATGAACCCTGCAGGAATTAGAACCCTGGACCATCTCATATTTAGTGAGACGCTGTAACCAACTGAGCCAAAAGATCCTATCCCATTGAAGTCAATGAATGTTTCACAAATATTTTTACAATTTTCCGGGGTAGATGAAATGAAATACAACTCCCTAGTAATAGCCACCAACAAAATTTTAGTTGAGAACCATAAAAATTAAACGTAAATGCC
The DNA here is from genome assembly GCA_951394225.1 of Harpalus rufipes. NCBI lineage: Eukaryota > Metazoa > Arthropoda > Insecta > Coleoptera > Carabidae > Harpalus > Harpalus rufipes. Next base: position 17,866,380 of record OX596276.1, on the reverse strand, counting down.
AAAAGCTATATACTTAATTTTAGTTTAAAATGTGTAAAGACATGTTATCAACTTGCGTTAACACCTCGTGTGCTAACTCTCCACTTGTTGATATACACAGAATGTCTTTTTTTACTCACTTGCACCATAAATAACTATTAGATTTTAAAATATTATTTACCTTTAAACAAGACGTAAAATAAATAAGCATTTTTATACAAAAGTAAATTTATTTTCAGCGAGAGACTACTGGGTGTTTTCAAAGAATGTAATTTAAAATTCCCAATGCAAGGATATTTTTTCTTGACCAAGAAATAATTGAATTTTTAATAAAAAAAGTTCTAATTTCATCAATCTAGGTACATATTTTTTTTCTGTTGTGGATAGATATTTAAGAAATACTTTGAATTCTTTAATTAAATAACTTTGAACGGAATTGGACAGATTTTTTTCTTAGATTTATATTATTTATGAATTCATATATAATAATTTAAGAATTGTTTGAGATTGGATGTTCTGAGTTGTCCCGTTATTTTTAGGATGTTGAAAGGAATATGTAGAGATAAATAATTGTGGAATATGGCATTGTAAGAGGAGTTTAGTATTCTTTGTGTGTCATTTTCGTATAGCATTTCCCTGAATGCTGTATTTATGTTGTCCATTTCGTTTTTGAGGATCACACAACTTTGCTTTTCCCAAACCCCATGGAAGTTTATTTTGTGTAAAAGGTTTTGACGGTTTCTTGTCCAGTTATATTTGTTTTGCTTGTCATCAGTTATTATGTCCAGTTGTTTAGAGTTGAGTTTTAATAGTTTATTATAACAGATTTTTACATAACGTTCTTCTGTCATTAATAGTATTTTGATCCACCAACTTAAGATTTTTGTAACTATTGCTGCTTCGACATTAAATTGTCCAGTTTCCTTTCTGATAATATAATTAGGTGTTATTTTTTGTAGTGATAGTATACTCTTATAGTATTGCACCATTCCTCTTTCATTGCTATTGTATTGTGCAAATCCCCATATTTCGCAGCCATATGTGAGTGAAGGTAAAATTAAGGTAAAATTTTAAAGGCCGGTGTTTTCATCTGTGGGTAATGCAAACTGTATATTAACTTAAATTAAATGTCAGTTAAAACGGAAAATGCTACATCGAAAAATTAACACAAATGCATTTAATTTTTACAACTTCTGCTATAATATCGAATTTTTCGAGTGAACAGACAGTTTAACAAGAGTTAAAAATACCGTAACAAAATATAAATTCTCAGGCAAGGTACGTCATCCTGGACAACCTGTACGTAATTTATTTTTGGCAGTATCCATACAAACACAAACACACGTGATTTTTGCCTGCCGTGGCATCCTACATTCAAACAAGTGTTATTTAGTTTTCTTTAGTTAATTTCTGATCCAAAAATTATCGTTAATTTTTTTTTAATACTACGGACATTTTGTCTTTCTGATGACACATAGAAGGTGTGTTTTGTAAAATATTTTGTTTAAATGGAAAATAAAATAACACTTTTACGTACAATTCAAGAAAAACTGAAAAAAAAATTGAATATAAGTTGTAAGGATGTTAGGATTTATTAAATAAAATGTTTTAAAAGAATTACAATACCTAGTAATTTAAAAACAAAGGTTGGTACCAAAAGCCTTGTTTTGAAAATGCCAAATTACAATTTTTAATTTCACCCTTATTTTTAAAGAACGATTTTTTTCAAAAATTTTATTTGAATACAAACTATATTCTGGTTAAAAATAATAATTTGAAATAGGCCATTGTTTTACTGTAAATTATTAGGTACTGTAATTCGTTTAGATATTTCATTCAATAAAACCTAACATCCTTACAACTTAAATTCGTTCAATTTTTTTTTCAGTTTTTCTTGAATTGTTGGCAAAACTTATTTTATTATACATTAATACAGTAAAATATTTTAAAAAACATATCTTGCTGTGTCATTAGAACGACAAAATGTACGTAATATTAATTAGAATTGGCGATAATTTATGTTAGTTATTATTTGTATCATAAATTAACTAAATAAAATGAAATTAAAGCAGGTGGACCAACTGATGACGGTACCAGATGGTTTGAATGTAGAAAGAATTTGGAATACGGTAGATGTATGACTTAGAGAAATGAAGAGTAAAGAGAGAAAGCAATGCTGTGACTGATATTAATGGCATTCAAACTCGAATACTTTAAAAACTAATAACTTTTAATACTCCATATAATAAAGTTTTAAGGTCTAGTTTTAAAGTAAATAACTACTTTTCGAATTCGTTACTATATGGTATAGAGGACCCCATTGCAATTGTTTTAAAATATTATACAGAATGTTCCTAGATTAAACAACAAAACTTAAAATTTAAATAAAGGATGTAAAAATAAATGGACAAATTCATATAAACAAAATCTCACAAATGCTTTGTTTCAGAGATATTTACATGAGAAGGTAATAAGAGCGTAACTAGCGCGATGGAAATAATTTTTAATAATGAAATATTAATCAATTTTTAATCTATAAAATTAATAATGATTGCATTTTCGACAATAGTAACTAATGAACATAGAAAGCTAAAATGAAAATCTCTTTTCAAATATATATTTTTCCAATATGGCGTACATATAAAAATTAAAACTATGACATCATAACACGATTTCCGACAATGGGACAATAGAATATTCTCTCATGAATTCCAATATTAAAAATTTATTCAAAAAAATTAAAGTTGATCGGTAAACAAGAGGGAAAAAACAAAAAAAAAATATAAATTAATTGTTGTAAAAGATATAAAAGCCGTATTCTTTCGTTGGGTTGGATCAGATCCAACTGATCGTATGGATTAGATCAAATCAGGTCACGTGGGCGCAGATTAATTTATTTGAAAGAACACAAGTATCTGTCAAAATCAGTCGGAAAATGAAGTTCAATTTTCTATATTTACCATTGTTTATTCTTGTTTAAATTTCTTTTAGAACCTTAAATGTAACCTCTTGTCCTGATTGACTTATAAAATATGACAGATTCTGCCGCCGCTTCCGCCATTTTTGAATCTTAAATGATATGATCTTTCTAATCCAAGTTTTTGTTGGAGTAGATGGCACTGATCTGGATTACTTGGTCTTGGGGTGGAGATACTGATCAGAATTCGAAAGAACATGCAATTTACTGGATCCATATAACATGAATCTGATCCAACGCAGTGAAAGAATACAGCTAAAGCATTTAAATTTTGCTGATGTACTAGTTGTGCTACCAATAGGATACCAGTTGAAATTCCCTACTCCATGTTCAAATGTGATAAGAGGCCGCATCATAAGTACGCACAAACTCGGGTCTACTTCGGATCGTTCGGGAGTATTCGTGTACAGCTGTCTTAGCATGTATTGTTAAGTGATATATCATCTTGTGATAAAATAATGAACTACGTGTCAACTGTTATTAATGTGTATAATATTATAAATTTGTTAAATACGAACGTACAAATACATACTTGTGTATTTAAATCGACATAAGCGCCGGCGTTCGAAATCCGTTAAATAGGCGTTTAACATGGGAAATTAAAATATTTTGAATATTTGCTTCACATTCAAACTGAAAAACTTTGTAGAGATACATTTCGTGAATATCTACTGCTATTTTAATATAACCAATTTTATCCGATTATATTAAAGAAATAAAAGAAAAAAAAATAAAGAAAATTCAGTAGATTTGAACCCATCACCCTTAACATAAGAAGCAAAAGCTTTACCACCATGCTACGAAAACTCTTTTGACATACTTTCTTTTACATAAGATAACGATTATTACATTAAATTTCCTATAACATTTTATACCTCCCGCTACCCTTGGTACGGGTGCAAGTTGTTGCCAATTGTTGAGGGTAGACAAACTCAGAGAAGAGTTTTTCTGTTTGGCAACCTCGCTGTTGGACGGCATATTGTTCTAAAGCGGAAGCGATATTTGATGTGAGAAATTAAAACGAACAAATAAAGTTCATTTGATCATTGTAATAATTGAAATGAATTGAGATTATGTTATAATTTCCATAAATTGTTAATTTTTAATGATTTCTTCACATTTTTTATTATTCTACCTGTCTACTACAACTGTTTAAACAATGAATTTAAACCTCTCCTTGCTTTCTTTACGCCAATCTTCCGGTTTTGTCAGAAATGTTATCCTAGAGAAAAACAAGTACCATACTAAGGTATCGAATGCAGTAGGATAAGTGAATTTTGTGTTCTTGTGATCCATTTTTTTCTGTCATCTCTCATCCAATTAAATTAATATGAATTTTATTAAGAATATTTTTAAAATGTGATAGAAAATTGTTCATTTTTTCCAATTTAGAATGCCGCCACCATAAAAACTTTTTGGGCGAAATTTAAAAAGATCATAGAGAGGCGCAAAATTGAACAGACGGCTTTGGCCGATACAATGAGCAAATATACCATGGAGGTAGGAACAGTGTTGCCAACCCAAAAAAAAACAAATTATCGTATAATAGGTTCAAAATTATCGTATTTGTCACAAAATAATCGTACACATGTACATGAAATATACAGGATGGTGGCGGTTAGGGGGGTGAACATAGGGATTTAACATGGAATTTTAATTTTATGCAATTACCTGTTCTCATGTTTATTTTTCGGCAAAAACTGTAGAATACAAAGTTTAACAAAATTAAAAGTTGCATGCGAAACTTTTTAAATGTTTTATGTGTTTAGTTTTTTTCACAATTTTAAAAAGATATTTAAAAAGTTCTTTCAATTAGTAGCAAAGGCCCATGACTTATGACATAAAATACAATATTGTTTTATTCATGTCAATTTTTTTTTGTAAGAAGTAAATTACATAATAATAATAATTATTCGAATAAGGAATAAAGAAATATTACGGTGGAAGTGGAAATAATTATAAAAGTACGCAACACCATATAACACGTTCAACAATTCACAAATATCTATAATCTACATCTATATCTATACCATGGGCGATCAAGCTCCATGAGTTGACACATGACATACATAAAACGAAAAAACTACGCGGCAAGATACAAGAAGAAAATATTAAAATTTGGTTTTGTTGTTTAATATAAAAAGAAAATTTCTGGATGGCAAAATTATCGAACACGTGCGCACGATAATGAAGTGACTATCGTATATCGTACAAATGGCCAAAATATCGTACATGTACGATAATTATCGTACGGTTGGCAACACTGGGTAGGAATAATATGGAGGGAGTATTTGCAATCACTATACTCTATTTTTAAACTAGGAGGAGTAGATACGAAAGTCTGATTTACACTATAGAAAGTTACCAGAAAAAGTTACTAGATTTTTTTTCGCGCGAAATACAAAAATTCCGTATACATCAATACTGTATACTTCGCATGGAACTTATTTTAAAATAAAACTGACATTATAGGCTCTTATTTTTCACGCCGCATATTTGATTATGTGAATAAAGATAATATGTAATCTAAATAAACACTCTTACTTGATTTATATCTATATTTTTTAATTGAACATAGCGATAAAATGCACAAAACCTATATATAATTTATTATTTAAAAATTTATACCATAGAATACAATACCAAAGGAACAAAATACAAAAAATATTACATTTAATTCGTTTAAAATTGAACATAAATTGAAACTGTGTATTATAATATCAATAAGGGGAAATTTTGTGCACAGACATTAACAATCTTCATCAGAAGAACTCTCCGATGAGCTGGAGTCACCATTGCCAACCGAAATAATGAATGGTTCTATTAAGTCGTCCATTATAATATCGATACAATCAATATTATTAGTTCTTAAAAGAACTGATTTATTTTAAAGTCACAGAAATGCGAAAAACCAAAACAGAAAAAGATAACCTCCAAACGAATGACAGCTAATACATCAAATGTAAAATATTTGTGCAGTGTAAACCTGACGAAGCACTAGCCAATCAGAAGCGTCAGTTTCGGCGCTTAAAATTTAAAGTACTCCTCTTAGTTTAAAAACAGGGTATAGTGAAGTCGTTTCCCCCTCTACAATGTGCCCCATATAATTTTCAAATTACACGGTTATTGCTGTCAATCGTGAATCGCAATGTTTTTGTACGTCGACGTTTGTCGGAGAAGCGTTTACCGTTTGCCACTTTTTGAGATATTTCGTGTTTTATATTAGTTTTCTTTAGATGTTTCGCCCCACTACAATGTGCCCTAAAACCGTACTTGCGTCCGTCTCCACCGGGTTGCATTGTCCTTGCCCATAGTTCAAGTTTATGCTCTCTCCATATTATTCCTACCTCCATGGGATATACCAACTAATAGACAAAGTGGCTAGTGAAAAGTGTAGAAAAGTAATGTAATTATTTTTCTTAAAATATTTTATTACTTCCTTCAAAAGCTCTTGTTTTTTATTTAAAGTAACCCGCTTAATAAATAGTTTTTATATTTAACAGTTTGTAATGTCTTACTTCAATACATTCAGATGAAAATTTGGAGGACATAATTTTAAAATCTTGCCCTGAGCGCCATTTACCCTATATAGCAACGACACTGAGCAGAAATGTTTGTCCTAATAATGATGATGTGTTGTTAGCATAAAAAGTTTGGGAAACACTGATTTAAAGTACGATTTTATAAAAAAAATCTGATGAGGCCAGCACAATACCTTCCGTCAATTCTACGTATTTTGTACAAATTCCACACAGAATTTTTTTCGCAAACTATTCTATGGGCGTTTTCTTTTTAGGGGAGAAATGAACTGATCCTACGTACGTCCGTATCTCGCATAACACAAAAACGGTAAGCCGTAGAAAGTTGAAATTTTGTATTTAGGACTCCTATAACATCTAGTTGTGCACCTCCGTTTCTAGTTATTACACAATTTCCAGAAGTGGTACTTTACATGAAGCCTATAATAGATTTTAATGAAAAACTGTTTTAAAATATAATCCAAAACTTTTCAAATTTGGTATACAAGACTTTTATGTCAATCGAAATAACATAATAGATTTTGGTTAAAATAGGCTAACCGGAAGTGGTACATTACTTGAAGTTGTTAACAGTTTTTCTTGAATAATATGATTTTATTTTATTTTTAGAAATAAATGCTTCAAATAAAAGTTTTAGAGAATTAATTTCTGCGTCTAGCACATCAAGTATTATTAAATTAGCCTTATGTATAAGCGAGATATGTAAATTTAAAAATTATGTACTTTTTTGTTTTTGTAATAAAGCTTGCTATGGATTAGGACAAAAAAAAAGTTCATGTCAAATTACGTTAAATACGTGCAATTTTATGATTCGTACAATAACAAATATTATGTTTTTATTGTGAAATTAGTCATATTCATTGTTGTAATCAAATATTTCTTTGTTGTAATCAACTCTCTTTAGAAAGAACCGGGTTAGATTAATGTTAATTTAAAAATGATAGTAGTAAATGAATTATTTTTTGTTCTATATCAAAATATTTCTCGGGCTTGGCTTAAGCCTGTCAATATTTTGTAATTTAATTATTAAAAAAATATGTATAGTTTAATAATCGTACAAGGAAGTCGTGTGGTGTACACATCAGATTTTTTTATTTATAATAATTATATTTATCAGCGTTTTTTCAAGAAAAACTGTTAAAATCTTCAAATAAGGTACAAAAGAGGAATATGAAAGAATTATAATTTTTGGAATTATAGTATTGGAGTTTTCGAAGGAGAATTTTTTGTCACACACATACAGACATCATCGAAAAAACAGAAACAGAAAATTCGTATTATAGGGACTCTAAAACGTGCTTATTCATTAAAAACTCACCATCGATTTTTTTGACGAAAGACAATACCTTCCTTACCTATAGGTAACGGAAGGTAAAAAACTGAAATTTCTACCGTGATAAATGTTATTTAGTAGGTACAGACATAGGGAAATAATTATAAAAGGTACAATAATGAATAGCATTTAGCACATTATTTCCTCTCGTATTTAAAGCAAGTCGAATGTAAATTAGTTGTTAAACTAACTACTGTAACTACTTGACAAAAGCCATTAAGTGAGATGTTGCGGTAATCACTATAAATAACAATAACCAACTTTGTTATTAGCACATAAATAGCTTCTCCATTATCGTGATTTCAGTGTAGCATCAGGTAATTTTCGATATTCGGATTCGCGTGAAATAATATAAAAATTCCACTGTGTCAATTTGTCAACACATGCGAAATTTATTTTTATTTCCTACGGTGTGATACGTAACCGGCCAAAATATATGATTATTCATGCCACGCTTATAACCCGCGGACTAAAGGTTTAGTCCAAGTACTATAAATTACGTAACGAACTAGTTCTTCAAAGAGTTGAAATGTTTCAAGAAGAATTATTTATGATGTGTTTATTCAGTATTCTTCAAACAATATGAAAAAAATTGTTTGATATTTTATGAATAGATTCAGTTGTTCTACAAATTTTGATACATATTCGCAAATAATACAAACCGATAACATAGGTATTTTTATCTACATACATAATGCAATGTATTCATTGAAGTTTATCAATTGAAATTGTACCCGACAAAATATGAATTCACGTGAAGAATTTATTATAATGAAGGGCATGATGAATGGGTTATTTGACGATAATGAAATTTCAATATAATATACAGTATCTCCCATTTAGAGCTGCCACCATTTGGGATTTCGATAACTATAAGAGATGCAATGTCGGTTAAATCGAACTTTTTATGCACCCGATTGGGATATTTCACTACGTAGAGATGACGTTGTGCATCACCGTCAAACCTTGGACAAGGGAGCATATTTGTTTACTGTCCACAAGCGTATAGTTGCTGTCAGTAATTTTTCTTGATTCTTCTTGTATTTTGACTTTTTTTTCAGTGTTTATTATTATTTTAGGTAGAGTATATTCCCTTATTTCCTGTTTTATTAATTGTAGCAGTAGATTAATTATTATTTTTCATTTTAAATATTTAAATACTTTAATTAGTAATTTTTAGGTTATATATACAGTTTAGTTTTTTTCTTAGGGCCAGTTTTACAATAAATATTCGGTAGTAGTAGTTTAATTAAATGAAAACATTAGTTCTATTATCTATTTTCCACTATATTAACTGTACGCGCCTAGTAAAAGTATAATTCTTTATTTTAGTTCCAAATTTCGCCACCAGGTTCGCAATCTTATTGAAATATCCTACCTGCCATCTAAGATATGCTTTTGTTTTTCCAAAAAAATTCAAAGGGCACTAGGTAATGACGAAAACCTGAATTTTGTTAATATTTTCTTTTTCAAATAACTTCTAAATTACTAAAAAATGATAAAATGGTTTACAGAAATCACACATATTATGAGACAAATACAATACCTTCGCTGATATTTTAATGTTTTTGAATAGTCACTTCACATATAGCATTTTAAATAATTTCTATGTTTAATATTCATATATAACAGCAAAAACTCAAAATAAAGTTGTAAATTGTATCACCCTGTCGAAATGTCCAAATTTATTCGGTACCCAAAAGTTATAAAGTAGCCGTTAGAGGCGCTGACGCTCAAAATGTGCACATCGCCTCTAGATACAATGTTTTTTCTCTACCCCGGAAATTAATACTTTTCGGTACAAAAGACAATAGACTACAGCTTTTCATAAACTACATATTGCATATTAAATTTGAATATAAATTAATGACAAGAATATATGAGGGGTTTACCACAAATATATATATATATATATATATATATATATATATATATATATATATATATATATATATATATATATATATATATATATATATATATATTTAAAACATTTTGAATGAATGAATTATTTGACATTTGTAGTAAACATCATGAAACGTAATGAATGAAATTCTAATATTTCAAGTAACTTTTCCCAAATTTTAATGCTATTAGAATCATTCACAACCATGCAGCCGAATATGAAAATGAGTGCAGAAAAGAAGAATAAAATAACTACTCCTATATGTATGGATTTTTATTAGTCTAGTGTTTTCATTTTTCAACTGTGCAAACAACGACTCCTTTATACATATGAATAAATGCAATATAAAGTACTGTTAATTACAGGCGTAGAAAAAGTAATGCTTATTTTTAGCCATTGCTTGAATTGCGTGCTAATAATTTTAGGTATACAATGTACGTGCATGGTTATTTACTATTTGTTTTATTTTTATAAAGTTATAGTTTTTCTAGAAATTTTAAAACCATAAACTTGTATGACTAATTCACAAAATAATTTTTTAATGTATATACCAAAAAAATACACTTAATTTATGTCATTTAATAGGAACCAATATTTAAAAAATGCCACAGTATTATCGTCATAATGTTTATTGCAAATAATGTATATTCTAATTTCCTCTATCAGTGAACGCACAAATTTTAATTGTGTAGGTCAGGATATCAACAAACACAAAAATAGAATAATACGTATGTCACATAAATTTCATAAAAAAATTTAATGGACGATACTCTGGTTTAAGGAAAATATATTGATTCTGCTTATTAGTCTAATAATTAACATGGCCTAAGCTTTAACATTCATATTTAATATAGAGCTAGTATCCGTTGTCTTCCATACGATAAGGTTTAGTTTTGACTTGCCTCATAAATCGTTAGCAAATTTCAAAGTTTATTTCACGAACCTTTTAAAACATACTGTGCATAAATTGTTTTCATTTTGGTGCTCCTACATATTATCGTACACCTTTCTTGTAAATAACGCCCAGAAAGTTTTTAGTTATTTATTTGACCAGATTCAAATATTATTTAAAATGTAATATAATATATTATTTCATGCAAATGGCACTTGACACTGACATCCTCTTCTTCTTTAGCTTTTGGGGTCGCTTTTTTATTTTCTTCTTCCATTTATTTCTGTTTTGCGGGTCATATCCTCACGTCAAAAATTTTCATTCAAAATTTATTTTTTTGGTATTTTATGATTCCTTTTCTCGGCAACTGAATTCCACACCCCTGATAATAAATAAACCACATGAAATAAGAAAATCATGAAATTATGAATGAAAAATTATGACATTTGTCAGTTATGGACATCTGCTTGCCAAAGTCAGCAAAGCTACGTCACTGCACGCGCCCTACACATATTTTTTTTGCAAAAGATCCTATATTTCCAGTTAAATTATTTCATGAACAAACTATGCGAATTGCACTTGACACTAACATCTTCTTCTTCTTTAGTTTTTCCCATTCGTTAGGGGGTCGCTATTTTTTATTTTCTTCTTCCACTAATTTTTACCTCTCGCTAAGAGAGGTATTGGATTCATGATAAAAATCGCATATCCAGATTTTATTGAATAAGCACGTTTTAAGGTCCCTACAATCCGATTTTAACATTTTTACGATGATGTCTGTGTGTGTGTGTGTGTGTGTGTGTGTGTGTGTGTGTGTGTGTGGTTGTGTGTGTGTGGGATGTTGGAAGGACGGTTACTCAAAAACTATAAGACTTAAAATTTGTTTAACAACGTATTTCCCAATCGGACATTCATGGGAAGATCTGAAAAGGTTTTGGTAACAATTGGACAACCGGAAGTAGAAGATTCTTGAAAAAAAATCTTCTAAATATTATTTTTTGAAAAATTTTCTTGATAATATTAAAGAATAATAAATTCTCTTTCTGATACATTTAAATATTTTTATACATATTTTATAGATTTAGAGATAAAAGGAATATAATATATAAAATAATGTAATTAATTTTACAACCGAAAGGATGCCATGAAAAATAGTTGCAAATTTAAATTATTTGTAACTGACAGATAAATGTCAGTGTCAGAAATAATGAGTAATGAAAGAAAAATGTATTTGGAGAATCCCTTAATTCTTGATCTGTGACTATTATGGAGATGACAAGTCTAGGTTGAAGGACTTAAATTTGTTTCAAACATTATGGGACAATGTACACCAGTACTGTAGACTAGAGTAACTTTGAATTGCGAAAAAGCTATCAAATTCTTCTCAAGTAAGTTGTAAATATTGACAAAATTACACATCGATATAAGAATAATCGGAGTGCAATCTATCCGTCACTTTATTAAAGGGAATTAAGGTTATTTAGATATAACAAGTATGAAAAAATAAAATGTAAAAGAAGATATATAAGAATAGATGCACAATCCAGATATATACATTTTAGACCGCCCAAAATTAATGTTTTTACTAGAAGAATATGAAGAGAAAGTAAACAAAGTTGTTCGAATTGAAAATTGCTGTTACCAGCCTAATATTTATATATGGTAAACTCTACTTTGTAATTTATTGTAACATAATTTATGGTAAATATCTTTATGTTGAGACATGCTATTATTGAATAATAAAGAAGTTTATACGTCATAGATTTATATGAATATATTATTTGTATTTATAAAAATATTCTTTGCTTTATGCATACAGCCAGGTAAAATATACGGCGAGAGGTTATGTGCTGGCCACATCAGATTTTTATTTTGTGTGTCGTACTCATTCAGTTCCTTTTCTCTCTTTTCATCTTCCTATGTTTCTTCCACCTTCTGATATTAGCTAATCATTCTTCCAATATACTCATCTCTCCTCATGACATGTTCAAACCAATGTAATCGTCTCTCTTATATCTTTCTAGAAACGCCCAACACTAGAGTTATTTCCCTTATTCTTTCATTCATTTACTTTTTATTGATACTGACTCTGTCAATTTGAATTACCTGAATATATTAGCAGTTTCCATGGTTAAGTTAGCACAGCTGGCTGATTTATGAAATTTATTATCTTTGTAAGTCTTTAACTCTATATCTGTTGAATATGAAATATAAAATGCAATCAAATCGTATAGAATATAGAGAATAATATATTCTTTAAGTTATAATAATATTTAACTGAAGTTTTTCAAGAAAAACTGTTAAAATCTTCAAATGAGGGTACTTCCGGTTGACCAATTATAACCAAAATCTTATCAATTCTGCATATGATTGTAAGGAAGAGGAATATGCAAGAATTGTAATTTTTGGAATTCTAGTATTGGAGATATCGCGGTCTCACACACACACACACACGCACACACACGCACACACACGCACACGCGCGCACACACACACGCGCGCACACGCACACTCACACACGCAAACACACACATACAGACATCATCGTAAAAATAGTAAAATCGTATTGTAAAGACCCTAATACGTGCTTATTCAATGAAAACTCACCACCGAATTTTTTAACCAAAGACAATACCATCCTTACCTAGAAGTGACGGAAAGTAAAAACAGTGTAAAATTTCGCGTTCTCGGTGAATAATTTTATATCACATAATTTTATAAAACATCTATTTTTTATATTTTAAACTGATGGCTTTATTTTATTGACCATCACTGTTTTTAAACAATACTGTCAGTTTTTTATTATTTTATTTTTTACACCGTACCCGGTACAATAAGTAGTAAATGTAAAGATACCTACATACCTTCTTTAACACTCTGTACATAGACGGGTTTATCCCCGGAGACCTTCATGCCATATCCGCGGTCGTCGCGGTTAACGACGACGCGCATCACTTGGCCATAGGCGGGCGCCACGGGGGATGCGAGGGCGCCGCCGCCCACGCTGCACGGCCGCCGCATACCGCCCCCACCCCCACCACTGCCCCCGTTCACATACGCACCACCTACGCCCGACTTAGATCTGTAACAACACAAAAACATAAACTCATTAAATAGATATTAAATAAACCCTCGCTTCAAGTTTCTGCATGTTTGTACGGAAGTAATTAAGAAATTGCCGGGTTCTAGTTTTATGTTCATTTTATAGAATAAATGTTTATTTTACAGTTTCTAAAATATGTTAGTAAGAATTAAATTGAAAAATAGAAAAAAATGATCAAAAAATAATAATAATGAGATCCTCCACCGTGCATAGAACAAATTAAAACATGGGTCATTTACTTACATTAAAGTTAAACATTAAAACTAGGAAACATCAATGTTTAATGGCGGATTACATCGATTATAGTTAAATCTTTAGCTAAAAACATACTACTAGTTAACAAATAGTACATATCGAAATTGTAACGGCAATATTTAACCCTACGTTAGTCGCGTGCTTTATACTTAACTACAATAAGTCGCGCGGGTGACATGTGTTACCCAGCTGAAATGTAAATATATAGTAACATATACAAAATTAATGAGTATTTATTCAAAATCTTTATTGAAAATACAAATATATTAAAATAAAATATAAACACAAATAAATATTGCATCATGGCATATTACCCATTTCTGGGTGTGCCAATTTGCTTTATACACACAGATATCGGTAATGATGGAATATTTGTACCGTGCGGGCACTATTGTTATAAACTTGCCACATATTAGGATATTTACTATATTCATTCTTTGGGGTATCGTGGTCGCGTGCCTGAGTGTGGTTGCGAATCTGGGGAACCGGATTCGATCCCGACCGACGCCAAAATAAGTATTTCAAATTTTAAACGGCACAAAAATGACCCTTATGATGCATTCTCCACGCCAGGAATAAGTGCCCCCGTGAGTTGACGCCTGGTAAACACCCCCACAGTATAAATATGTCATCATTACCGAAATCTGTGCACAAAGCAGATTGGCACACCCAGCAATAGATAATATACCGTGACCGTGATGATATATTTTTTATTTATTTTTATATTTCATTCTTTCATGAGTGCAGACATATTTTTTAGTAAAAGCTAATAGTCCAACCAACTATCAGCATAAACTCAAAAAGGCGCTTACCAATGTAATAGGTGATAATAAAAAAAAGCTATGTGCTTCTTATTTAAACTTAAATACAGATTTCCAATTTTGCTAATACCATTAGTCGCGTGGGTGACCAGTGTCAACCACTCGCTTTTTGTGACCACTATCAACTACAGCCTCACCTTGATCAACAACGTTGTGTTAGAAATATATAGTTACTATTATTCCTAAAAGGTACTTAGACTTATGGATTTATACAATTTCAGAAATAGGCTCTAGCGTTTATTAAAGTATAGTGGGTGACGAATGTCCCCCGGGCGACTAACGTAGGGTTAACAACTCATTTGACAATTTCGTTTCGATACGATATTGCCAATTTCACCACAGGTAAAATTTAACAATAAGCGATGCAACAGGTCATTAAACAAGTTATTAGTTTTTAAAATATTCGAGTTTTAATGCCCTTACATCTACGTCACAAATCTATTCCAAATTTTTTACTACTTTCAAGCCTTCTGCTATTGCCTTATTGAAATCCGGCAGTGGCAAATATAGAGGGGAGGCCCGTGGTGAATGCGGCAAAATCTAATTTTTGTTTCGTTATGCATTTAAGAGGCAGAGCTAACTTATATTCCAAAGACGCTCACCTATATTTACATATTGCTTTAACTAATAGACATTTTTATAATTCTCTTAAGTAGGCAGATTGTATTTCAGTATACTGTTACGGTATATTCCTAAAATCCGTTTCCACGACTTGATCCCCACGTCATCATATGGTTCAAAATGGCCAAGGTAGGAGTAAAATCGTATGATTTTCGAAGTAATACGCATCAAAACTGACAACTGACAGAATTATCATTATCCCTGATCACATAATGGCAGCAGAGTTGCAGATTAATTTTATTCTCAATAGATGTCTAGGTGAAAAATATTCTTATCAATGCAGCATTGTTTATATTAGCGTTCGGGTGATTTAGAATATCAGTAGGGAAGGCTTGCGGGGAAGACGATAGAAAGGCAAGGTGAAGGTACAGGTACACACAAATTCTCGTTGGGGGCTGGCGATAGTTTTATAATTTCGTTTCTTGCGATAAATATCAAACATTAGTATGCAATGATTTTATGGAACTCGCCAAATTATTTTGAAAAAGGGTATAACCTTTTATTAACAAATACAATACAAAGTACGAATATATATTTCGTAATATAAACTATGATGAATATGGATATAAATAAATACGAGTATAATTATTATTCTAATTTATACTTTACAATATATAACTAATCATTTCTGAAACTATAACCTTATTTTCAATAATTTTTTTTTTTCAATAAGTTTCTTGTCCTATAGAGTATTTGGAATTTTAAAAAAAGTTACATACCTACTAATAATTTTTCTAATATAAATGTTTTATAATTTTTGCATTTCATTTAACCAATTATCTAAGTTATTTAATTATTTCTAGTTATCTTTTTAAATAATATTTACAACATATTTTATGAAATTGTTCAAAATATTTTATACATTATGTTTATATTATTGGTAAAATTTTGAGCCGGAACCGTTAACTCTGTTTCTTTATCTATCACGTCACAATACTGTCTTGCAAATATTATAAGAAAACTGCTCACTATATTTTAAACCCAAATAGCCTAGCCTAGACAATATGAAATTGAGCAATCTTCTAATGTTACTAATATTTAACATCAGTCGAAGATGCCGCACTTGAGGAATTTTTTGATAAGGAATCTGTATTTTCCGTATTGTCAGAATTTTCTTTTGACATTAAATATATTAAACTTGGCCATTAATCTGAATTTTTAGCGTGTTGAACAATTTATTTTTTCCTATTGCTTAGAATTAACATTAATTTTATGATTATTTTTAATACTTTAATGTCCGGTTGCAGAAACGTTCATCAACGCTTTATTTAATTAACGGATTATCAAAACGAACAAATTTAACGTGATTTTTTGACAGAAATGATTTAATTGTCATAAGACCAAGGAAACTGATTCGAATTTGCTGTTTGATGGTTTGTTAATTAAATAAAGCGCTGTTGAACGTTTCTGCAACCGAACATAAATGTTATTTCCAAAATCGTTTTGAATAAAGTTGCTATGCAAAAACAAATTTGAATGATAGTATTGCCTAGTAAACTGTAAATAAAATCATACGTTTAATGCCAATTAGAGAAATAATAAATTAGGAATGGTTTCAAAAGTAACTATTTCTGTTGAAACTCCTATTTATACACCCGTAGAAAAGATCTTGTTTACCACTTGTCACGTACTGGGGTACTGTGTATAGAGAGAGTACGTGCATGTCACGTTGACGTTCATGCCAAAATCAGCTGAGTGGAAGTAAACATATGCTAGTATGTGATTGACATGTGACATGTTTTTGACTTTTTGATATTTGAAGTAATTTATTATAATATATTGAAGTGATTTAATGTATTACTTACATAAAAATAACTTTTATAACGAAACGCCAAAAGCATGCCACACGTCAGATATAGACCCTGCAGGTCCACCTTGATGCCAAAATTTGAAATTATTACTTACTAGCAGATGTTTACTTCCAGCTAATTTTGACAAAGGTGTCAACGTGACGTGCACGTACTCTACAAACTTTCCCTTTCCCACTACACAGTTTTAAATATGACTATCTTTCTCTTTTGTTACTACACTATCCGCCACGTTACAACGCTTTATCCCTATATATTTATTATATCAATGGTTGATATTCACTGCTAGCGCCCTCAAGTTGTTGCATCCTAAAATGCAATGATTCGGTGCTGCCCTCTATTTTTGGAATCCTTTCAAGATGCGGCCACATTATAATATGCATTCGGCAAAACTGTTATTCTTGCCGTCAAATAAGTATGGACTGAGGCTCAACTTTTCCCTTCTTCGCACTCTGTCCCTTGCCCTGCGGTGTTGCCGCTTCTACATAACGTAGCATTTTCAACATTGCTCCTGTATTGACAATAGTGTAGAAATCTGCATTCGACTATAGGTATGTGATCAGCGGTATTATAATTTAACCTATACTGTGTCAATTTTGTTATTTGTCAAAATTCGCAGTATGAATAGTTATTTAGAAATAATAAACCAATTAAATAAATACGATATACGAGTAAGTATAATATAAGAAATATACCTCTTTTTATTGCCTAAAAGCAATATGTTGCAATAATTGTCGGCAATCCTAAAAACACTGTCTTTGCAAAAGCAAAAGGCAAAATATAATACGAAGAACTAAACACTCGATGAAGCACAAACTATCACCACCAGTGGCCAAAATCATTTTAATCACCACATGAATATTCAAATATTTGAAAATGACTTTTGTTGCCCCGATTACATTACAGTTTCTATTTTATTTTTCACCGTTGGTTGGACGGAGATAGCATATACCCCCCCCCCTCTTGCGGCACATACGATAATGAGATAACGCATAAAAGTGTCATATATGCCAAGTGTGCAAGATAAAGGTGCTAGATAAAAGTTTAGCAATTCTTGCAGCAGAAGATGACGTGAGGATCAACTTGTGGATATAGAGATGTTATTTTCGATGAACAGAAACCGCGACCTAGGCGTGTAACTCGGGAAAACATACACCGTAAAACATTATTTAATGCTTTATACAAAAAAAAATTAAAGAATAAAAAAACTCTGAATTTTTAGGTGTCAAAATTCTTAAATTTGCTCTTTTAGTGTCCAAGAAAACTTAATCTAAAGATGTGGAAAATGGATTATGCAGTATTTTAAAAAATTAGAGTCTAGTAATCTGTTAAACCATGTAACATGTAAAAAAATATATTTGACAGTTAATGGAGGTTTATTTCTTGAAATAACGTACACTAAATCTGTTTTTACAATGGCTTTAAGTTTACTCGGGCATCAAGATATTAAATTTGAAAAGTTTAATATTTAAAAATTTAGAATTATATTCTCTAAATCGTTATGAATAAAGGCTTTACATAATGTTTTAAGAAATAGATAATATAGGCGTGACAAGTCATGTGACTTTATTGGCCTTGATAAGCAGATATGGGGGCCCGTGTCAGATTGACAGCTAGTAATTATGTACATGGATGTCAAAAGTCATAATTTTTCAATAAAAATTTCAAGATTTTCTAAGTTCATGTGATTAATTTGTCACCAGCGGTGTGGAATTTACTTGTCGAGGAAAATAAACCACATAGAATTGGAAAATCATGAAATTTGGATTGAAAAATTATGACATTTGACGTCTACGTATATTATGACTAGCTGTCGTTCTGACACGGGCCCCCATATCTTCTTGTTAAGGCCACTAAAGTCACATGACTGCTCGCTCCCTATTTGAGAAAAACTGTTTTCCCATACTGAACGCCTGTCACGATTTCTAAAGTTCACCATTTTTTGTACAATCTGGCCCCCCTTCGAAATAAAAGTCTATATAGGTACGTCACTAAAATCCGGAATTCATTTTCAAGTAAATGAATGCAAAAAATAACGAAACAACGAATAATACTGTAACGTTTATTTATATGGGTGAAGTGTAAAAATCAGAGAAATATTATTAATTAAAATAATACGTTTACTAAACGATAAATAATTAGAATGAATATTAAAAAGATAATAAAAATAACTAACACTATGATTAAATAATTATAAACACTAATTTAAGACTAGGAATATTATTAAATGCTTAAATACTAAGATTATTTAATTAAACAATATTTATATCACTGCATTTATTTATATAACTACATTTATTTATGTTCACAACTCGTAGACTATTTATATCACCCCCTGTTCATTGCTCGTTGCTTCTATATAACAGACTGTGTACGCTGGCTTTGGCGACGGGTTTATATAGCGCGATGTCTTTCTCGAACTTTCCGACGCCACAATGACATTGAATACAAAGGATCAGTCCACTGGGTGTAATTAAACCAGTCTAGACGCGTAAATGTTTTCCCCGGGCGGGGATTACGTCATCTCTCGGGAATATTCTACCAGTGGCGGCGCTCGCATACTCTTAAGTCAGGGTTGCACGTTACAATAGATATTTCTTCGAATTTATTATGCAAAGTCACATTAAAACCACTTGCGTTGGTATGAAAATAAAAGATAAAAAAACAATAATTTCATGAATTCTACTAGGTCATTTTGTCTCATTTGTACGTAAAATGTTGTACGTAAGCCGAAAGAAAATTACGTCCTTAGACGTATAAAGGCCCTCCGTTTCGCGGTGGACTTCAAATTTCTTCAGCAGGCGTAAACTTTTATTAAATTTCATAGCTATAATTATTGACCACGAATTAGTTGAAACATATTTATATATTTTTACAAGTGTTAGAAATAGATTAATTTATAAAATGCCAATTATTAGCGAACTTCACAATTTGAGAATAAAAAAGGCTTAATATCCACGCCATAGAACATTTAAAAAAAATATTACAGTTTAACGATAACAATTAAGACTATCTAGAACTACAAATGACTTAATTTACTTGAAGTTTCATAAAAAAATAGTGGAGGACCCAATTAGATAAAATATATTTAGGGAAGCAAGAATATTTACTCATAAGGCGTCATCTTTATTGTCGATTATAAGCAATTATTGACCAAAATAACGGCAACTCACTGTTTGTTAATAGGTAACCTTTTACCAGCAATTAGTTTCGTTTTATAAAACTATACTTTTTCGTTTCATGAAACTATTATGGACAACTCGTTTGTTGTCACTGCAATGGGACAAAAGTCGTTAAGTATCGTGCAAATGTCATTAGGTATCGTGTGAAAGTCAAACTGTTAAAATAGCAATCATCGTAAGTTGAAATTAATTTCTGAATTGTAATAAAAATATCTATCTCCATGTAATCACTCATAACCACGAATGTACTGTTGATATTTCCATTCTAAGTATGTACTTTCCCTGAAATGTTTAATATTTAATAACCAAATTCTGTAATTGTAACAGCAATTTAATATGTTGCGATTTATTTTTTATTTTTCACTTGAAAATGAAAATATTTTAATCTTTATTTGAGTATGTACTCATATTTTAATCAATTCGATTGGATTTTAATCTAGTAGATGAAAGTATACTAAAAGTGTGGAAAATTTAATTTTATTTTATTTTTCGTCCCCATAAATGAAAATAAACAGTACGAAACGTGAAATAACAATTTATTTTCGAAATGTTTTTCATTTTTTTACTACATTCTAATGATGAGAAATTAAAACAGATGCCATAATCGAATATCAAAAAGATTTTTTTAAATTAACAATTATTTTTACAAGTATAATTCCCGGCAATAAATGTTTTTGTTTCTCATGACTTTGGTAGTTATTTATAAAAATGACAACTATTATGGCACAGAGGTAGTACCGAAGACGCTATGGATTTTGTCATTAATTTTATACAAAACAAAGACCAGAAATCATTCGTCGTCAATACATTCCTATCCAGGCAATCCACTTTCGTCTCGTCAAAATTCATTCGGCATTCGTTCAAGCTACTCTACTCTTTGCTTGCAAATAAAATATAAACATGCATAAACTCACGTCATGTTTTTAAAAGTAGGTCGCCCTGAACCCTAAAACTATTCATTCAATAATCATTCGTCACCAGACATTCCTTTCCAAGTATGTATATCACTTTCGTTCAGTCCACATTCATAATTAGCATTCATACAATCAAACAAAATGCACCTATTGACATAATAATTAATATATGTGTTAACAATTACTCGAAATCTCGGTTATACAGTATTTATTCCTACAAAACCGACGTTTCAGTTTACATTCATAAGCCGTGTTCCTTCGAGCGGTGATTATGATTTTATGAATCCTGATTAGTTTAATCGTTATCCTTTTGTTATCATGATTTAAAATTATATCAAGAAAACAACTTGAATAATATAAACACCATCTAGTGTTAAATATCATATGCAGACCAATGCAAACTAATTATGGGGTCTCGTGGCCGTGTGCGAGAGTGTCTGATTTGCGAATTTGGGAAACTGGGTTCGATCCCGACAGACGCCAAATATTTCGAACTTTAAATGGCACAAAATTGATCTCTGTGGTGCACTCTCAACGCCAGCAATGTGTGCCCGTGCGATGATGCCTGGTAAACGCCCGCACGGTACAAATATGTCATCATCATTACCAAAATCTGTATACAAAGCAGATTGGCACACTCACCAATGGGTAATATGCCGTGATAATATATTTTATTTTATAAACAATCTACTGTCAAGTGTTATAGTCAGCACATTAAAAATGGATCATACAGTAGTAAAAAAAAGTTCTTGGTAATATATGAAGTATGTTTACTTAAAACATTTTTTTTATGTTATTTCCTTTGATGCAAGAAACCCCACATTGATAAATTTCTACGCTCGAAAACCTATTGTCGTTAGCCATTTTTAAATTTGCTCTGAAATGAATCCGTATGATCACTCAAAAAGGATGAAAGGGAAAGGTTTTCTAGTGACCACCAAATGAGAAGGTGGGGATAACGAATAGGAAACGAAAAAACATACTTCTTAATTAAAAACATTATCAAATTCGATCTTAAAGATTACGTGCACCTTAAGCCACAGAAATTCGAGGCTTCAAGTAAGAGTACTTTAAGTATAGCATACGTTGCAATATATTTTTAAAATTAAAGTACCACTTAATGCTAAGTTATACTTAGGTAAATGCGGTGCAAACGGCCTTAAATGCTGTATGACTGTGATTTCGAGTCTACACCACAACAGTCGAGAAATTTACCTATATTACCACATTTATAATTTAATTAATATATTATTTGCCGATTGTCATTAAAAGTGCGATGCTTTGACAGCTAACGGTCTGTAAAATGTTACTTTACTGCCTTGGCAGTAAAAATATATTTACATAGCAACCACTCACCAAACGTATAGCAACTGTACAACAAACGCATAGCAACACAGTAATTTGACGGCCATAACTTTCAAAATAGGTATTAAAAGTAACCACTAATATTAATTCTAAAATCGGGGAAAAATAATGTTTCAACACGGCACCAAACACAGATTTACATTTTCGGCAGCATTTATGATGAAACGGCAGCCTCTGCGTAAATCTGGTACTTTAGTACCTATTTAAACATATAAACTATTTTCTACAAATCTACTAAAAGTGGGTTTTTTAATGTTTGTTTTTAGGATTACAAATGTCATTTTATGACACCACTGTTAAAAAATAACAGGGGGCCAATTTTGTAACTAGAAAGCCACAGCAAATACGAATGCAATATGGCGGGTCACTGAATAAGCGCCATCTTATTTTCTATTCATATGACTGATTTCTATCGTATTGTGACACTATACATATTCAGTACTAGTCTGACATTTGCTCAAATTTCTCGCGTAGGGAAAATTTTAGTTCATTTGAAAAGTAGTGTTATTTGAAGTTGTATGATACTTATTTTGTGATTATATTTCCTTTATGCATCATACACATGTTTTTAGATACGATGAATATTTTAATTAATTTGTAATATAACAAAATAAATAAAAAATAATAATAAATAAAAGGTACTAAAAATTAAATAATAATACAAATACAATCAATAACAAACTACACACTAGGTAAAATAAATGAGCCGATAACTTATGCTTATTCATAAACGAATACCGTATTCATGAGGTCCGGATCAGCTGAATCCGTATTCAGTCGGAATAAGATAACATGACTGACAAAAAGTAGTGGGGATTATCTTATTCAGTATGAATTGTATTCGCTATCGCTTTCTAGTTACAAAATTGGCCCCCACATCATTGTTACTTTTAACACTAGTGTTTCTTCTCACAAAATAAAATGTCACTTTTAACATAATATATCAAAAATAACTATTTTAGACGGTTGTAAGGTTAGTGTACATATTTTATACACTGCAAACATTTTCATTATTTATTTCACATATTACAGAGCTACCACTATAAATACACGTGCGGCAAGTTGTTTTACCTAAATTTAGTTTTTTCTGTACATTCTTGTTGCTAATACAGACTGAGTACTGCAATATTCAACTTCAAATCTGTTATCTCTTAAATGTGAACTCGATATTTGGTTTGTTTAAATTAGGCAATCCAACATGACATCATAAGCAGAGGGCAGGTGTGATTTTAACCTCACTTTGTAATATGTTTTAAAATTATTTAATTATATATCAATTTTCCGATATATATATATATATATATATATATATATATATATATATATATATATATATATATATATATATATCGAGAATTTTTGATTTTGATACAATTAACTCATAAAATAAAACCATATTTTTTCCATGGTTCCATCATTGACTAAAATCCTCGCTAAAATATGTATGCATTTTATTTCTGACAGTTGCTCTCTGCTGAATTCATTTGTTATGGATTGATCTATTGTCGTCTGCTCGTTAAATTTCTAATTTGTTTCAGGAATGTTATTTAAGGTCGTATAAAAAATATTGTACGCAACTCATGTGTTAACAAGCTTTATGACATTCGGTCAATAATTTTCGTGACTCGGCAAGTCTCGTCACGAAATGCTTAACCTCATGTCATAAAGCTTGTGTGTACACTCTTGTTGCATAAATAACTATTATGTATCACATTATATAATATAATCTCGAATATAATTCTACATCTGGAGGCATAAAAAACAGTCGTAAAATAAACTGCTGACCGAAATTCCTAAACAGATTCAATATAAATTACAACAAATTTTTTAATATAAAATCTAGATAAATAAATATTACCTATTCCTGTTTATTCATATTGACAATATGATTAATTTTGGTTGCAACAAATGAAAATCTTTTTTATTGTAAAACTAAGAAAAAAAACTGTTGTGGCCAGAACAATACCTCTCGCCACTTCCTTTTTTTGGTTACATAAGTATAGGGCGCGAACAGTCATGTTACATTGTTGACCTTGACAAGCAGATGTGGGGGCCCGTTTTAGAATGATAATTAGTAATTATGTACATATATGTCAAATGTCAGAATTTTTCATTCAAAATTTCAAGATTTTCTAAATTCACATAGTTAATTTGTCACCAGGAGTGTGGAATTTACTTGTCGAGGAAAATAAACCACATGGAATTTCGAGATGTTTCCAATTCATTGGCGGAAGTAACAGTATTTCTGAAGGGTATGTGTAATACACCTATAATATTAAATATTTAACTATTAATACATTAAGAAATAATATAATGTACTTCACAGAAAAATTCTTCAGTAATGTCTCCGGATTTCTGACATTGACATTTATCTGTCAGTTACAAACAATTTAAATTTTCAACTATTTTCCATGGCATTCTTTCGACTGTAAAATTTATTACAACAGATTATTTTATATATTATATTTCTTTTATCTCTAAATCTATAGAATATATAATAAAATATTTAAATGTATCAGATAGAGAATTGAATTTTCTTTAATATTACGAAGAAAAAGTTTCAAAAAATAATATTTAGAAGATTTTTTTTCAAGAATCCTCTACTTCCGGTTGTCCAATTGTTACCAAAACCTTTTCAGATCTTCCCATGAATGTCGATTGGGAAATAGGTAGTTAAACAAATATAAAGTCTTATAGTTTTTGAGTAATCGTCCTTTCAACATTCCACATACATACATACATACATACATACATACACACACACACACACACCATCGTAAAAATGTTAAAATCGGATTGTAGGGACCTTTAAAACGTGCTTATTCAATAAAATCTGAATATGCGATTTTTAGCATGAATCCAATACCTCTCTTAGCGAGAGGTAAAAATAGGTAAGGTAAAATTAAGTTTATTGATCATTTCTCCAAAACTATGAAAAATAAATGTTTTGACACTTGGTATTTATGATTACTAATATAAAGAGCTGGTTAGATTTTGGTAATAACTGACGTACTGGAAATAATACCAACTTCACTTAAATCTATATTTTTATTTAAATATATTTAAATTATATCTTTTTTGTAATTTTTGTTACAAATATATAGTATACTTCATTCCCCATAAGTTTTATTTACATTTTCTACTATATGTTGCATTACTACTAAAGATAAAAATTGTGAAATATAATACCTACATAATCAGTTTTTATAAATCTTTGTAATCCGTACTATTTCAAAGAAAACAAATAAGATTTCAAATGTGTGTAACTGACAGAAAAAAAGTTTAGCGTGATTGAAATGGCATGTGTAATTATTTATAATTAATTATTTATCATCGAACTTTTGTGACGTCACAAGTGACTTATGCGCATACCTAGAAAGGATGGTGAGACCCTTAGACCAGGAATAGAAGGGAGACAGGGCACGCTATGTATTTCGGCGTAGAAGACTTTCCAAATCATCTTAGCGACTTTCGACCTTATTGCAACGCCAGAATCAGCTGAGTCGGTCTAGTCGGCCAGATGTGTTACATACGTGTGTAGTCGGCCAAATAAGTTTTCAATGTCAGCAAGCGTGGCGTCATTCACGGTTTTTGTCTTCTAACGTCCTCGTATTCATACGCGTTTATTTTGATTCATAGTTCATAAGCATTTTGTTACACATACATTTGTATTATATAATTTGCATTATATCTTGGTGCACAATAATTCATAATTTGTAAAACACTATAGATTTAAATCATAATTATGTAATTCGTTATCAGCTTTTGTATAAAGCTATAAGCTAAGCTTTACAACAAATAAAGTATTATTATTAATTATTATTATTATTATTATTATTATTATTATTATTATTAAAAGTCAACGAATACGGAATAAAAAAAATATTTAACCTCTTCGTTATTTATATTACGTTTTTTTTATGAATATTACTTCTTTCGTATTTATTTTACATTTATAAAACAGAATCAAGAAAATTTGTAGTTACGAATAATCAAGTATTTAACTGGTCGACTAGACTGATTCAGCTGATTCTGGCGCTACTTAAGGTAGACTATACGTTCTCCGTTAACTTGTGTGACGTCATTATTTTAGAAAATTTCATCTTTTGAGAAATCTAGGCATCTTTGAGTGAAATACAATATAGAATATCACTTTTGAAAACATTCTTAACAAAATAAAAAATCTGATGTGGCCAGCACATAACCTCTCGCCGTATATTTTACCTGGCTGTATGCATAAAGCAAAGATTATTTTTATAAATACAAATAATATATTCATATAAATCTATGACGTATAAACTTCTTTATTATTCAATAATAGCATGTCTCAACATGAAGATATTTTACCATAAATTATGTTACAATAAATTACAAAGTAGAGTTTACCATATATAAATATTAGGCTGGTAACAGCAATTTTCAATTCGAACAACTTTGTTTACTTTCTCTTCATATTCTTCTAGTAAAAACATTAATTTTGGGCGGTCTAAAATGTATATATCTGGATTGTGCATCTATTCTTATATATCTTCTTTTACATTTTATTTTTTCATACTTGTTATATCTAAATAACCTTAATTCCCTTTAATAAAGTGACGGATAGATTGCACTCCGATTTTGTCAATATTTACAACTTACTTGAGAAGAATTTGATAGCTTTTTCGCAATTCAAAGTTACTCTAGTCTACAGTACTGGTGTACATTGTCCCATAATGTTTGAAACAAATTTAAGTCCTTCAACCTAGACTTGTCATCTCCATAATAGTCACAGATCAAGAACTAAGGGATTCTCCAAGTACATTTTTAATTCATTACTCATTATTTCTGACACTGACATTTATCTGTCAGTTACAAATAATTTAAATTATCAACTATTTTTCATGGCATTCTTTCGGCTGTCAAATTTATTACAACAGATTATTTTATATATTATACTTCTTTTATCTCTAAATCTATGGAATATATAATAAAATATTTAAATGTATCAGATAGAGAATTTAATTTTCTTTAATATTACCACGAAAAATTTTCAAAAAATATTATTTAGAAGATTTTTTTTCAAGAATCTTCTACTTCCGGTTGTCCAATTATTACCAAAACCTTTTCAGATCTTCCCATGAATGTCCGATTGGGAAATACGTTGTTAAACAAATTTTAAGTCTTATAGTTTTTGAGTAACCGTCCTTCCAACATCCCACACACACACATACACACACACACACACACATCCACACACACACACACATCCACACACACACACACACATCCACACACACACACACACACACACACACACACATCCACACACACACACACACAGACATCATCGTAAAAATGTTAAAATCGGATTGTAGGGACCTTAAAACGTGCTTATTCAATAAAATCTGGATATGCGATTTTTAGCATGAATGCAATACCTCTCTTAGCGAGAGGTAAAAAGTACACTAAACTTCCCCACTTACACTGTAAATTTGAGAAATTCTTCCAACATACCATGACTTGTAGTAGATCATCCAAAATATTTAAAATGTGATCTAAAAATTCCACTTCTCAACTTCAATTTCAGAAAGAGTAACTTCAATTTCACAAAAAGTAAATTCAATTTCAGAAAAATAAATTCAATTTTGGAAAAAGTAAATTCAATTTCAGAAAAATAAATTCAATTTTGCAAAAAGTAAATTCAATTTCAGAAAAATAATATCAATTTACCTTTTCTGAAATTGAATTTACTTTTTCTGTAATTGAACTTACTTTTTCCAAAATACAATTTACTTATTCTGAAATTGAATTTATTTTTTCCGAAGTTGAAAAGGTATACAAGTAGTTCTTGCCCTACATAAGTGATTCCCTGACTTATTGGGCTCATCGCCCCCTTTTCACAAATATTTTTTGCAACTCGTCTCTTCCGAAAGTCTACTCTAATCTACTTAATCCCTATGTCAACATTCTACGAATATTATTATATGTAACAAACTGTGTGTTATATTTCATATTTTAATTTCCGAAATCTAGTTTGTGAATAAATCATCTTGGAAATGAAATTTAAAAACTATTGCGATGATACATGCTAGTACATAGCTGTCGTTATATTCCTTAAACCCCATTACTAGTATTTCAAACAGTTAAATATACTTGTTTACGACGAACGGCCGTCGTACGGCTTTATCAGTTAAATGCATAGGACGACTGGAGTATCGTGAGAAAAGTATTAACTGCTCGTTGTTGCTTCTGAAGCTACCACCGTCCCCTTTAATATAACTAGCATGGGGACCATGTTACCCACTTTCAACAAAACAAACAGAAATGGAATTGGTATATCACTTAGAAATTAATTTCTGAAATTTTTAAACTCCAGTTCTTGATCTAATCCTTGACCTTGATCTACTTATATAAAATAGATTATCTAGTCCCCTGATTATCAACATACCAAAACTTTTAGACTACTCAAAAATTAATTTCCGAGATTTTATCTAAAAATTCCAGTTTACGATCTAATATGTGGCGTATTTTTTTAAACTAGACCAAGATTACATTATCAGAACTTGTTGATCATCCAGAAATTAATTTCTGAATTTTTTACCCACATATTTACAATAGATCATCTAGTTCACAATCTAGAACTTCCAAATCAGCCAGAAATAAACAGGGATGGAAAACGTAACGTAATGATTTCCGATAACGTTATAATAACGTTTCATTTAGTATTTTTTTTAAATAATGTTATAATTACAAAATAACGTTATATAACCGTAACATAACAAATAACGTTTCACTATAACGTTATCCAAGTTTACAAATTTTACAAGATTTTTGCCGTTTGAAAGTATGTATATAATTTCCTGATAATTTATTTCGTATTTTATATATTTTTTTAACGTTACATAACTAATAAATCGTATAAATGGCCTTAATGGAACGGGGAGGAATTAAAAAAACGAAGAAAAAAATTGTGAATAATTCATGGATCTCGCTGGGATTTGAATCCAGGGCCTTCCTATACCTAGTAGGACGCTCTAACCAACTGAGCTACGAGTTCCCATCAAGTCAATGAATATTTCACAAGTCTTTTTACAAATCGTAACGAGTACACTCTACTAAATGGAGAGATGAATACTCAACTCGAACAATGCGCATATATATAAATTATTGTGAACTTAATAGCTGTCACACATACGTAGATTATAAGTATTTGTGATCCAGGCAAGCTGGGTAAAACACAAAAATGGTGTTCTACTCCGAATGACATATATTATTTTTTATTCAAATGTTTCAAAGAAAACTGTGGATTTTTTAATGTTTTTTGGAATTGTTTTAATTGTAGAGTTCCCAATTTCAGCCAAAGCTGGCTGTGTTCACTACAAAACACAAACGATACAACTGTCAAATAACAATTTTCAATGTGGTCTATGTTGCTGTGGCGACTGCTGCCACCAGCGGTGAACTAAGAAGCTACCATTTTTTTACTAGTACAATAATGAACAACATTATTGTACTAGTAAAACAATGACTATTTTCTATACTGTGTGTACAGCAGCATAATATGGATATTATAATACGCTTGAAGAAAAAAATATATAATTTTAAATGGTAATCTATAATTTTTTAGTCCATTAGATAGATTTTTTTTCTGATTTCAGCAATATAAATATTGTGTAGTGTTGTATGACAAGTATTTCCGGAAAAATGGTATTAAAAATTAGACATCATTCTACAATATACTAGCGTTACCTAGGCAACAGGGGTAACAATATTGGTGCCTACTTCAATATTGTAATATTATTTCTCATTTTTAATACCATTTTTTTCTAAATAATTGTTATAAAACCCTATAAAATATTTATATCGTTGAAATCAATTTTTTTTTTCATCTAATGGAAAATAAAATAGGTTACCATTTAAAAAAAATATGTTTTTGTTCTACACCGTTTGAGAACCACAGGTTGAATTTTCGGTTTGTTACTACTGATAAATTAGCCCCTTATTCTTGATTATTTTTTTGTATATGACATTTTTCTCTAGTCATTAGTTCGCCCAAACTGGTTGTATTAAAGGAAACAGCCAGTATAGTCGAGCGTTTTCTGCAAGTTTCGACGAAGTCGTGAACGGAATTTTCCCGACACGACGTCGAATTTTGTCTCATTCGTTTCTGTATTAGCTATTTTATTTAAGTTGTTAATATTTTTGATCTGAAACATCTAATGGCGCGTCTATACAGGGATAAGAACGACTCCTATAGCACGTCGCACGTGCCATTCGGCCAGCCTCGTGACTCGTCGGTTCTCTTCACCTCGCTGCCTCGACTCGGCGCTGCACGCTCGCCACTTGTGTGTATCGGCGTATCAGCATCGTTTCCTCTATACTACACGTTCATCGTTTTACTTGTGTATATCGGTGTATCGAGCGAATATGAAAAAGGAGAGCATCGTATCAAGGAACTAATCGAGGAACTAATACTTCAATAAAAATAAATTTCTATGTTTCATATCTGCCAGGCGTCCTGGAACGGCTCACTTTTTTACCTCCCACTACCCTTGGTAAGGGAGGTATAGGGATCGTGCTAAAAATCGCATATCGAGATTTTGGTAAATGACCACGTTTTAAGGTCCCTAGAATCCATTTTTAACATTTTCACGATGATGTCTGTGTGTATGTGTGTATGTATGTATGTATGTATGTATGTATGTATGTATGTATGTATGTATGTATGTATGTATGTATGTATGTATGTATGTATGAATGTATGTATGTATGTGTGCGTGTATGGATCCCGGTTACGCTCTAACTCAAATACTATCATTCAGAAAGTTTTGAAACCATGTATTTCTACCTTATTCTAATATGGAAAGAACTGATTAGATTTTGGTGGCAATCGGATAACCGGAAATGGCAGTTTACTTGAAGCTCAAGATAGTTTTTCTTCAAAAAAATACCTTTAAATGTAATTTTTTCTCAATTTGTTATTATAAGAATTAAAGATTATTCCATTTTCTACAAGTTTGCTTTAATACTTTTTCTATATATTGTGTGGATAAATTTATAAAGTAATATAAAAATTATATACATAGGTAAATGGCGGGAGGTACTGTGTTGGTCACATCAGATTTTTCATAATAAGTTTGACGAAACAACACATCATGAACAGTTATGCCTAGTGCACACGGAGAAACTTTTATCTAAGTTTCCGAAAATTTGTTTCCCAAGAAGAAGAAGTATGAAAAGTTGCCGGAAAGTTAACGGCGCCGTTAAAACTTGAGAGTTTTTGTGGAAACTTTTTGACGTGCACCTAACTTCTCATCTATTATGACACTTGTAAAGGAAAAGAGGTTAGGATCACAAAAACTTTGATTTTTGGCGTCGATTACAATAATTCTTGTTTATAAAAATTAGTTTATTTCAGTGTAGTTTATTCAGAAATCTTATGTAGTTTAGTTTACTTCATAAATTTAGTTCTGTTAGAATTCTTAGTTATAAGCACATATAGTTTAGTTTATTTGTCCATTTACTTTTAGTTAAATTTAATTCCTACGTGTAATTTTATGTACTTGTTCTCTTTCGAAAAAATAATTCTCCAAGAGCCTATAGATTTAAAGAAAAATTACCAGTTTTGAGGAAACTTTTATTTTTCTCGTGTGAACACACGGTACGTAGATGCAAAAGTTTCTCCAAAACCTCTTCTTCTTCGGGAAACAAATTTCAGGAAACTTTACTAAAAGTTTCTGCGTGTGCACTAGGCATTAGAAAATATATGTATTAATAAAAAATAACCCAAAATTATATTTTTAGAAAAAAAATCATGAATTTTATCAACCATAGTTCGTAAAATCAAACTTTCAACATTAAAGTATTAATAACGTATTCTTAAGGTCTCTCCACACTTTTATAATGATGATAATATTTATAATAATAGTAATTTTAATTGGTTATTACAAAATATTAATAGAATATATAGAAGGATTTTTTTTTGTACTTACATAATTAAAATATTAGTTACAAGATTTAATTCAAAAATTTAATACGTCGTAGGAGTAAAAATTGTGATATTAACACTGAAGTACAAATAGCAATTTACCGTATGCATAAATTACATCGTCTCATATAAAATTAATTGGCTTGACATGAATCGTTAACTATTCAATCCATAATTAAATCACGCCAAATCGTTTTATACATGTACCATGAACAAGTACCTTAGCTACATTCATAATAGAATTATTAATCAGAGAACAAATAAGACGTATCTCGATATAACACAACCAAGTATTGCACATACAAGATTTAGTTCAAATTTATTTTTAATCATTTATAGCTCACGTGTGAATCATGGAGTGCATTTTCTATTGTACCTACAGCAAATCGAAATTAGTATAAAAAATAAATTAGTAATGTAATCACCCAATCAAGTGTCTATTTACCTTCCGTCACCTTTAGGTAAGGAAGGTATTGTCTTTGGTCAAAAAATTCGATGATGACTTTACCCTCATTTGAAGATTTTAACAGTTTTTCTTGAAAAAACGCAGTTAAATATCATTTTTTGACATTTAGGCAGTGGTCACATTGAGTTGAATGCAATCGATCAACCAAGATCAACTGTCGTAGATCAGTAGCGACCGACCGAAATTTTAGGAGATATGTCACACTGCATGAATCGACGTATAAATATTTCCACAAAAATGATACCAACTTAAATTGAAAGAACATTATTTTTTTCTTGCACTGAAACGCCGCAAATATATGTTTTCAGGAATATTTAAATAAATGACAAAACTTATGAGTTTTTGTTTTTAAAATTAGAGAAATTTGCATCCATAATTTTTCCATTGTCTTACAATTATTACTGTATCCTGGTGTGCTTTGATCATAAAATTGTACATTATTTCTTACACAGTTTTTCAATTATGGTCTATTTCATTAACTCTCCACATTTCCGTCATGCTACTAGTAATATGGCTGTAATATTCTAACAATATTCTTTTTAACCTGTACACAAATGTCAAAACAGTTAAGTTGGTTTGAAAAATATGACAACACTGAGCATGCGTAAACACATCAATCGCTGTCGACCGACTAGAAAATCAAACATGTTTGATATATCAAACCGCTCGTCGACGTTCGATATCGTTCGACCATAGTGGATGCATGCAGTGTGACCATTCCCATAAGCTAGTGTTAGTTTAATTTTTAATCGATCGCAATCAATCGGAGTTAGTCGATCCCACTTGTCCAGTGTGACCACTGCCTTAATGTTATTATAAATATTAAATAATATTCTATTATCTATACGAATTTATTGCATTTTATACTTCATTTTCAATGGATAGGTATAGAGTTAAAAAATTATAATGAAATTAAATTTCATAAATCAGCCAGCTATGATGTAACCATAGAAACAGCTACTTAAAAAAATTCTAATTGACAGATATCAGTGTCAATGAAAAAAAAAGAATGTGGCAGAGATGGATGTTGGGGAAGATACGGAAAGATTGGATAAGGAATGAGAGGATAAGAGAAATGGCTCAAGTAATAGAAGTTTCTAGAAAGATACAAGAGAGGCGATTACATTGGTTTGGACATGTCATGAGGAGAGATAATATTATATTGGAAGAAGAATGAACAGATTAGAAGTAGAAGATAGAAGAAACAGAGGAAGAAATATAGAGTCTTTTGCAAGAAAATTTATATATGGAATTTGATCATAACACACAGAACTGACGGAAGGTAATGTGCTGGCCACATCAGACATTTCCGTAAAACGATACCTAGACATATTCAATAATTTTGTTATTTAACAATATTATTGAGCTTGTGTAATATATTCTGTCAATCAAAATCTCTTTGCAAAATAAATGAAATAATGATCACTCTGCAAGTTGGAAACATGATATCACATACCCCATTCGATTCAATTTATTGAACAGTATAGGAGGGCATCTCCTATATTATTGCAAAATATATAATACCATACGTCTAGGAACGCATACAGCTTCCATTTTCATCTAATGCAAACTAAAATTAAAAATGAAATTGCATTTCGATCTGATAAATTACTATGAAAATGAAAACAATTTATGTAAAAACAACATCCGGCTGGGCGGTGTTTATCAAAAGTTGAACAAATTGAGATATTAATACAAAAAATATAAATGAAATTTCATGGTGATTTGGAAAATAAATTACTGTCGAAATTTCTTTAAAAATCTAAAATATAAAAAAAAACAATTTTTGAAAGAAATACTACTTCGAACAACAAAGTTCACTTTACGCTTTTCAGTCAGCAGTCGGGTAGAATTTGCGCTCAACAACACAGATAAACAGACAGACTTTTTTCCCTATATTCTACAAACCAAAATCTGCTTATCTATAATATAGATTACAAATTTAATACGATCATTCATAACATACTACTAATTATTCAATGGCAATTTGGCCCGACTGCAAATTATTTTGTAACTAAACAGAGCTTTTGTTAATAAATTTTGTAACATTGGAAACGTATATTTTTGCAAAAAGGATGTTCTTTTCCATTACAAATTTCATTATAAATCAGTTTCAAACGATTGCTCAATTTTGTAAACAAATTTGGTAACAAAATTATTATCATCTTAAACGCACTTTTCGATTTTGTTGCACCGTTCAAATTTAAGTAACCGTGTTATTTACAGATATACGTAAGATAATGTAACGATTCTTATTAGAAGTAACAACTAACTAAAATACCACATCTGATTTTTTTTTATTTATTCAATCTAATTCTGTAAGAACTAAGAAAGTTGCTAAGTCTACAATGCTAAAAATTGTAACCAATAGAAACAAGTGTAAAGGCTATCATTTTCATAAATATTTCATTCTCTGTTTGCAATCATTATTGGTTCTTTGCTATAGCAATGTTGCTAAGAGGTAGTAACTTTGTTACAGAATTGGGATGATTAAATTAAATCACATTTATTTTAGTTATGAATATATTTTTTCACAAATAGTTATTGATTTTATTTTAATAATTCAGTGTGTCTCGTTATTTTTAAATATTTCCAAACACACTATAACATGGCTCATGCTATTTAATAATGTATTTTAATATTTGATAAAATAGGTAGAAAATACAATCAGCCGCCGCCGCTGGTAAAACGGTTCTCGAACGATGACGTAATCGTGGCACACAGCTTAATTACGTGCAGCCAGCTGATCCCTATGTATTCGATGTTATTATCGCGTCAAATGTTCCAGAGGGACGCCGCGCAGTATAAATACCGTCAGGGAGGACAGCCGAGAGACATTCTGGTATAGACGCGCATCGTGAAATGAATGTTAGTAATATAAAAAAATATAGTGACATAAATATTGTTTAAATAAATAATCTTAGTGTTTAATTATTTAATAATGTTCTTAGTCTTAAATTAGTGTTTATAATTATATAATTATAGTGTTAGTTATTTTTGGTATCTTTATTTTAATTATTTATCGTTTAATAAACTTTTATTTTAATTACTAATATTTCTCTGATTTTTACACCACCCAAATAAACGTTACAGTATTATTATTATTATTGTAGTGTAGTATTGATCATGTATTCTATATTTATTAAAAGAGTGCTATTGCTAATGCTTACACGTGATGTATAGCATCCACCATTTACTGAAACCTTGTATACATTTTAAAAAAATCAGTGGTGGGAGTATGCCGTATAGAATTCTATTAGTGACGTCACATTATCGCAAATTTGGCAGCACGCCGTCAATACGCAATAATTCCCTTCTCCCCGAGCACCACTTGTAGTATCGCTTCGTTACGCGAAAAAGAAGCTGTCGCATTAATTGTTTCTCTCTGTCATATAAATGTAAGCAAATATATTCCATCTCTTTCTTCTTAATTTTTGACATTGTGTATGTTCTGTGATTTTTTATTTGATTGCACTTCGAAGTGATTTTTAATGTCATGTGATCTTAATAATGGAGAAACTGCATTTGGATGCAATGAACTTGCCATGTATGGACTTAGCCGATCATACAAAAAATTCACCATATCTTTTGTCAGTCTTATGTATCTATGAATAAAGTTTCATTTATACTAAATGGATCACTAGCATCTCTTAAAACTCTTCTTTGAACATTTTGTCGAAAAATTACATTTTGCCTTTCCTCTTCTAATAAATGATGTGCAGCATATAGTTGAACAGGCAACATAACGCGTTATTATTTTTACTGAAATAAAATATGTATATAATTTCATTTCTGAAAGAAGAAACAACAAATTTTATACAAAACTTACCACACTATCAAAGCACCGGTACTATCTGTCATATGTCATCTGTTAGTGATCTGTCAAATTTTTTAGTCATATAATACACAAAATACATTATATTTGCATAATGGTTAATACATTAACGAAGATTCACGAAGTTAAACTCTACTGTAGAATTCTATTTCACATGCTACGTCTGTTTCTATTTGTAGAATCGCTTTCGCATCTATTCTACTATAGAATTCTACATGGCGTACTTCCACCACGATGTGGCCAGCACAATACCTTCCGTCAATCCTGTGTTTTATGTACAAATTCCATACATAAATTTTCTTGCAAAAGATTCTAAATTTTTGGTATTATGTGATTCGCTTTCTCGGCAACTGAATTCCGTACTCCTGATAACAAACAAACCACATGAAATAAGAAAATTATGAAATTTTGAATGAAAAATTATAACACTTGTCAGTTATGGACATAATTAATTGCTGTCATTTTGACACGGGTCCCCATATCTGCTTCTATTAATATATTCATCTCTCCGCATGACATGTTCAAACCAATGTAATCGTCTCTCTTATATCTAGAAACTTCTACCACTAGAGTTACTTCCCTTATTCTATTTACATTTTATTGATACTGACATCTGTCAATTTGAATTACCTGAATATATTAGCAGTTTCCATGGTTAAGTTAGCATAGCTGGCAGAATTA
The DNA here is from genome assembly GCA_951394225.1 of Harpalus rufipes. NCBI lineage: Eukaryota > Metazoa > Arthropoda > Insecta > Coleoptera > Carabidae > Harpalus > Harpalus rufipes. The sequence continues at coordinate 17,828,736 of OX596276.1, read as the reverse complement.
TGAAATTTATTATCTTTATTCTTCTTTAACTCTATATCTGTTGAATATCAAATATAAAATGCAATCAAATCGTATAGACAATAATATATTCTTTAAGTTAACTGAGTTTTTCAAGAAAAACTGTTAAAATCTTCAAATGAGGGTACTTCCGGTTGACCAATTATAACCAAAATCTAATCAAGTCTGCATATGGTTGTAAGGAAGAGGAATACGCAAGAATTGTAATTTTTGGAATTCTAGTATTGGAGATATCGTTGACGAAACCGCGGTTACACACACACACACACACATATACACACACATACACACGCACACACACGAACACACACACATACAGACATCATCGTAAAAATAGTAAAATCGTATTGTAAAGACCCTAAAACGTGCTTATTCAATGAAAACTCACCACCGAATTTTTTGACCAAAGACAATACCTTCCTTACCTATAGCTGACGGAAGGTAAAAAGCTAAAATTTAAGATATTTTTTACAATTACTAAATAACTGCAATAAATAATATTCTTATTCCATAAGTAACTCAATAATATAACTACACGTTAAATTTTAGGACGCTCGGAAAATCTCACACCACAATTTCATTATTCACATTTATTGATCTACTCTTTCACGAATCTTTTTTGACATAAGCTCAAGAATTCCAATTCAAATAAACTGACTCATTAGCAATAACATCATTTTTAATCATGAATTCCTCAGACACTATATCATCTCCCACGATCTCTCCTCACAACAGCTCTCTCTGACAGGTAAGTGTAAGTATTACATACATGACGTCAGAAAATTTTACTCGTTTTTACACATGTAAAAAATAATGTGAAAACAAATAAATTTTAACAAATTCTATTCGTATATAACAGAATGCAGATTTAATTCAACAAAACTAAACTAGGTGCACGTCTCGGTGCACATATGCCAAACAATATTTCAGTAACACAGTTCTTAATATTGAAATGCATTATTTTAATTAAAATAAATTAAGTATAAGTACCGAGATAAGTACAGTATGTCCTATTTAAAACGTACGAGTATAAGAGCTATAAGTTCGGTTAAATGGGACTTTTTGTACGTCTTTGGGAGGCCATCTCAGAGATGGTTGTGTTTTTTAAAATAATTCTCATATTATACTGCTATATAATGACTATCCGACAGCGTGCGAAACTAATTTTTAAGACGCTTACTTGCCGAGATATAATACAAACTTAAAAGGAACCCATACTTGATTTTTATAATTTTTCATAATATTTATTGATAAATAAATCCATAATGTTTCTTTCAAATATATTATTATTTTTATTATTATTTATACTTCGTTCGCTTAACATGTTCACTGAATTTAGTGACATTTTTTCGTAAGACTGGTATTATTTTCCCCAACCCAAAAAAAACCATCCGGGTTTTTAAAAATAAAACACTTAAAAAAACCAATAAAACCCAAATTAGCTATTTATATGTTTAGTTGCAAAATTATTGTTTTCGCACTAGACGTGAAGATTCCATGTGCAAACAACACGATTTTGCAACGCATCTGTACTAGGTCTTTTTCTTCTTCCGTTTAAATTTAACCTCGAATTTAACTGAAGCAAATAATGAATTATTATAAATTAGAACTGTCACTTTTTGCATTAGTACAAAAAAGTGACAGGCTATCACTGATTGGGTGATTTTGTCACTTTTTCGCATTATTGTGAAGAAGTGACTAATGCGAAAAAGAATGTCATTTTGAATGTCAAATTTAATTTATGATGTATAATTAATATAACAAAATGTAACATTAAGTTCATAATTCAATAAGTTTGCAACATGTATCTTATTTTTTACCTATCGCTAAGAGAGGTATTGGATTCAGGCTAAAGTCGCATATCCAGATTTTAATGATTAAGCACGTTTTAAGGTCGCTACAATCCGATTTTAATATTTTCACGATGATGTCTGTGTATGTGTGTGTATGTGAGTCGGTTGGAAGGACGATTTCTCAAAAACTATAATACTTAATATCTGTTTAACTACGTATTTCTCAATCGGACATTACTGGGAAGAGCAGAAAAGGTTTTGGTAATAATTGGACAACCGGAAGTAGCAGATTCTTAAAAAAAATCTTCTAAATATTATTTTTAGAAATATTTTGCTCTTGCTTATGAAAGAAGAGTATAGATTTAGAGATAAAGATATATAATAAGGTACATAATAATCTGTTTCAATAAATCTCACAGCCCAAATAATGTCATGGAAACCAATTGAAAAATAAAAAATGTTTGTAACTGACAGATAAATGTCATTGTCAAAAATCCAGAGACATTACTAAAGATTTTTTTCTGGTAAGTACATACATTACTCGTATATTATTTATTATTGTATTAATAGTTAAATATTTAAAATTATAGGTATATTATATATACCCTTCAAAAATACTGTCAATCCCGACAATGAATTGGAAACATTTTGAACAATAGGGCGCGAACAGTCATATCACTTTGTTGGCCTTGACATGCAGAATTGGGCGTACGTGTGAGAATGATAGCTAGTAATTATGTACATAGATGTCAAATATCATAATTTTTCATTCTAAATTTAGTGTTTTTCTAATTCCATGTGATTTGTTTTCCTCGACAAGTAAATTCCACACTCTTGGTGACAAATTAATTACGTGAATTTAGAAAATCTTGAAATTTTTAATGAAAAATTCTGACATTTGAAATCTATGTACATAATTACTAATTGTCATGCAGATACGGGCCCCCATATCTGCTTGTCAAAGCCAACAATGTCACAAGACTACTCGCGCCCTATATTTAGGTATATAACCAAAAACGGAAGCGGCGAGAGGTATTGTGCTGGCCACAACAGATTTTTTTTTAATGCGCATGCGTGTACATACTTGTTATATATAAGTTTGAAATATCTAAGTGTTGGAACGCTGAACAGTGTCGGCGCCAAAGCGAGTATTTATTGCATAAAAGCTAGCTAATCTGAAAAGTAAATAAATTATTTAACAACAACAATTAACAAATGTCTTCGTCGATAATTTTTTTAAAAATAAAATTATGTAATAAGAAAAATATAATAACATGAAATGTGTTTTATTGTCATCCAATAATCTAATTCGAATAAGTATAAATTTCATCTTCCCTTGACAGATGGGAAATATGAAAACTAACACAGAATTTACAATAATTACGGAGGCTCTGACTCCTAATCAGCAGAAAAAGTTCTGACTGTTTTGACTGTCAGAAAGTAGTTGTGATAGACGAACAGTACGCGCTGGAACACCGAACTATAGTCAAATTTTTTGACTCTGTCGGGTACAGTAATAAAACTATAAATGAACTATAAATATCGCAATTATGATAAAGCGGCATATCCTTTACTTTCTGTAGTATAATACTGTTTGGCATCGGCCCATATTTTTGAGCCGCTCTATTCATGTATTGAATCCTATACATACCTGGTAGACGTTTGATTCAATGCATGAATAGAGCGGCTCAAAAATATGGGCCGATGCCAAACAGTATTATACCACAGAAAGTAAAGGATATGCCGCTTTATCATAATTGCGATATTTATAGTTCATTTATAGTTTTATTACTGTACCCGACAGAGTCAAAAAATTTGACTATAGTTGCAAACTTGTGAGTGGTACGGTTGGAACGGTATTTCGTATTTAACGGTATTTTGTTACTGCGCATGTGTCTGACAGTCACAAACTATCAGCAATGACAGGCTGTGACAAACCTAATAAATATCTAATAAGGCCCAAAAAAACCGATAAAATCCAAAAAAGTGCAATAAAACCCAAAACCTTGGTTTCGTCCCTTTTTAAACTTTCCCGTAATGCGGAAAAGTATAATACCTATTTACGATTTAGTGGAAACCGTAATTTCTATGTGATTTAATAGTAAAAAGTTCAATTAACAGTTTTCAAGATCCCAATGAGCAGTTTTAAATAGGACACAATATACACATTATTGTAGCGCGCGCCGACACGACGCGCCGAATCCTTGCGCCGCCACTGGTAGCATATTCTCAAGTGATGACGTAATCCCCGGCGGCGGAAAACCCATACGCGTTTAGACTGGTTTAATTATATCCGGTCGGGTGATCCTTTGTATTCGATGATTGTCGCATCGGAAAGTTCGAGAAGGACACTGGGCTGTATAAATACCATCGGAAGGACAGCGGAGAAAATAGCCTGATATATAAAAGCAACGAGCAATGAACACTTTTAAGTATTAACGGGTAATAACACAGAAACTTGTGTATTTCTTAAACAAATTTTAATATCATGAAAGCAATAATATATGCATAAAGAAGATATTACAGTATTACTCGAATATGTGACGGATACTGTGGTCATGTAAATGGGAAATGTGATGTATTAAATTCTACAGTGCGAATATATGTAACCGAAGTAAGTACATTAAATTTAATCAGTGACAGAACTCGTCCAGTGCAACAATATTTCTTAATAATTTTTTTTTTAAATCTTCAAGATATTGAGTTAAAATTCTTCACAGTTTTGTAACATATTTCATTACCCGCCTATAGTTGAATTCAAAATGGACGCATGCGCAGTATTCTACAAGCAATTACCGTTGTAACTGCGACAGAATACAATGAAAGGATGAATGAATTTGTCAACACAAAAGAAAGGTTAGAAACTGGTGAATAGATTGACCGATACACCAGATGGTGAAACTATACACAAATCGGGAAAGATAAGAGATAGAATAGAATACCTCAACGAAGGTAACAAAAAAATCATACGTCAAATTTGTATGTTATAACATGTTCGACAATCCAAAAATTGTAGGATATTTATAGGATGCAGTCGACCAAAACCAAGAGCAACTCTACAATTGACGGAACAACAAAACGCTTAAAGATGATTAAAAGTGATGCAGGCCTAAATTAAATCACAATAAATGTTCAAAATGGCCACTGTCATTGTCAATACACTCTGAAGGCGTCGACGAAATGATGTAACTATTGTTCTTTCAATATCCTACAAATTGTCATATGTGACATTTTGTGTTGTAGTGTTATTCTTCGCATACTAAAACCTGGCTGAGAATCAACACTTATTTTATTTACATACATGTAAAAAGGTACGAACGTTTGGAAGAAGACGATTCGGAAAATGGTCGAAATAAATTTGCTGGGCTTTGGCAGCGTTTCTCTGAGCTTTACCATAGGTCAGCATAATGCCTGTATACTCACTATCCGTAAAGGCAAGCATATTTACTGATTATAACTTTTATAATAATTATTAATCGATTTGTCAAAATTTATTTGAATAAATTGACAACTCACATTTGTCAAAAACAATTGTTTTATTGTTATTGCCACTGTATCAAATTATTATGAAAATACCTAAACGACTCGTTAATTTAGAGTCCCCCTCTAATAAGATTACTTAATTATAACACAGCTAATTTTCTATTTTAGGAAAACAAAAGTACCTTTCAAAAATATACATTCGTAATGTTTCTATTTTCATCGAAGACAGGTTCATTCGTCAATTTTATTTTCGATTTTATTATACACATTCAAAGAGATAGGCCCGTATTACGAGCGCACTTTTATAATAAAAGCGCTTTTATGGAGCACACTCCTCATAAGAATATAACGTAAACGCGCTTTTTATTATAAAAAAGTGCTCGTAATACAGGCCAATCTTCCATGCATCGTAGGCAAATTGAAAATTATTCGAAAAAAATGTTATTTAATAATTAAAAGGTACGATATAATTAACGCCAAAATTTTACAAATAGAAGATAAAAATAATGACAAGAAATTATGTATAACTACCAGAATGAGATAAAATATTTGCTTTCTACTAATGATTACTTCACTTAGGTGGAGGATTAAAAATATAACACTGTAATTTGACACTCCACCATAGTAACAAATTAGAACATGAATCATTTATATGTATTACAATTGTACCTTTAAAACTGATAACAACTATCATAACGTGCGCCCTTGACTTAAGAGTATGCGAGCGCCGCCACTGGTGGAATATTCTCGAGCGATGACGTAATCTCCGGCGGGGGAAAAACCCATACGCGTGTAGACTGGTTTAATTACATCCGGTGGGCTGATCCTTTGTATTCGATGGAAAGATGGAGAACATTACAGAGAAATGACGCTGCGCTATATAAGCACGTCAGAGAAGCCAGCAAAAACAGTCTGTTATACAGGATGTCCCTTAACTTGGTGCACAAACTTTAAGGGCATATAATACTGATCAAAATGAGTAAAAAAAGCTTAGTCAAAATGTGTCCGATCTTTAATAGTTTCCCAGATATAACGCAGTGAAAAATGAGTTTTTACGAGATTTACCTTTGCTATCTCAAAAACTATAAGAATTACGATTTTGATTAATTGAGACTTTTTGTTTACCTTTGAGAGGTAATCTTAGATGGCCTTTTGTTATTTTATAAAAATCAAAAGTGAAATGTTGTGGCGACCTTGGTCAATATTTAATTTTCATATAACTACGTAACTATAAGAAATTGAGAAAAATGTTTCATATAAAATTTCATTGTTTTTTATAGTCTTTTTACTGACATAGACAAAATTTTATTCGATCGTTATCTTTGTCAGTTTTTCTTAGATTTTTCGCTTTTCTCGGAAACAGTTGAAGATCATTCCTATGTTGATGAAGCTTTTTTATTCATTTTGGGCAGTACTATATGCCCTTAAAGTTTTTGCTCGAAGTTAAGGGACACCCTGTATAGAAGCAAATAAACAGTCTACCAGTTGTGAACATAAATAAATGTAGTTCTATAAATAAATGTAGTTATAAATAAATATAGTGATAAATATTGTTTAAATAAATAATCTTAGTGTTTAAGTATTTAATAATATTCTTAATCTTAAATTAGTGTTTTTATAATTATTTAATCATTGTGTTAATTACATTATCTTTTTAATATTGAACCTAATTATTTATCATTTAATATTATTTATTATTTTTACACTTCACCTGTATAAATAAACGTTACAATACTTTTAAATTAGTTTTTAAAATATTCGAGTTTTTAATGCCCTTGATATCTATTCCAAACTTAATACTTTCAAGCTTTCTAATGAAGTAATTCAAATATGTAAAATTGTAATAAACATGCTTGAATTTATGATACCAACGCCCGTAGAATCACGTGCATTTGTATGAAAAGGAAAGATTTCTTGAATGACAGTGGCAATCAAAACTTGAACTATAAATATACATACGAAGTTTTTATTATTAATTATTTTATTAAGTTGCTTATTATCCACGCTTAGGTATTTATTAACAATGGACTTTATTTTAAACATTCACATATAAGTGTTGAAATAGGTCAATTTATGTGACTCCAATTATTACCGAACTCCACTGTTTGAGGACAAAATGAGCTCCAAATCTGACGTCATAGAATATTAAAAAATTATTACGGCTTAACGAATAATAATAGATACTTACACAATGGGGCCTCCACTATTTTTTATATTTTTATGAAACTTCAGCTAAACTGAATGCGTTTTGTAGTTTTAGAAAGACGTAATTGTTATTCGTTAAGCCCTAAGCCGTAATATTTTTTTAATGACGTAGATACAGAGTTGATTTTGTTCTGAAAGAGTAGAATTCACTATTAATTGGAATCACATAAATTTATCTTTTACTTCAAAAGTCATAAAAGTAGCATATTTTGTGAGTTGATGCACAAGGTAGAAGTTTAATTTAATAAATAAAGTTACTAAATACCATTAATAGCTGTCAAATTTAAATAAATAACCTATGAATTGAAATATAAACAGAGTTTATTTTTGAGGAAATAACATATTAAAGAATAGCAGACTTACAGATTACAATTACAGGGACGGTAATGAACAAAATAATACTTAGAATTAAAATGATAAGAAAAGTTTATTTTGTTTGCAGTGATTATTAGCCACACTGTTAAATTTCCATCCAATTGAACAACTTCAGGGGGCGTACATTATAATACTTCAAATTCCGACATAATTGCACACAAGCAGGATATAGAATTGCACAGTTTTTATTTAAACGTCAAAACGTAAAAAAATTCACTTCAATGTTTATAACAAAAAGTGAACAAATAAGTATCCATAGCTACAGGGCAATTGAAATCGCAAACGTAATCATAAAATGTAACGTCAGTAGTAGATATTTTTCTTTAAATATCTACGTTTGAAGAAAAAACATGTGTCATTCAGAGTAAAAGTGTCTTTGTGTGTTTCGCGTGAAATTGTCCGACTCGCTTCGCTCGACGTGCAAACTTCCACGCTCGCCACCAGGGCCGGCGCGTGGGGTGAAACAGTGAAGCGAATGTTTCAGGCGGCATATTTTTTAGGGCGGCATTTGAGATGAAAAATATTTTTATAACATCATGTTGCTCGTTACAGTTTACATTATACAACCCAATAATAAAATGTCTTAAATTTCAAAATGTGTTTTTATTGTAAGATAACGTTTGTGCAACGCGATGGGAAATCCGTATAGAACCTATCTCAGGTATCAAATCGGAGAAATATACGATGCACTGACAGAACTTTCCTTAAATAAATATACATATTGTGATACTAAATATAAAAGCAAATGTTTGGCCAACAAATATTCAAAATTTAAGTTTATTTGTAGTGTTATAGTTTGGCATGATATTCTGTCGCAAATTAACATAAGATCAAAAATATTACAAAATAAATCTTTAATTTTATCAGAATGTGTCAAAATTTTGAGAAACATTCATTCTTTTTTGAAAGATTATCGTTTAAACGATTTTAAACAAATGTTACGTTCGTTAAAAGAAATTGCGACAGAATTGGAAATTGAGACAGAAATTGAACAAATACGTCCGATTATAATTCATCGCAAATTAAAACAATTTACGTATGAGGGCAGAGATACACCTATAGAAGATCCTCTTAAGAAATTTAAAATTGAATTTTTCAATGTAATTATTGACGTCTCTATAAATTCAATTGAGGAACGTTTTTCACAACTAGAAAATCACAGCAATATTTTTGAGTTTTTATATAACATACCACCCCTTGTTAACAAAGAATTGGATGATATTTTTAAAAATTGTCAAGATTTGCATGTTCATTTAACAAATGATATTGAACCTTTAAATTTGTATAATGAATTTTTAATTATAAGAAACATTTTAAGCGGTGAAATGACGCCTTTAGATGTTTTAAATTATATAGATAAACATTCTTTGACAGAAAAAATTCCTAATTTGTTTATTTCTTTAAGAATTCTAATAACGCTGCCTATAACTGTCGTTCATTTTCCAAGTTGAAACTGATTAAAAAATATTTACGTTCGTCAATGTCAAGAAAGGCTCATAGATTTGACAGTATTATCAATTGAACAAAGCAAAATTAATTAATTATGATGATATAATTGATGATTTGGCTAAAGAAAAAGCTAGAAAAGTTAGACTCGTAATGTATATAAACATATGTTCATTTATATTTTTTAAATTTATACATTCATTATTCTTGAAATATTTAATTTTTCTTCATTTTGTTATTTAATTTTTTAAGTTATATTTATGTGATAATAAAACACACAATAAATATAAGGGCGGCAAATTGAGCGCTCGCTTCAGGCGGCAAATATGTGCGAGCCGGCCCTGCTCGCCACACAAAGTATCACGTTTACTCCTCCTAATAACACAATATACTATTTTCAACACTTATAAAAATATACATATAAATATGTTAAAATAACTCTTGTCGGCAATAATTGAAAATATGCGTAGATAATAAGCAGTTTAATAAAGTAATTAATAGAAAACTACGTATATTATAGTCCAAGTTTGGATTACCACTGGCCACTAGCCTATGTCATTCAACATATCTTTTACTTTCATATTAACGCATGGAATCTGATGCGGCATCAAATTTAAACAAGTGTTATTTTTTTACTTTCATTGCTTTTTACCTCCCGCCATACCGTAGGTAAGAGAGGTAATGTTTTCGGTCCAAAAATTCGATGGTGAGTTTTCAGTGAATAAGCATGAATTAGGGTTCCCACAACACGTTTTTACTATTTTTGCAATGATGTGTGCGCGCGTGTGTGTGCATGTGTGTGATGATTTTTTTCTTCCACAATAACTCTTATATCGAACTTCCAAAAATTTCTATTTTCCGCATTTAAGCTTTCTGCATTCATATAAAAAGTTGATTAGATTTTGGGTAATATTGGACAACCGGAATAGATACTTTACTTGAGGCCTATAACAGTTTTTAATGAAGAACTATATTACAATATAATCCAAAACTTTTCAGTTTTAATATTTAAGACTTTTACATCAAATGGGACAACATATTTTGACTAAAGTTGATAAAACGGAAGTGATACTTGAAGCTCTGAACAGATTTTCGTGAAAAATATATTATGATATAATCCAATACTTTTCAAATTCGGTATTTAAGACTTTCGTAATAATGCGGAGGACCTATTAGATTTTTTGTAAAATTGATAAACCGGAAGTGGTACTTTACTGGAAGCTCTAAACAGATTTTCTTGAAAAAACTTCTCAAATTTGGTATTTAAAACTCGTATATAATTTGAAACAACATATTAGATTTGGACTATATATGATAAACCGGAAGTGGTACTTAATTTGGAAATCTCAACAGATTTTCGAGGAAAAACAATAAAATATCCAAAATTTCGTATTGCAGACTTTTATATTTATTTAGATTTTGTTTACAAACAATTAACCGGAAGTGATACTTTACTTAAAGCTCATTGCTATTTTAAACATGAAATTGGCGGGAAGTCATGTGCTGACCACATCAGATTTTTTGTTGTTAGTTTCTACATTCCTATACTTGAAAATGAATTCCGTATTTTAAAAAAGCTATAGCAGAAGACTTGAAAAAAGTAATAATTTGGAATAGAGTAAATGTGTGACGTAGATTTAGAGATGAGGAAATGGTATTCAAAACTCGATTACTTTAAAACTAATGACTTTTTTAAAACTTTGATAGTTCTTAACATACAGTTTTAAGGTCTAGTTTTAATATAAATTACCCAGGTTCTAATTTGTTACTACGATGGAGGACCCCATAGCAATTTGCACGCAGCACATCTTGCAACACTGCTTAGAAGTACTGGTTGCTATGGATACGGCAATACAAACAATTAATAAAGAACTGTCATCAGCCATTCACAGTACAATTTCAATGATGTATAAACGTGGTAAATGCCATTTGATAATTATTATGGATACTTATATTAGTTGCTCCAGGCACATCTACTGGTTTTAGACTCATTTTTACTGCAATAAAATAATTCGGAATTTATATTCCTAACCCTGAATGACAGACGGAAGACAACGGGATGGGGTTTGCTTGGATCGAGATTTTCTATCTCTCTCTTATGTGAGACGTCAATGGGGAAGTTCAGCGTGATTGAAATTACATGTGAAATATTTTTTAATCGTAAATATATGAATAATTATAACTTAAAATGTAATTGAAAGTTAAAATTATGTGCCCATTTATTTATAATTAATTATTTATCATCGAACTTTTGTGACGTCACATCTAACTTATGCGCATGCCTACAAAGGATGGTGAGATCTGACTTTTTGAACGTATGTTGAGGCATTACACTACACACTGCTGGCTAGTTCACGTGGGTTTGTTTACGTTTTCGCGTAGTGAGGTTAGGATTTTTTAGTTCGAATTGGAATTGTATTTGTTTTCAAAACTATTATACGATACTTAATTTTTAATATTGAACACAATAATACTCTAAATGATATAAATAGAACCAGTCGTTTGCACAAGAAGAACAACAAAACTATAATAATCACAACACAGAACTGTCACTGCTTATAAACGTCAAAACAAGGGATGCCATTTTTAAAACTTTCTGTTGTCATGTGAAACCAGCGGACCAGCGCGCATCTACTTAAGGTAGACTATACGTTGTCCGTGAACTTCTGTGACGTCATTATTTTAGAAAATTTCATTTTTTTTTAGAAATCTAGGCATCTTTGAGTGAAATACAATATAGAATATTACTTTTGAAGACATTCTTCATAAAATAAGAAAAATCCACTAAACTTCCACATTCTGTAGTCTATTAAGGCTTTCTAGGATTACAGATCGTTTTCAATTTAGATGAAGTTCGATATGGTTTCATAAAAAAAATAGTGCAGAGCAGACCCCATTACACACAGAGCTGGGATCAGTACTCATAAAAAGTATTTCAGTACTAAATACTTTCAAGAAAATTATTTAAAATACTATGTACAGTAATACTTCAAGTATTTTTTTTCACGTACTTACAGTACAAGTACTCAGTATTTTTTTTTTTATTAAATCGGTAGAATATGAAAAAAATACTGAATTTAAGAATATCATTCACATTCAATAAGACAGTTAGTAAAAGTAGTACCAAAATAAAAGGCATATTGCGATCAATATGTTTAACTACTACATTACATATTGGGGCAGGAAAAATTCTTTATTTATATAGTTCAATAATATTGATGAGCAAGTAGAAATACTTTTTAATAAATAAACTGTTTAACCACTACTCGATTATAAACTGTAGATATCGAAAACTTTATTACCGATACTTGTTCAAAAAACACACAGCAATGTCCTTGCACATACGTAAAGTATTTAGTATTTAAAGTATTTAAATTACTTTAATTACTTTTGGATACTTTAAGTAAGAAAAAGTATTTTAAATACTTTTTATGACAAAAAGTATTTTAAGTACAGTACTAAATACTAATTTTGAAAACTATTTTAAGTAAAGTATTGTAAATACTGAAAGTATTTAAAGTAATACTTCCAGTATTTTTACTTTAAGTAGTTCCCAGCTCTGATTACACATAATTAATAACCAAATTCATTATATTTACAGTTACATAACTCAAAGTTGTTAAAATACAGTATCATTTCAAATGCGCTATCCTTCAACCGAGCCTTCAACCTTCATTATACCAAATAACTGACAAAAATGCAAGTATTACATTGCAAAAAAGTAAACAATCATCATTCTCTTGAATTAGATAACCATTAAGCTAACTCGCCAAGTAAAATTCAATGTTCACAAAATTCTCACTATGTATGATAAATCTGAAAGCTCTTACTACTAATAATCAGCTGGTATTATTTACATTCAACATACCTAATGATCTGTATATCTAACATATTAACTACTCGTAAGTTTTTTTTCTATTTACTTGTATTTATAGATGACACACTATGTATTTAAATTACGTTATAAAAACTGATTATAGAAAATCCGTCATAAAATGCAAAACTTTCATTAAAATATGTCGCAAGAAACATTTCAACATGTAAATAGGTAATTACTTTGCAATCATACTAAATACTCGTAAATTCATGATATTTTTTATTTGTATATCTCCCAATTATATCAAAGTGTTTTAGTAATATTCAATTTATCAATGTCCTCCTACTAAATATACTTTTGAAATTTTTAAATATTTTTCTTACAACATTATTACGTAGCAATGAGAAAATACTTGCTCTATGATGTAAAATGTTTTACACCGGGCTTAGATCAATAAATTGCAACGAATATAAAATAAAAATAAATAAAATAAATGTTAACATAAAACGTTTTTACGTCGATTCACTGACTGGAACAAATATACTTATTTATTAATATGTTAAATATTTTAAACAAGATTTTGAATTTGAATTAAATTCCTTTATTGTTCACGATATACGAATTAGAACAATCATTTAAACACATAAACCGTTATAAAATTTGAAATATTAATTTTTATTTTTATGCGAATAACATGTTCGATATAGTCAAGTATTCAAGGCAAAGGAAATAATATTTTCAAGCAATTTTCATGCCTTTCATATTTCATAATAAATTGTTTTGTAGTAACAAAATAACTTCGTATAATGTATTATGATTAATATACATTTTAAAATTAATTTCAAAATTGATTTGCAACGATTGTCACGATTTTCTCCTATTTATCATACGTAACTTTAAAAAAATATATTAATAATTTAAATCTCTCTCTTATTACTATATTTAAGATTATTAATCATATTTATCATCTCAATTGTATATAAAACTATTAAATACATATTAAATCCCGTTAACAACAATAAATATTCAATAATAAGACATATAATAAGAAATATAACATAGCAACACAAGATTTCTATCATTTGTTTCCTTTTGTACAATTTTGATCAAGGCATAATCAACAAATCAACTTTCTTTACATCAAATAAATGTTACAAAATGCTAACATTCTTTAGTTATGGCAAAAACCTACATAAACACAAAATATTTAATAGAACATTTTCTTACGTACAAGGAAATAAAAATATTTTATTAGAACTGATAACTTGAAATTTATAACTGAAATGTGAATCATTCTTATCTACTTTAAAAGATTGTTTTACAAAAATATTTGGGGATTTTCAGCAAATAGAAATAGAGAACAGGAAATAAGAAAATAGAAACTAATACAACAGACTTTAATTTCGAATGAAACTGCAGCTTTATTTAAATTATTCTGACATAGTTTACTTTAGTTATTAATATTAAATATTGGATATAAAATTATCTCTTCGATTATCTCATAATTTTATTTAAGATACTATTAATATTAATAAACACAAGTACATTAAATCATGTGAACTTTTAAAATTGTTTTAGATGAACGGAAAAATCCTTGTTACAGCCTACATTTCTGATTATACACGTAATTTATTTAACTGTTTCTTCGTAGGTGTCAACCAGTAACGAATGTCAAAGTTGACAATAATATTTTCTCTCTACAGCATTTAGTAATACAACATTGCAAAGTTTTTAAAGTAATGACAGTGTTTATTTAGAAAATAGTGAAATATTTCAATGTTAGATGATTGTTACCCTTCACATGTAAAACAAGTGACCCATTTCTACATAGTTGTACACTACGTGCACCAAAAAGTAATTAAAGTGTTTTAAGATAGCCGTAAGAACATGGAATTTGCTTAACGGAGCGAAAGACAAGTTGTTAATTTATGGGAGGGACTACACATCATTTCGAACAATACCGTCATACGTATAAATCTAGGACAAACTTTAAAAATTACGTGTGTCTCAGTTGCCTAGGAACTAGTCGAACTACCTTCGTGACGTATGTGTGTTATACGATGACAACAAATGAAAACTATTTTGATAGAAATACAACAATCAGCTGCCGTAGCATGCCATATTTACCTTTCCAACAAGTCAGAGATGCTTTTATCCATAATATGAATGAACACTTAAATTATCACTGTAAAATAGGAGTATATACTGTCCATGACGGTATACTTTTATGTCATTATAAAACACTGCACTGATTCAATTTGTAAATGATTTCTATCACAAGACGTCTCACACATTCTACCGTTTCCGTAACAAACATTTTTGGAAGTCACTTTGATTTAAGGCACTATTTTCGTAAAAATTACACTTGTCTACAAAATTATAAACCAACAAGTGACAGCCATCTTGAACTAACGTTGTTCTATACATCTACACCGTGACGTGCAATCTGCGCATCGTCGTTGCGCACAGAACAAAAGAGCAGGAACAGAACGCGCGAAACAAAAGTGTACCGGTTCTGTTTTCATTTTGTTTGTGAACAAGACACTATCTGACACAGTAATGTGTTTAAAGAAACTAAAGCGGCACATAAACGTTCAATAATTTTGCATAATATTATTATGAATTGTCTGGAGGCTGTATTTGTGTAATTTATTTTGTCAATTAAAACCTCTGAAATATTTTGGATAATATTTGAACAATTGATAAATCTGCAGATATTATGGGGCATATTTATCTAAAAAAATTGCTGCTAGAAACACAGCAATAAGAAACGTATAAATTTCAAAAACTGATAGTAGATAGTACAAAAATTAATCCAACTATTGCACAATTTAATTTTTATGTTTTGAAAGAACTTCGATATTATTTAACAATATTAGTGAACGTTTAGAGACCGATTAATATGTATGAATGCTTAATAATGTTTTTATTATAAACTTATTATATTAAAAAATCTATTTCTACAAATAAATATATTACATTCTGTACAAAAAAATAACAAAAACTAGAATTAGAAGTCTACAAATTTATTAGATTTAAATTTAGCTTGTTTTGGTTTTGAAAACCACATATCATCGTTCCTTTTGGTTTTTACTCCCTGTTGTCGTTCTATATTAAACTGATTATTTCCAGGTTCGGTGTTTTTATGTTCTGTTTTAATAGACTCATTATTTTTTTTATTTTTACTTTCTGATTTTGATTCAGATTTTGGTGAGAATAACCAATCATCCTCGAACACATCTTTAAAACATTCATCGACATTTGTATCATTCAAAACAGTACTTTGAGTACTTGATTCTGTATGATCGGATGATTCTGATTGCATAATTCTATCAACATCATGTAAGACCTGTTTACAATCCTGTGTACATAGTTCAAACTTTAGTTTGATTTTTTGAGATGTGGATAAATTATCTAATTGCTTAAAATCTAAATCATCAACAGTATCATCGCCGGAATACCCTGTTTCTTTCTCCGTTTCAGTTTTCTTGTCTTCTTTGATCGATTCGTCCAAATTATCATACATATCATTCAGTGCTGCGTCAGTTACGTCCATCATGTCATCATCAAAATCATTGGACGAAGATGGTTGAGTTTCTGACACTTCTATTTTATTCTCAACATATGCAAATTGTTTTAGTGAACTTATTCCACTTGTGTTTTGGACTCTTTCGGAAGTTTTACCAGTATTTGATGGAATAACAGAATTAATTGGTTTAGCAGAGCTATATGTAATTATTGTATCAACAAATCTCGGTCCAAACTTATTTATTCTTCCTTCGTTCATACCGTCAACTATAAAGAAAAAATAATAACAGTAAATATGTATCCTATGATTAAAACACTTAATAAAGGTTATTACAAAACGATGGAAATTCTTTTATTTGCTCATTACAAAACAATTATTAAAGATACAATAACAAGATGTGTATTCTTGTTAACAAAGCACTAAGGTCTGAAATTTTGTGAATCACCAGCACAAAAAATGTCATAATGATGAATGCACAGGCCATTTAATGTTCTATAGGCTAACGCTAGAATGTCAATATTGACGAGGCAAATGTTGTTTCGTACACATTTCAAAATTAATTTACCAATCTTAAGACCATTTATCATTGGCATTACTGCGATTTATTTATTTAAATAAGAATATACTGGGTGTTTCCTTTAAAACAACCAGCGCTTTTTCGGGAGAACTAATAATTTTAGAGAAAAATGTTATATACAAAAAATCATAAAGAAGAAGGGGTTAATTTAACAGAAATAACAAACCGAATATTCAACCAGTGGTTCTTCAACGGTAGAACAAAATTATATTTTTTAAAATAATACGTTATATAATTTTTTAGTCCATTGGATAGATTTTTTCTGGTTTTAACGATATAAATATTGTATAGGGTTGTATAACAATTGTTTCGGTAAAATGGTATTCAAAATTAGAAATAATACAATAAAAATGACATAACTACTAGTGTAACTTAGGCAACAGACGTATCAATACTTGTGTATTGCATTGCCTATTTCAATATTGTAACATTATTTTTTATTTTAATGCCATTTTTCTCGAAATAATTGTTATACAATCCTATACAATATTTATATCGTTGAAAAAAAATCTCGATCCAATGGAGTAAAAATTATATAGGGTACCATTTAAAAAATATATTTTTGTTCTACCATTTGAGACCCACTAGTTGAATTTTCGATTTGTGATTATTGATAAATTAGTCCCTTATTCTTGATAATTTTTTGTATATGACATTTTTCTGTAAAGTCATTAGTTCGCCCAAAAAAGCGTTGGTTTTTTTAAAGGAAACATCTGTATATATTTTTATTTGCAATTATTCGTCAGAGAATTATGTTTCGAATACAATGCTATATTTTTATATTCATATTTTTTTTGAGAAAAATGCATATGGAGATTTATATTAATTTTATTTAAATATGTACTATAACTTTAATAAGAGTACTACGAATGTAAAAAGTGAATACATGCTACTTTTTACATAGAATTAGTGTGCGATGAAAAAAATAAGTGAATATTTCGTTTTAATATTCGATCAGGTTTTTTTCTTTCTTAAATGTCAATTGGAGTCCTAAAATATTACATTTATGTATAATTTTACGCGTAGTGAAAAACTGAAATGTATATTTTGTCACAAAAATTCTTATTCACTTACTTCTTTCATGGCACTCTTATAACCTATTTAAATAATAAAATTATATACATTTTTCTCAAAAAATTAATTGAAAATATATCATTGAGTTCATAAATATATTCTGCAACGAACAAGCAAATAAAAAATGTATATTCCTATTTAAATTTTTAAAAAATGGGTCCCGTAATTTGAGAATGTCTGGATGAAAACAATTTTTTTACATTATATTTTTCTCATAAAATAGAAATTGTTTCCTAATTTAACCGTCTTCGTAGCTCTTATAGGTCTGGAAATAAGTATTGGTGGACCATTTAAAACGAAAACTCTGTATACATTAGGCATGTATGTAGGGTGATCAGATAAAACGATAGAAATTTAATACTATGAATGGGGACTTATAATTTTGACGTCATCCGCGGCGGATCGGCAGCGAACCTTCCTCCACACAATTTAGAAAAGGATAAGACTTCTCCCCGTTGATTCCGTTTCCCGTCATTTGTTATTTAGTCAGCAAAGTTTGTTCAAGTTATTTACCTATGTATATAATTTTTATATTACTTTATAAATTTACCCATACAATATATAGAAAAAGTATTAAAGCAAACTTGTAGAAAATGGAATAATCTTTAATTTTTATAATAACAAATTGAGAAAAAATTACATTTAAAGGTATTTTTTGAAGAAAAACTATCTTGAGAAACTTTGTGAATGAAAGTATTTGAGTTAGAGCGTATACAGGATCCACACACACAAACATACATACACACAGACATCTTCGTGAAAATGTTAAAAATGGATTCTAGGGACCTTAAAACGTGGTCATTTACCAAAATCTAGATATGCGATTTTTAGCACGATCCCTATTCCTCCCTTACCAAGGGTAGCGGGAGGTAAAAAGCAGTTGTTGTGATCCACCACGTGATAAACGTCAAACTTAGGGCTAAATCTTGCTCACTACGTAACTAATTATTAAATACTTTTTTACACACTAGATCGCCACCGAAACATTTGAATTGTATAAGTCCCCATTAAAAAGAACTGATGCCTTTAGAAAATATAAAACCATTAACCAATAAAAAAATGCTTTAATAGCCTACATTATTACTGACTATATTTTAATTTCAAAATTATCGTACTTACAACAATTTTAAAATACTTACATTTGGAAGACCTGAACTCCCCTAAAGATTTAGGTAGTGTTTTCGACATGCTCATTAATGCTGTGTTAGAAGCTACCATATATGGCGAACAGTTTTCTTTATGAGCAATATCATTTCGTACATCCAATAAAATTTTGTAAATTCCCATGCGAAATGCTTTTTCTTCTTGAGATTCAGTATTTGCTTTTGCAGTAGATGTTGTTGGTTGTAAAGTTGGTAAACGATTACTAATCCACGAAGATTGGGAAGTGGTTTGCGAGCTAAGTTAAATATTAAAATTCTATTTAATAAATACAGTTGAAATAAAATAAAGTATAAAGTACCTGTTAGAAGAACTCTGTGCGACAGGTTTTTCTTTGAGAAGTTTAATCATATCTCTAGGAGGTTCAATGTTTAACTGCAAATTTGGATGTTTATCATTTACAAATATTTTTCCTTTAGGACTTAATCCTAAAGTTGAATAACTTGAAAAAGCTGCTCCGCTGTTTTTACAGGATCTTGTTGATAAAAAACCTTCACCTTTTAAAATTCGAGCTAAAAATACATATTCATATTAGAAATAAGTACAAGTAAATCCTCGATTAATATGTCTACGTTGCAAAATATTCAATATTTTCAGGGATGGGTTAGCAAAAGGCCTAACGGAGCAAAATTTTGTAATGAGCGCATTTTTAATTAAGAATATTTAGAATAGTACTCATGTAAAAAAAAATCTTTATAGCAATATTTTCTTTTTTTTAATCACAAGGATATAATTATTTGTATACGAGTAGAAAAGTATTAGTTTTAAAATATAAATGAGGTTATCTGTGAAAAAATCTAAAACTTCAAAAAATACACTATACTCTGGGGCCAGTTTTGTAACTAGAAATAGCGAATACAATTCATACTGAATAAAATAATCCCCACTTCTTTTTGTCAGCCATATTACCTTATTCCGAATGAATACGTATTCAGCTGGTCCGGACCTCATGAATACGGCATCCGCTAAGTTACTGGCTCATTTATTTATCCTTGTGTGTAGTTTGTTATTGATTGTATTATTATTTACTTTTAGTGCCTTTTATTTATTATTTGGTTTTCTTTTTGTTCTATTGGAGATTAATTTAAATATTCATCGTTTCTAATAACATGTGTATGATGCACAAAGGGATTATAATCACAAAATAAGTATGAAACAATTTCAAATAACGCTACTTTTCAAATGAACTGAAATTTTCCCTGCCTTGAACAAGTGTCAGATTAGTACTGAATATGTATAGTATACACTATGGAGGTAGGAATATAATATGGAGAGAGCATAAACTTGAACTACGGGCAAGTGCAATGCAACCCTGTGGGGACGGACGCAGGTACGGTATTAGGACACACTGTAGTGAGGATTCGCGAAACATCTAGAGAAAAACTAATATAAAACACGAAATATATCAAAAAGTGGCAAACGGCAAACGCTTCTCCAACAAATGTCGACGTACAAAAACATTGCAATTCACAATTGACAACAATAACCTTGTAATTTCAAAATGATATGGGGCACATTGTAGAGGGGGAAGCGACTTCACTAATGATTTCAAATACTCTCTCCATATTATTCCTATCCCCATGGTATACACAATACGATAGAAATCAGTCATATGAATAGAACATAAGATGGCGCTTATTCAGTCACCCGTCATATTGCATTCGTACTCGTCACTTTTTAGTTACAAAATTGGCCCCCTGTTCCAGTTAACCAATTCAGTAGATGGCACTCACATCAATACCAGTTTTTTTTAAACACACTAAATTAAAAAATGCCGGTATTCAACTGCTGCCATCTGACATTATATTAAAATATTAAAAAGGTAACATAATACCATCGAAACTTTGTATATTCTAGTTATTAGTATTATCTAGCTGCTTTCCAAATCGGATAAAGATGATACTTGACATTACACATAAAAATGACACGAGATGTCACGTCATGTACACTGACACTAGGGTACCTATATACACAGGGTATGGCCATGACATACTCGCGCTTTGTCCGCCATTTGCGGGCCACTGTCATATGTATTGTTGCGCAAATTATTATGTATTTTCGTTGCTATTTATTTTATTTTAATGCAAAACACATTTAGATATAGTTTTAATATTTAAAGTGTGTAAGTGGATGGATCTGGTTGGTAGGTGCTTAAAGAGAGAGAGTTTCCAAGTATGAAGAGAAGAAGAGCATGTATGAATGCGATTATGAGTGTGGCCGAGGCGAAAGAAGTCTGCTTAGATAGGAATGTGTGGCGAAGGATGATTGTTTCCTAACTATTATTGTGATCCGGATGCGGTATTTCGCTACCGAAAATCGGTCACTTTAATATGTTTAAGAGTAAGGATTTGTTGTATGATGTTGATGTTGTTCTTATTGTTATCGGGTTTGTGCGAACCCACTAAATGGGACACGCGTGATTTTATGTATGTATGTATGTAAGTATTGATAATACTTTTATTTTATTTACTTGTGTATTTTCTTGAGATACTGACTACGATGACTGACAATATTGAGAACACATAAAAATTACCCATATTATGCACAGACATTTACATTTTTAAAAGGTAAGTTTAGAATATATACTTATGTAAATAATAACTACAGTTATTAAATTAGATGTGATAATAACAACCTATATCCTAAACTCTAATTTAATATTTGTAGTTATTATTTACATAATAAGTAAATATTCTAAACTTACCTTTTAAAAATGTAAATGTCTGTGCTTAATATTGGTAATTTTTATTTGTTTTCATTATTGTAAGTAATCATAGTCAGTATCTCAAAAAAATACACAAGTAAATAAGATAAAAATATTACTTACACTTTAAATAAATATTTAAAGTATAGTTAAATGTATTTTTCATTAAATTAAAACAAGTAGACACGAAAATACATAATAATTTGCGTAACAACAACACATTTGACATTGGCCCGCAAAATGGCGGGCGAAACGCGAGCCATGTCATGGCCATATCCTGTATTCCTGTATATAGAGGTATCCTAACTGACCCTAGTCTGAAATTACACTGCTTAAACTTGGCTCTAATAACAGCCAATCAGAGAGTTCAAAACTTGCCTTATTCGCTACAATACTGAATTGGTAAGGTGGAACAGGGTTTCTATAGTTCAATAGGGTAGTTACCATACCTTGAATTTTAATAAAATTCCTATTTGTTCCTGTATCTTATTACGAAATGCAAATAAAAAATTATTATATTTTAGTTTTAATTTGATAGAAATAAGAGTGCTATGACAGAAACAATTTAATTTACATAAAATGTAAACTTCATACATACAGTTTGGTTCACGAAAGATGACAATTCAAGGCCATTTGTTCGAAGAAAGAATAAACAACATTTTATATAGCGGTAGTATAGCAACATTATGTATTAGAAAGAGATAGATTATTTGACGTATGTCTACGTGATTTATGCTATATGACAGATATACGTTCCATATTCACATTGCTCTCTAACACACTAAAAGTAATAGGAACGTATGTCGATGAGTTGCTGGTATGCAATTATCTATTGAACTGCCCTCTACGTTACAGCAAATCCAGTGGCGGATTTTGTTTTTTGAATTTAACGCACTATTTGACGTTTAATCAAAATCAACGAATAAGTTTCTAATTTTGTTCCACGATTTAATTGAACATAATCATGGGTGAGAAAGGAAAAACTTTGTGAAGGCAAGCTATTCAATTTGTGCATAATAAACACTAATATTTTCAACGGGAAACAGAAAATGATGGACCATTATTAGTTCTTCATCAGGTGCAGCAGGTAATGTATGTGAATATATTTTTTTAATTTCTTTGAAAATTGAAATTGCTAGACAAAAAAGGTTTCATGATTAATAAATGAAATTTAGCAAGTATTTATTTTAGCGCAGATGCGCTACAAATATCTGAAACCACAATAAACAGGATATTAAAACGTGTTAATAATATCGAAAATGAAGAACAATTAACTTCTTCTGGAAAAAAAGACCCAGAAAATCAACTGCAACAGCTGATCTTGATACTTTTAACACTGATGCAATTAGAAGAATAATATATGAAATTTATGCTAAGTTTATTACTTATTTTCAAAATATGTATTTATATCATTATTTTCACTATTTTTGTAACTATACATAGGTGTTGTATCTTCATGTTCATTATTATATCAAAATAAAATATATCTTTCAAATTGTGTAGACGTTTAACATTTAAT
The DNA here is from genome assembly GCA_951394225.1 of Harpalus rufipes. Classification (NCBI taxonomy): domain Eukaryota; kingdom Metazoa; phylum Arthropoda; class Insecta; order Coleoptera; family Carabidae; genus Harpalus; species Harpalus rufipes. Next base: position 17,805,035 of record OX596276.1, on the reverse strand, counting down.
TTTGAATTATTAAAATGTATCCACAAATATTATACCTGGTGCACGCCTATGTGTATGGAATGTAGTGAAGTTATTTGCAAGTAATATTATACCAGATGGTTTGAAAATGACCTTCAATTGTCATCTATCGTGAACCAAACTATATCAAGTTTTTCTTCGTGAGTAAAATTCATTTTATCACCAAGAAAGCACATGAAGGATTTATTTTAACATTTAACAAATTAATATGAAACAAAATTTTCAATTGTTTCTGTCATAGCACTCTTATTTCTGTCAGATTTAAAGTAAAATAATTTTTATATGCATTTTACTCAATATTTTTGTTATGTAAGACTATAAGGCCCGTACTACGATCATGGTTTTAACTAAAACGCTGTTTTAAAAAATGTCAAATTCAAATTTCAACATTTAATTTTGCACGTATGTTTGAAGATCGATTTTTTAAAAAATATTTGTTTGAATACAAACTATGTTCTGCTTTTAAAACATATTTTGATAAATTCGATATTATTTATTATTGTTATTAAATAATGATATCTGACACTTCTTAAAGCAGCGTTTTAGTTAAAACCGTGATCGTAGTACGGGCCTAAGTGTATAGTATCGTTGTATTCAGAAAAAAATACTGAATCAAATAGGCGAATAAAAAAAGTAGATCACAATTTAAAATAAGAAAGTTTACTAATCTAACCAACTTCGTATCTCTTATAGTTCTTGAGATAGTAATAGTGCCCCACTTAAATTGCACACCTGTATATGTTTGCAGTTTTTGATTCCCATCTCCCCTTCCTCGTGTTTTAAAATATTAATCACAAACGCTTTGTATAAATTTATTTAATACAGTTAAATTATTACTTTCAAATTTTACTGGAATTATATCTCATCAGCCCAATGCGCAAACAACCTAGGTATATTTTGTATTTTCTTTCATTTTTTTATTATTTGAAAATACAAATTGTCCAAAATAAAAACTTGGGAAAGATTTAAATCTAAAAATACTTTTATGTATTAAATCAAAATATAGAATAACTATCCCATTATTATTATTATTAATTAATAAATATAAACTTTAGGTATCGTTCTTCAATTTACTTAACTTTTGTTTAAAAAATTGCACTTGTATCTTTCCATCACATAGTTAAAAAAATTAACGTTATTTGCACTGAGAAGCATTAGGCAAAAACAATGAACAATTCAGTAATAGAAATGGTAACATTTAAATGTAAAAAAATACCCGGCTTCATTCTGGTTGAGAACAGGGCCCTTATTCTTGAGCGTTCGTAATTACATTCGTATTCGCTTTCGTTTTCATGTAGTCTGTGTTTCAAAAATAATATTATATATGTCAGTGTCAGTGTCAATTGTATTGTCACATTTATTCAGATCACTCACAAGTTAAGAGTTCACTTTTATCATATATTTATTAACGATTAATAAATAATTTTTTGAACTTGTAAATGATGTGAATAAATGCTGCAATACAGTTGACACTGACAATGACATATCCAATACTGTTTTGAAACGCAGACTAATGTGACTACTAACATGAAAACGAACGCGAATACGAACGAAATGACGAACGCTCAAGAATACAGGCCCAGTATTCTTGAAATATTTGACATGTCTGCAGCTTATTTAAATATATAAAAAATATCCAAACTTTCATAACGCAATATAAATAATAATGAATTTCACAGTCACCATTTTACGTAATGTCCTACTTCTTATTACTCGTATGTATAGAACTAGAATATTAATAAAAGTATACTTGCATAATATTATTTTCTACACACCTATTATTTTCCACCATTCTGTTGATTTGTGGTCCCCTTTTCCAAAAACGGGCAAATTCTTACAACGAGGGGGCAATTTCGAATTATTTCTAGCACCCTTCAATACTAGGCAATATTTTTCTATTCCAAACTGCCCGTTTAAGTCACTTACAGCTTGCAAAAATAATTTAGCATCTTCTGCAATATTGTATGTGCCTTTTTCATCTATTCCTTCATACTGACGAGGAATAACGGGCGCTTCAATCCTAAAATATAAATATTTTTAATTTAAATAATTATTCAACATTTAAATAAAATATATTATACATTCGTATGCAGTTGTCACAACAATTTTTTCTCGGTTTTAAATCTTGCCACCGACAAATTGTATCACCGAAATATTTTAAAATGAATTTTCTTCTACATTCAGAAGTATTCAAATATTTTTCCATAATATTTGAACTCTCTTCCATATGTTGTTTGTAAAATGAAGAGTTTGCTCTGTCTCTAAAATGCCTAAAAAGAAATAGTTTTAATAGGCTATTCCTTTTTACCTCTCGCTTAGAGAGGTATTGGATTCATGGTAAAAATCGCACATCCAGATTTTAATGAATAAACACGCCTTAAACACATATGTAAAACATTGTTGATATACATTAAGAACTATCAATATTATTATTTATTATTACTAATATTTATGTTCAAGAATTTACACACAAAATAAACAGTAGGTACATTACTTAATTTCTCAGATTTAAATTTAAAGTTCGCGCTAGTCTTCAATAATCAGAACTTAGATATCGTCGTTAGCCAATAAAATTCAAATATTACGTGCAGGTGCATAATCAAGACTTAGGATATTGAGAGAGATAGACATATGCAGCAATGATATTCCCATCTCTCAGTCTAGGCTTCAGCTAGTCTCTACGTAAAGGTTAGGAGCATTAGCAATATATTAGTTAATAGGTATATGGTGACCTTGTACTGGAATGTTCGCGAAGTTTTCTAGATAAATGCAGAGCTACATAAAGGCGAAGCGGCTCTGTGCGAGTTCAGTCAAGTCGTCTCGACAAATCTACACGCATGGTGAAATAGTGATATAAATATATTGAAATAAATATCGTGTAAATAAATAGTGCGTTATGTTAATTGTTTAAATAATCTTTTTTATTATTAATTTTCATTATTAAGCATATAACTTTCGCTTTTCTTTACTATTTCTCTTAATTCGAGTAAGATGGAATAGCCTATTTGCTAAAATAAAATTGAAATCGATATCTTACTGGTGTATGGTAAAATCAGCTGGGCTATAAAACATAGTGCATTTAGCTGGAAGCCCATCTCTTCCCGCTCTACCAACTTCTTGATAGTACCCCTCAATATCTTTAGAAGCCCCATAATGGATTATATTTCGCACATCTGGTTTATCAATTCCCATTCCAAACGCAATAGTAGCAATAATACATTTAACATTATCTCTGACAAAATCTTCGTGAGCACTCCTACGATCTCTAATACCCATTCCCGCATGGTACATTACACAATCTATTCCTTTTCCTAAAATGATTATTAATAATTTATTTAATTTTTAAGGCAAAATAAAAATATTTTTACCTCTCAATAATGTATATAAGGCTTCTGTAACTTTTTGTGTAAGACAATATATGATAGTCGAACCAATGAACTTCGGACGACTACAACCAGATCTAAACATACATTTTTGCAAATCTACACCTGGATCACCTGTTTTCGCTTTTACTTCGAAGTACAAATTCGGGCGATCAAAACTTGAACTTACCGCCAGAGAATTTCTACGGAAAAATGAAATATAGTTCAAGATTAACTTACATATAGGGTGAGTCAGGAGGAAAATACCAAACTTCGGGAGTGTATACTACACATAATTATATGATTAAAAATGTTATTCGATTGTTCTGTTTGTGTTTCCGAGTTACAATTTCTTAAAAGTTTAATTTTAATAGATTAGATATTCAATCCAGACCTCATACCAATAATTTTTTGTCTGTAGGCCTGGCTGAAAACAGGTGTATTTTTATACACCTGTTTTCAAAGTTTACAGGCCAGACATGTAAATTTTTCGCTTTCATACATGTGATAAGTGGACAATTATTACTAAAATTTTATTAATTAGGTACATTTAAAAGTCAATGAATTTTTCTAATCATAAAAAAATGTTATGTATACCTCTGGTGCCAGGCCGCTGCAGACCTTGTTACACTCGTGAAGCAATCTCCGTGTGCAAAGAACTACTTTCAACCCTTGGTATTCAATAAAAAACTATTCATATATCCACGAAAATGATAAGATATGTATTTTCAAAGAAAAATATTCTCAGAATTAAAATATGGTACTATAACTTAAAAGCTTAATAATACCTCAATTGTAAAGAAGTTATAATATCGTGCTGGACCTCAGGTGTAGCAGTAGCTGTAACAGCGAGAACTGGAACATTAGGTAAGCATTTTCTAAGTTTCCATAAATTCCTATACTGCGGCCTAAAATCGTGGCCCCACTGGGAAACACAATGGGCTTCATCAATGGCTAAGAGTAAAATATTATTGGTTTCCGATATAGCCGCTAAGTCTTCTGACCCATTATCACCCGTTAGGAATTCTGGAGTGGCATAAATCATTTTATATTTCTTTGCAAGTATTTCTTTAAAAGTTGTCTTTTTTTTCGTTTGTGCTGATCCTAAGAAACATGCAGGTATATTTGACATCTGTTGATCAGAAACAATTATTAACAAACACAAATTATATGTACAACAATTAATTCATTATTACCGACAAAGATAAAACTTGATCTTCCATTAACGAAATTAAGGGTGATATGACAATCACAAGTCCTTCTGAGTACATCGCAGGATATTGATAACATAAAGACTTCCCATATCCTGTTGCGATTACAGCACAGACATCTCTTTTTTCATTAATAATAGAGCTAATTATTTTCCACTGCAACGGTCTAAATTCCTTATGACCAAAATGTTGGACCAATACCTCTTGATGTTTCTTTGAAGGCATGTCGCAATTTAAAACTGCGAAACTATTTTCTTTATTTTGCAGTTCTTCTTCGGGATCCCAGTTCGCACAAAACTCATCCATTTCATCAAAGTCTTCATCCTCATTCACTGATGTATTTATACTCATATTACTGAAGTGTAAAATAAAGGTATTGTAAACTTTTTATTAAAGTAGAACTAAACAAAACTTCAGATTTTAATTCATTTCAATGAGGATTAACTTCTACTAGCCCATCTGTCACCTCCCAATCGCAGACGAAAACAAAAAACATAACCTTAAACCACAAAACGACTTTACGCCCGAATGTAACGTACCTTTCTTTTTGTTTTGCGATAACTTTCTACATTTATATACTAAAGTTTAACGTTTAAAAATATAATAATGCTGATGGCAACTTACAACTGTATTTAAATACTCTTTTTTATAAAATATGGATAAAATATTTATTTACAATCAACGGTTATTTTCAAAGTGAAGAGTTTGCGCCAGCGCCAGCGCCATCGCCATGCAGAATCAAAGAAGTGTTGGGATGCGTTCAAAACCTTACTCTGGGCATTGATTATAACGTAAACGTTGGTATACTTTGTTCACGAAAGATGACTATTCAAGGTCACTTATTCGAAGAAAGAATACACAGGACTAGCGTAGCAACATTTCATATTAGAAAGAGTAAGATTATTTAATGTATGTCTATGATATTTATATTGTGTGACAGATATACGTAAATGGTAACAGTGTGTGTAACTGGATCAGCCGTATGTACGGTATGTACATTATGACCGTGCTCTTAGAAGTTTGCACCGTAGGAGAGCAGCAAAATACCACATTCTTTGACGCTACATATATACGAATGTTAAAATAGTATGGTGTTGTCAGTTTTAATAAAAAGGAGTATAGAAGACGGTAGATTTTGCTCAACCTGTCGCCCTATAGTTATCATGTTTTTGTTTCATGGCTCTGCTGTGATTCTTAAAAAAATTTGGGCTTTAACTACCAATGTTTTAAGTAGTTTTTCTAAATGTAATTCAATAATATATAAGAACATCTCCTAAATGTAACATTAAATTAAAATTTTCTCTTCATATTGTGCTGATAATGGACAAATTGTAGTCCGAAACGTCCACTTTGTAATAATAGTGACTTATATTTATGGTCAACTACGGAACCTACGGCCTTCTACCTATTTCCAACTACAAATTTAATTTTCAGAATAATGAATTCTTATTTCCCGTCACCTTATCGGCTGTCAAATTTAGTTCTCTTATCTTTTCATAGACGGCACTAAAACTTGCCATTTGCCGTATACCCATCATTTATGACAGTTCTGTCTGTTTTAGTTTTTTTGTTTTTGTTGGTTTCGATTTTCAAATAAGTATGATGGGTACTAAACTTCTGATCCACAAAATACTGCCATTTGAAATGTTTTGTCTAGTTTGATAAAAAGAGGTTATATTTATGAAAGTATAGTAACCCAATAATTTATAATTGATTGATGAATATACTTCACTTTTTCACATAGACAAATGTGCACTATATTCAATAAATTACCATGTGAAGTTGATATATATTTTGATTCAATCCCTTCTTTCAAACGTTATCTCTTTCAACATTTTAATTAGTTCGATGTATCTAAAAACTTTTCATGTTTTCTAGATTTTCTTACTTGTTAAATTGTATATTATACATATGGTTATATATATTTTTGTAGTATTTGTAATAATGTTGTATGTATATTTTTTTTCTCTCATTCTTTGTATCTCTTGCGTCGAAGCATTTATATCTTTGTAATTTGTTTATTTTTTTATAATCATCCTGTAATTGGGATCTTTTTTCCTGTAGGATTGATTTACAAATAAATAAATACTAAAATAAGTTTTTATATGTAATATAAGGTTTTAAATCATACCTTATACTTAAATTCATTTTAACAACTCTATAGTTTTAAAACTACATACCGAGATCATGTATAATTTTGAAATGCCGCCATTTAAAGACACTAACTTTTTAGTTCAAAAACTAAATGTAGGAGTCGTTTAAATTTCTGAAATGGTATTTTTGGAACCCTATTTTATACACTATACTTCATTTCAAGTAAGAAAATAGCGTTGGTTTAGATAGAGATATGAATTCTACCCTTTAATTGGTCAGAATACAAACCTAGTTCAAAAAATCTGATGTGGCCAACACATAACCTCCCGCCGAGTAATTTTAGGATTTTCGGACATAAATAAAACTCCGAATCCGAATGGGCAATAATGACATCTTTTGGTTTGCATGAAAACACTTTTAAACAATGCAATAATATTACAGAATTCGATTCAATTTGATGTACAAAAATAAATCTATTATATTTCAGAAAATATAAGCTAAGCGTTTTTTTAACAATAAATTTTAACGCCCGCACGGTACAAATATGACATCATCTTTACCGAAGAAATCTGTGTACAAAGCAGATTGGCAGACCCAGCAATGCGTGATGATAAATTTATTTATTTATCTACTTACCTATATTCATTACTGGCGTGGAGAGTGCACCACAGGGATCAATTTTGTGCCATTTCAAATTCTAAGATATTTGGCGTCGGTCGGAACCGAACCCGTTCCCAAGATTCGCGTGAAGTGACGCCTGGTAAACGCCTGCACGGAACAAATATGTCATCATTATTACCGACATCTGCGTACAAAGCAGATTGACTCACCCATCAATAGGTAATATGCCGTGATGATATATGTTTTTATTACCTTACCTATATTTTTACATATTTACTTATGCTGGAAATTGTATTACGTTCCTTTCCAAATAATTATTGTTCCATTTAGTCGCCGCAAAATGGTACTGTTTTTCTATAACCTTGTATCATAAAAGACGACATTTGTAATTATTATGTTTCAAAATATTTATTTCACAATGTTATTTTTTTTAAGAATTTGTATTTTCTGATGATGGGTGGGTTTTATACCCGAAACGTCCAATTATACTGACTTCATTTTCAATTAAATATGTGAACCTAAAAGCCTAAATATTTTTTTTTTTTATTTTAAAAACGTTAACATTATTATTTGAAACGATTAGTTCGTTGACAGTGACATATATCTGTCAGTTACAAACGTTTGAGATCTGAATTCTGTAACCATGTGAACGTGTTGAGTTTAAGACGTAGCCTCCGGGATTAAAATTATAGAAAGTTTTATAAATTTATCCATAAAATACACAGAAAAATATTAATGCAAACCTGTAGAAAATTTAATGATCTTTAATTTTTATATAACATAACTCTCGATAAAATAACATTTAAAGGTATTTTCTGAAGACTATCTTGAGCTTCAAGTAAACTGCCTTTTCCGGTTATCCGATTGCCACCAAAATCTAATCAGATATTTCCATATTAGAATAAGGTAGAAATAGATGGTTTCAAAATTTTCTGAATGATAGTATTTTAGTTAGAGCGTATACAGTATACAGGATCCACACACACACACACACTCACACGCACGCACGCACACACACACACACACGCAAGCACGCACGCACGCACACACACACACATACACACACACACACACACGCCCTCATTAACACACTTGATAGTTAAAGAAAATTAAATTCTCTATCTGATTTAGAGATAAAAGAAATATAATATATAAAATAATCTGTTGTAATAAATTTTACAGCCGAAAGAATGCCATGGAAAATAGTTGAAAATTTAAATTGTGTGTAACTGACATAAATGTCAGTGTCAGAAATCCGGAGACATTACTGATAACTTTTTCTGGGAAGTACATACATTATATTATTTCTTAATGCATTAATAGTTAAATATTTAATATTATAGGTATATTACACATACCCTTCAGAAATACTGTTACTCCCGACAATGAATTCGAAACATCTCGAAAAATTAGAAGAGCAGGACAAAATATCTTCATAGAATGAATTTAAAAAATCTAAATATATGGAATAGATATAAGTATAATTTTTGGTGTAGAGTGTAGGTATACAAGAAATGTTAAATACATTAGGGCGCGAGCAGTCATGTGACTTTGTTGGTCTTGACAAGCAGATATGGTGGCCCATGTCAGAATAATAGCTAGTAATTTTGTATATAGATGTCATATATCATAATTTCTCGTTCTAAATTTGGTGATTTTCCAATTCCATGTGGTTTATTTTCCTCGACAAATGACAAATTAACTACGTGAATTTAGAAAATCTTGAAATTTTTAATGAAAAATTCTGACATGTATGTACATAATTACTAATTATCATTCTGAAACGGGCCCCCACATCTGCTTGTCAAGACCAACAATATAACATGACTGTTCGCGCCCTATACTTATGTAACCAAAAAAAAAGGAAGTGGCGAGAGGTATTGTGCTGGCCACAACAGATTTTTAAATATGTAAGCGCGCAAAGTTGATACGCGCCAACTTCATGGGCTAGATTTGTATGTTATGACACAGTGCTGGGCAGGAAATGTACAGGACGATCTATGTACATTATGACGCTGCATAAGGTAAGAAATGTACACTTTGATGCGCGCCAACTTCATGGGCTAGATGTGTACGTTATGACACAGGAGGCGAATTTTCGCGACGAACCAAAGCGGTTTGGTTAATGAATTTTATGAACCCAGTACGTTCTCGCGACGAACTAATGACGTCAATCATGGACCAGGTTCGTCGGATCACGAACCGAGCTAGCGAGCAGGTTCATGAATCTGGTTCATCGGTTCTCTCTTTCTAATCTCAATCCATCTCAGTCTACCTTTGTTTTGTTTATACACTTGAGCGTTTGAGATTTTAGATTTAAACTAGAATAAATTACAAACATGCAAAAAGTCACAATTTCCAATGGATTAGAAATGCTCGAAGTGGAAGTTGGCAGGGGAACTGTTGATATGATAAATAAAGGTAAAAGTTAGGTTAAAGTCTTGTTTATAAATAATACAATCAAATATTTGCAGACCCTGTAGTTACAAAATATTTCGAAATGTGTAAAGATCGCATACTAAATAACTCATGCCCATCTCCATAAATTCATCTATAATATAACTCATATACTTCTTCATCGTTTAAAATTAACCGCCGAATGATGCAACAGGTTTAACCAAACTGATTTCTCGCGATATCCTATGTTACGTCATAACAGTGACGTTTTCATGAACCAATCGTATAACCGTGGTTCATGTTTGGTCCGTCGCGAAAAATCGCCTAGTGCTTGGCAGGAAATGTACAGGGCGATTTGTGTACATTCTGTACATTATGACAGAACGTGTGTTTCCATTGGCTGGTACCACAAGCCTTGTTTTGAAAATGTCAAATTTCTATATTTAATTTCACCCTTATTTTTGGAGAACTATTATATTATATTTGAATAGAAAGTATGTTCTGCTTTAAAAAAATATTTTGGAAAAAATCGTTCTTCACACATAATGATGAAATTAAATATTGAAATTTGACATTTTCAATAAAGCGTTTTCAAATCAAGGCTTGTGGTACCAGCCATTGTTTTTAAAAAACGTTTCCACGCTTTAAGCGCCATGTACCGCAATGCACTGCTCCATGGTGCGTAATTATTTATTCAAAATACATGAAACTCGAGACTTTTTTGTCTACATAAATGTGAATTACATAACATTTTTGAGAAATTTTCATTAATATTTAATTTGAAATGAGTTTACAATATGTTTGAATCGTTCATTATAAATTTTTAAAAACACAACAGACCATACACCAACACAAAACAACAAACAAAATGGCTGTACTGTCACCATAGATAATACAACACTACGCTGTCACTATGACAAGTGGAGCGCCTGCACCAGGGGGGTGAAACTGCATTCAGAAACTTGATAACAACTTTCAATCTAGTAGCATTTGGAAATACTTCCTGACCTTTTCATAGATGGCATTAGTGGTACGGATTTTACAAGGATTCTTAAATTTTAATGTCAAAATACCAATAACTAATGTTTGTTTGAAAACTGCTGTAAATTTCCCACAATTCTCTATTGCATCGTTCGAAATTCTTTGACATTTAAAACGGTTATTTGTGAATTCGTATCTTTCTTGTAATATAGTGCTTTATCATTAAATATATTTTCGATAAGTATATTAGTTTTCATTTAGCATTATTATAAAAGGGTGATATAAAAAATTAACAACAAATTAATAATATTTTAGAAAAAGATCACATGAAATATTTGTAGTGAAGACACATTCTTGCAGAAGTTGACAGTGCCCCATAAAAGAAATGGTGTATGTAAATGCACCAGGAGAATGTACATCATGATGGTGCTCTTAGATGTTCACACCATAGGAGAGAAGCTAAATATTACATTCATAAGTGAAAGGACGTGATGATTCATAAGATTCATCAAAGAATGTTGAAATAGTATGGTGTCAGTTTTAATAAAAAAGGAGTATAGAAGAGGGTAGATTTCTCAAAAAGCGGACGACCATCGATGACGAGGTTATAAAAGCAGTGAATTTCTGGCAGACATTTAAAGTAACATCCCTTTTTTGAAATAAAATTACCTCTTGTTATAATAATAATACAAACTTTTGGTGCCTTGCGTAGTATGTGCTTAAATTTTAATAGTTTGGTGATTTTCCAATTCCATTTATTTATTATTTGATTTAAATTGTGTAATGTATACAGTTTTAAATAAAGACATTAACATATTAAGTACTTTATTTATTTTTTTACAGTGTAACATATATTTTACATTACTTATTAATGTCTTTAATAAAATATCTATTTTCGATAGATTTTTTATTAATTACATTATCAAGAAATAAAATCTAAAGTTTAGAATAATGCAAAATGAATTCATATTTCCCGCCACCTTCTCGGCTGTCAAATTTAGGTCTCTGACCTTTTCATAGACGACACTAAAACTTGTTATCACGGTTTATAAGGGAGATACCCAATCTTCTACTATATATTTTCCTTAATCTATGGCCTGCACATATGATTTCAAGGACACTTAATGTTATATACTACACACGCCAAGTGTATTTCATTGTTTTCGCAGCCTTATACTTCAGACTGCTAACTTCGACGCAACTTCTGGCGTCTCTATTTGAATAGACAGGATATCGCAAATTGAATGTTGCAGGGTACTCACCAAGAAGACACAAAGATCCATCAATCTGTTCGCCTGTTGTTAGGCGCTCCAGATTGTAGTACTCCTCAATGTTTCCTTCTACTTTTACTCTTCCGTAGTAATCGGGCAGCTGCTCGTTAGGGAGGCGGTCACATATCTTCATTCCATTCTGCTCATTACATACTAGCAGAGACTTTCCTCCTTCAGGTCCATACGCAATGTCCTTGGTAAAATACTTAGGTGCTTTCTTATTTAGAAAATTCACCTTTCCTCTGATATCTTGAATGTCATCATTCAAGGCTGTATGGTTATAATCAGGAGGCATTATTTCATCTGCATTTTGCAGGACAGGACCATTATTTTCAGTGTTGGTCCAAATTGCTCCTGGGATGGCACAATTGCGAGCAAAGCGGGCTCGATATCTTTGGTCCACATTTAAATCGGACATTGCTAAAACTGTCTCTCTCAGGTTACTCAGTACTACCTGTTCTGACTGTGGAACAAAACGATTGTCCTGAGTATAGTTCATCTTCCCGATCTTAGGAATGTATACTCTATCGGACAATTTAACTTTGCCTATGGCATTGAGGGGTGAGGACAGCTGGTCTGGGAGGCAAGCAACAGTTCTTGCAGCCTCAAGGTAATCTGCGCTCATCTTGTGATGATAGTAGTCCTCCTCATTATTTAGCAAAGCGGAAACGCTTCTTTGCACTATTTGTACTTTAGCCTCACACACGGCTAGACCAACTCTATAAAATTGGTAGATAGTGCCTCTTATTGGTACATGTTCAAATTCGAGCAACGCCTCGAATATGCCAACCACTCCAAATCCGATACTTCTAGTTGTAATACAAATTGTAATCGCTTTGAGTGTGTTTATAGCGTCGACACGATCCGCCGCGCCTTGGGGCATCTTTCACTCCAGAAAATAATTTCTTTCTCAGGTCTTCAGAAAGTGATACATCAGTAGATGATCCCTGAGTAAATCTGTTGGAGGAGACGCGTTTCTCTTGGTATGCTTGCCTTGATCGTCCACCACGTGGACGTTGAGGGCCAACTCTTAAACAGTCCTTTCCCTTTCATATACGGGAAAAAATACCGAATGGACTAGTTAAGTCTGACGTCAGAGTAGTGGGGGTAACTAGAAAACCTTTCCAAACAAACGAAAAGTCAATGTTAAGTACCGTAAGACTTTTTTTACTCAAAGTTAATAAGTGTATTTCTTTAATATAAGGCATATAACTCATATATTTAATAAATAAAGTGTAATCAGAACAAGATTTTACTATTGCAATCGGTAAGTCGATAAAATATATGAAATTATTAGCATATGTAGATATTTTGAGGTTATGTATATATTGTTTATAATACATTTTTATAGTATTATTTGTAATAAAATATATTTATTTATATTTTTTATTTATTTCAGAAATGGTAATGTGTTTTGCTCCTGATTGCAAACATTACAGCGAACAAAAAATTTGCAAATTTTTTTGTTTCCCTGCGAATGAACAAGAAAAGAAAATCTGGATGGAATTAATCAGGTTAGTAAATTAGATAATTATATTGTTTAATTAAATTATAATAATAATAATTTTTAGACGTGCCGATCGAGAACCAACTAAATATAGTTTAGTCTGCAGTTGTCATTTTGTTGACGGGAATAGGAAGAACAGGCCAACTATTTTTGCACACAATATTAAAAGAAAATTTACATTTGTATCTCCAGAAAAACGGTATATATTTTTAATATATGCATTTATTTGTTTTAATGCATTGTTTGTATTGTAGCAAAAGAACTATTAAAACTAGTTTACCAATAAAAGCTGTAGCAGATTTGACTGCAGCATTAGAAGATACAACTCTTTCTTCTCCAGCAGAACCAGTTCCTGGATCATCAAAAGATACAACTCTTTCTACTGCAACAACACCAGTTCCTGGACCATCGAAAGATTCTGATGGTAGTCGGAGTATCAGTAGGCTGTCTAATGCCTCAATGGAAGCTGAGATGTATTTTTTAACAGAAAGAGTAAACAATTTGAGCAAGGAATTAGAAATAGCGAAAGCTCGTTTTTCTTTCGATCAGGTGAAAAAAAATGATAAATTTGTTTTAATGTACACAGGAATTCCAACCGCAGAACTTTTTATCATTTTATTTGAAACAATGAATGCTATCAATTTAAATTATTATTCAGGGTGGAATGTAGAGAAAATTAGTAAAATTGACCAATTATTTATTACTCTGATGAAGTTAAGACTAAATTTTCCACATCACGATTTAGCTATAAGGTTTGATTGTAGTATAGCTACTATTACAAATATCTTTCAGACTTGGTTATATGCTTTACATGAAATTTTATACAAGCAATTAATGCATGATATACCATCACGGCAAAAAAACATTCTTAGTTTACCGACAGCATTTACCGATTTTTTAAATTGCCGGATAATACTCGATTGTACGGAAGTAACTTCAGTTGTTCCGAAAAATATGGAGAAGCAGAGGCTCACTTATAGTAGCTATAAACACCGAAATACTTGGAAGGGGTTAATTGGAGTAGCACCTAACGGTGTAATTACATATGCCAGTAAACTATATCCAGGCTCTTTATCGGACAAGAAAATTGTAATGCATTCCGGAATATTAAAACATATGAAAGCTGGTGATTTGATATTGGCGGATAAAGGTTTCCTAATCAGCGATATATTACCTGAAGGTGTAAGCTTGAATATTCCACCGTTTCTAACAACACCGCAGTTTTCACCTAGTCAAGTGGCGGAAACGAAAAGAATCGCTAAAGCTAGAATTCACGTGGAAAGAGCGATTCGACGAGTAAAATGTTATTCTATATTGGATAAAATTCCGCAATTTTTAATACCGCACTCATCAGTGATTTTTCAAACGTGTGCAGCACTAACAAATTTTGCAAATCCTTTAATAAAAGAGGTAGAGGAACATTTTAATTAATATACAGTTGTACATTATTTATATATCTTTATTTTCTGACAGTGCATTTATATAATTATTATAATAAAAATTTTGTAATATGTTTATGTTTTCTGCCCATTCCTCGTTTCTCTTCACAGGAACAATTACAGTTTCCTTTAACGTCCAAATTACAAGGTAACATATACTTTTATTTAAAATATGCATCAGTCCTTGCATTTGATCATAATATTGATGATCCTTATTTAAAACTATTTCGTTATTATCATCATACGTAATGATATATTTTTTTTCAGTTTTTAATTTTTCGTTTAACATTTCATCTCTGTACGAAAATGGACATTTCACTTCTATAATGCCATTGTCTCCTACTAAACCATCCGGACTTCCTCCTAGAAATCCGCAGGGATGCAGCCATAACCCCGTTGAAGTTACTTCTAAAGAAGTAGCAGCGACAAATTCTTCTATGGCTGTTTTTTCATTATTTCTACCCCATTGTACAGCCTTTACCGCATCCAAATTGTAAACGCCTGTACAACAAATAAGTATATGTTTATTATATATATATATATATAAATAAATTCCTACTTACCAAAAAGTCTTTTAAATAATGAAGGAGGATATCGATTTCGTTTACAAGCCGATAAAATTGCTCCAAAATTACTGGCTGTTATCCTGTGTTTTCTAGCCAACAACCATTGTTCATTATCTGCTTGTCCTATGGTTTTATTTGCAACTTCTTCAATTCTTTCAGCGGATAATACTAATTTTGATTTTAAATATTTAATTTTATTTAAGCTACTAAAAAAATCATCACTAAAGACGACATCTTCAACTGCTGGAATTAGGTTCAGTAAATTCTGAGACGGTTCGTCCTTCAGCAACCAACTGAACCCCACGGTACTACCAAGCAATTTCAATTTTAAACTATTGATTTCTTCAGATACCAAGTCACGATCGGCTGCTTTGTACGGTTTTGCTGGATACATTTCATCCAACGTTTTAACTTTATCCGTAGCTTTGGGTTTCGGGGCATTCCACTTGCAAGTTTGATCAGTTACTGATATATTGTAATGCCCGAAGAACAATAAACCAGCTATATGATGGCATTTTATGCCTTTTGGACAGGTGCATTTACCGTCTGTTACGTCCATATTATCGTTAAAAAATACCTGCGAAATTATTATAAATATATTAAAATAAATTGAAATCATACTTTAATATATATATACCTCTACTTTATAAATTTTATTCTTCATACTTGCGTAAACATCACCTCGCAATACAAATAAATCGGCATTAAATTCCATCTTTGCAACATGTCCACTGTCAACAGCATTTTCACCGCGCAGAACGGTTTTTCGATCATCTTCGAAATATGCAATGATGGAAGATATTTTTAAAATACGTTTACTACTCATAATCAGGTTTCTGAAACACAATTAACAAGTATTTAAAAATATTACCATTTATAACCTAAAAATTAGGTCGATTTTTTGTATTCATTTTAAATGTAGGTACTTACCAATAAAAATAATATATGGAATATATCCAAGAATATATGTGTATATATAAAAACGAAGCTTTCACTCTTATTCTTTCCCAAAAACAAAGAAAATAATGTTTATTTATACGGCATACAGCAAATCACGTATACTTTTCCAATGTTTGGAAAGGTTTCATTTCATCCCCTCTACTTCTGACGTCATCACTTAACTAGTCCATTGCATATGTATTGGTGTGGTATGTAATTATCGCCAGCACCACCAGAGTTGCCGCTGGCGCTAGTGCAGTTCACAATTTGTACCTCCCACCACTCACGTGACCGTCAGTGACAGCTATTTGAATTTCAAAACATTCAACGGACTAACGGACATTCGTTTGTTGTCATTTGAACCAATAAGGCATTTTATTTAGGTGTTTGCTCGGTGTTTTAGTTTATAAAGTGTCTATTTTGTTTTGTAAAGAACGTCAACCATGGCTGCTGTAAGTAATATAATATGATTCTATTTCAAGTTACACTGTTTATTATAACATTATACGCATTTTTTTTTTAAAATGACATATTGTAAGCTTTATATTTTGGCGTTGGAATATGTGAATATTTTTATATGCTTATTAGTATTCAAAATTAGTAACTTTTTAAATTTTTTGTTAAATTGATACTTTGTTTACCATGACACAAAAGTTCAATTTTAATTGTGAAGTATCGATTTTTAGAAAGTGTTCAAACATTTATATCTGTTTTATTATATGTGTATATTCTTATATGCTTATTAGTATTCAAAATTAGTAACTTTTTAAACAGTTTTTGTTAAATTGATACTTTGTTTACCATGACACAAAAGTTCAATTTTAATTGTGAAGTACCGATCTTTAGAAAATGTTCAAACATTATATCTGTTTTATTACTTTCAGCACATTTTTTTTTGTGTGGATAAAGGATGCATTATTAACACCTTGCCAGTGAAGGAACGGGGAAGTTTGTTTTGTTTTCCACGGACGGAAGATGAGCGTCGTGAGTGGATGAAAAACATATTTTTAACTGTAGAAGAAAAATTCAACCGCCAAAATGATTGAATGTATGCCCATAGCTCTCGGGAAGCTGCAGAGAAAATCCCGAAGGTAGAAAGGGGTCACCACCTAGCGTCAGTGATGGTTTGGTGGAGGGTGTCGTATGACGGCGTTATGAAGTTGCATTTCTGCAAACAAGGGGTAAAAACGCGAGCAGGAAATTACCAGAGCGACATATTAGAGCAAGTTGTAAAGCCATTGAATGATTCCTTGTTCGCTGGTAAGCACTGGATTTTTCAGCAAGATTCAGCGCCCGCACACAAAGCGAAGTCGTCGCAACGCTGGTTAGAGCTGAATTTACCGGAATTTATTATCGTTGAAGATTGGCCCTCTGGAAATCCAGACCTCAATCCTTTGGACTACCGCTTATGGAATGTATTAGAGGAGAAGGTCTGCTCCAAACCTCATCGCATTATTGAGACATTAAAGGCTGATTTGTTAAAGACAGCAGTTTCCATACCCCTGGGAGTGGTGCGTGCTGCAATCGATGAGTGGCCGGGACGTTTGAAAAAGTGTGTCAAAGAACGAGCCGGTCATTTTGAGTATTTTTTTTTTTAAATTAATAGTTATGTAACAATAAAATCACATTCATTTTTCATCAGATTTCTTTTTTATGTAGAATAAGCCTCCCTTGTATTAGGGACAGTATTTAAGGCACGATTACGTAAAGCTAATCATATATGGCAGCGGTAACTTAAGCACTTTGACCATATGATATTTGAAAACAGTGGCCACCATGACACTGATAGCTTGTATTTGTTATGGTTTGGGTTTGATGGGAGCTGATTCGGCCACTTAAAATTGTATAATACTGTCCATACGATGTAACTTGGCGAGTTGGGGCAATTCACATTATCACTGCGGTAATGGGGAAGTTATAAAATCCATAGGCGTACCGAAGAAGAATGAAGTTCAATAAAATTACGAATATTACAAAAAAAAGAAATTATTTATACAAAAAAAATATTACAAATATTGGAATGAATTATTTATTATATAAATCATATTATAATTAATTATTTTTTAAATTAATTAAGTTAAGAAAATAAAATTTCTATTGCTATTGAAAAAAAATGCACCAACGCTTATGTATGAATATAACTTCTTGGGTTGAAAAGTACCTGACACCCCGAGTTTGAGTTTATTAGGGTGAAATTTGTTTTGTGTAAGGCAATAAAACATTGTAAAATCACTATTTCACTTCTGAAGCTGTGCGGCATCGAAGTAAAAGTAAATATTTGACAAAACGCAACTTAGGAATAGTGAACTGAATTACATTCTTTTGGCTCGCCAAGTTACATCGTATGGACTGTACATGGAAGTTAAAAAGATAAAAAAAATTGCTTCCTTCGGCGCTCTCATTTCGCAAGCGTGTTAATAATATTACATTGTTTTCACCTTCCGTCACCTTTAGGTAAAGAAGGTATTGTCTTTATTCAAAAAATTCGATGGTGAGTTTTTAATGATTAAGCACATTTCAGGGTCCCTAGAATACGATTTTCTGTATGCGTGTGTGACGATAATTTCAGCCGCGATAACTCAAAAAAAAAACGATTTTTACGTATTTCTCTTCCTTACATCCATGTGCAGACGTGATTAGATTTTGGTTATAATTCGTCAACCGAAAATTTTGCAGTTTTTCTTGAAAAAGCGCTGTTTTATTTTCTATACGATTTGATTGCATTTTATAATTCAAATTCAATGGATACAGAGTTAAAAAAATTATAAAGAAATTAAATGTCATAAGCAGCAAGCTACGCTATAACCATGGAAACAGCTACTATATTAAGAAAATTCTGATTCAAAGATGTCAGTATCAAGTGCAATTGACATAGTATTATAATTTTACTGGAAATACAGAGTGTTCCGCGACTCGACCGACAAACTTATACCATATAGTCCGGGGATCATTCCGATCAAAAAATGTTATATGACCTATAGGTGAATTCCTCTTTGTTTCGGAAATATCGAAGAAATTAAAAAAAAAATGATAAAAGAAAATTTATTCATCAATGGATAGCTAATTAACACAAAATTACAGCAACTGTTCAAAATGAGAACCGCCATTTTCTAAACACACATTTATCCTTCGAGTCATAGAATGTTGCCAGTTAATTACTGCCAATTCATTCTTTAGGGAATTAGTAGCTTCAACTATACGGTCAGTCAACTCTTCCCGTGTTTACCATTACTATACACACGAGATTTGAGGACACAGAAAAAAATCTAAAGGTGACAAGTCAGGTGACCGAGCTGGCCAATGTAAAGGACCACCTCGTCCTATCCATCTTTCCGGAAAATTTTCATTAAGAAACACCGTCACTTGTCTCCCAAAATGTGGTGGTGCCCCATCTTGCTGGAATCACATGCCACGACGAGCTTCCAGAGAAATATCTTCCATGTAATTCGGCAATTCTTCTTGCAAAAAGTGAAGGTAAGTTTCTGTAAGGAACAATGCGATCTGGGTATCGCCTGAGGTACTCCGCAGCTGCAGCACGTCCACTTCCATTGCAAAAATCATACACGAAAACCATATCGGCATATTATGCATTAGTAAAATGCGGCATAATGGCTTAAATTAATAAGAGAGTACAAAAATCATACAGCATTAACTACGATAGTAAACACGTCAATAAAAACTGTTACTTGTCAAACATACGTTAATTCGTCAAGGCTAACTCAATTTTTTTTTAATTCATATCTCCGAAACAAAGAGGAATTCACATACAGGTCATATAACATTTTTTGATCATAATGGTTCCCGAAATATATGGTATAATTTTGTCGGTCGAGTCGTGGAACACCCTGTATATAAACTTTTGTTAGAAACTTTCACTTTCTGTAAGGAATTTGTACAAAATACCTAGAACTGACGGAAGGCAATGTACTAGAAATATAGGATCTCTTAGAAGGAACTTTCTGTATGGAATTGGTGTAAAATACGTACAGGTGTCTGCCATAAACGAGCCACCATTGCAAACTTTCTTATTTGAAGATATAGAAAGACGGTTAAATGGACAAAGTTAGGCGATATTATATGAAAAATTTAACGGTGAAAAATGCAAAACAATTGAACATCAAATACGCGACTTATTCAACAAAATAACATTTTTTTTTTAATAGAATGCTATATTGAAAGTGATACCACCAAGATGTTTTTATCTGAATATAAAAGTTCATTATCACTATGCCTTTAAAATTAAAAACAAAAGAGTTATTTCAAATTTAAATATTATATTTCTTATTTAAATACAAATATGACATTTTTGCTATTGGGATATTTCATTATGTAGAGATGGCGTTGTGTACCACCAACGTTAAACTTTCAACAAGGGAGCACATTTGTGTAACTTCCATAAGCGTATCATTAAGAGTTTTTCTTTGATTCTTCTTCTATTTTGACTTTTCTCTCAGTGTTTACTATTATTTTAGGTAGAGTATATTGGCTTGTATCCTGTTTTATTAATTGTAGTGGAAGATTAATTATCATTTTTCATTTTAAATACTTTAGTTGGTAGTTGTTAGGTTATGATCACAGATTTGTTTTTTCTTAGGAAGAGCACATATTGGATAATAGTAGTTTAATTAATTGTAAATATTAGATCTATTATATATTTTCCACTATATAAACTACGTGCGTATGTAAAAACATACGAATGAAATAAAATTGCTCCCTTGTCCAAATTTTCCCACCTGGTTCGCATTCTTAATGAAATATCCCAATATATTCAAATAAGAAAGTTAGGAATGGTGGCCCGCTTACGGCAGACATTCTGTACATAGAACTGACGGAAGGTAATGTGCTGGCCACATCAGATTTTTTCAGTTTATCATTGAAATACCTATGTGAAATAGAGATTCTTTGCTAATTTAACCAACTTCGTATCTCTTCTACTTCTCGAGATCGCAATGGTAGCCACTTAAAAATTAACAACCTGTATATATATTATAATTAGTTCTTCATATTTAATGTAATTACAGATCAAAAATTATAAAGATATTTATAAAAGACAGAATAAAATACATAGAATTAACGGAAGGTAAATTTTATACCTAATTCTTCGCAACATCTACGTGCCAATCTACCAATAGCAACAGCAGCAGCCATCTTGTTGTTTCCAAGTCCGTTCCACTTATGTTCCCGATCGCGGCGTTTACAAGCAAATGGAATGAAAAAATTCGCGGTCGTGGTCGTGGTCGCGAGCATTGTGAACGCCAAATAGAACGTACCCATAAAAAATGCAATACATAAAAACACAAGCATCATTAGTAAACAGACAAGTGAAATATATAGAAAATTTATTTTGTATCAGTTACATGCAATTAAAATACTAATCATATAAATAATTAATTTAAAATTAACAAAATTTGTAAACTGACTACCTATCATAAAAGGATAAAAGAAATCGTGAGGTAAACTAATATGAAAATTTGGTGGTTTTGCATATTCGGTTGCAGTTGGCTTTGTCACATCAAAAAAGACTATTTGTATTCCTAAATCAATATTAATTAACTTAATATCATTCTCTACAAATAATTTAGTACTGAAATATTCTGTCATTTGCAACTCATATACCGCATTTAATAACTTGGATTGTTTCTTTGAGTGTTCAAAATCAACATCAGCATAAATAAAATTGATTTTTAATACATGAGCAATATTTTTACAAATTATTTCATTATTTTTAAATTCTGCCACAATCTCCTCAAGTATTTTAGCATCATTAAATTTATAAAGTATTTCTACCCATTCGGAAATTTTTAAACGATTAGCATTTCCGAACATTCCTACATATTTTCCTGATCCTCCATAATTTCTGCTAATATTTATTTGCCAGGTACGAAAAATATCTTTTTGTAAATTTACACATTGCGTTGTTGCATTTTCCGAAATATTTATTTTATGCTGATAAATACAATTACTTTGTATATTATATCCAAAATGTACAGGAAAATATGAATCGTTATTTAAAAAACATAAGCCCTTATTATTTTTAGGAAAAACTAAAATATTTTTAGTAATATCATTATCATTTTTTGAAATTTTATATTTATTAGATGTGTTATTAGTTGTATTTGTAATTAATTCCCCAAATAAAATATATTTACCTAATAAATAACCAGGATTTCCACTTAAAATTGAGCTAAAGTTTTGTTTATAGTTATCCCAGTAAAAATTTACCTCAAAAGATTGAATAAATTCAAAATTTTCATCTAAGAAATAAGTTGCGTTCGATAAAAACATATATAAATTAATTTTTGTTAATTCGCTGCTTATATTATGAAAAAAATTATATCTAATTTTTTGAACCAAATTTAAACAAGAATGTTCATTGCGAAATGGACTAAAATGACAAAGTAATTTAATATCAGTATCATTTTGAAGAATTTCACATTCTGTGAGTGGAGAATTGCACAGGAAAACATTTATTGATACGCAATTATTTTTCCCGCATTCCTGAAATGTAAATGTACTTGATAAAGATATGAAAATACGGTTTAACAAGAAAAACTTACTAATGTATATGTTTCTGTTAAGGAAAAGTTCTTTGGCAGCATGAATACATTAATATTTTTATAAGTTTCTGGGTTTAGTGCGATATTACTTTCATCTATAAATGTCTGTGAACACGTTGATGTAAATTCTTCTAAAAATCGAATAGGTTTCTTTTGAGCACAAACATTAGAAGAAAATTTGTCTGGAAGCGCTAAAAAATAAAATACATATATAAAATTTTATTCCCCAGTATAACATGAAAAGGTGGTAAATGGCCAGAATTCAGTTTCGACCGACCTCAAACTTTAAAATTATTTCCAGCTTTCAAACAGAACAAAAGTGACTTCTGTGGTACTCTGTCTCTACGACAGCTTTGAAAGCCCGTGTGGAGATGCAAAAATTAGTAATAAGTCGTGATGATACAATTTTTTTTTTAATGACATCTTTTAATTTTTGGAGATTAATACTACAGTTTTGATCATTGGTATATTGAAGCCGGGACTTCTTTTTTTTAACAGGTCCGCGTTCGGAAACTTTCTTTTCAACTTTTTTAAATACAGATATGCGGTTCGAGTATAATGTCAAAAAATTTAGATTATATGTATATCTAAAAATCTGCCCGAAAATTGCGAGTCCTTTTTACGTCACATAACAAAATTTGAATTATCAATTAAATACAGATTAATAATTTTTGTTCCAATATATGAATGCCCGATTGCACTATTAATGTTTGTAACGCTATTATGATTGAATATACACAATGAACATAAAATGTACATGTGTACTGTACAAATTAATATGGTGTATGACAAAATTATTTAACTCATCATTTTCTTAGCACTTTAAGTTAATTTTGTACAACAGATTTGTAAATATTTATTATTTAATTAAAGTACGAATCAATTTTTTCAAGATTTCTTTGTCTTTTCTTCATCCATCTATATAATATATATTTTTAATTACGTTCATACTTAAGGGTAAGAATTCTTCATCAGATATTTGCATCCAAATAGTAGAACCATACTTGTGTTCCAAATTTTGTGGTTCTAACTTTTCTAGATGTTTACTTTCTATAATACTAGGCCATTTATAACGCTTTGAAATCAGATCATCAACTGTTTTTACAGACTCTATGGGCTGAAAAAATATTTTTATTTTTGTAACGTAAAGAAATACAGACAAAACAAATAATTATTTTATACCTTGTTGAGTTGAACGATATGCTGTGCAGGTAAGTTACTTTTTATAACACAAAATAATCTATGTTCTGGTTCTTCTTCATAAATTTTAGTTTTGTTTACATATTTTGTTTTAACAGGGTAACAATAATGTGTATCTTCAAAATGGAGTGGGGATTCACAGTCAGAAAACATTGATTTTTGTTGATTTGTACAATTTTTATCGCAACAACAATTTATGTCGCAATAATCAATCTGTAAAAAGTAGACCACATGTGATAAAAATTAATTTAAAGGAAATTTACATCAAAACAAAATTTATTATCAAAACTCTGTTATCAGCTACGATAAAGATTTTGGCGCCAAATCGATGAAATATTAAGAAGTAGTTTCTTTTTTAAATGATTTAAATTATATAGGTGTTCACGGGAAGTAAAACATAGGAAATCAGTTTTTCCGTGCGCATCGCTCCCCTAATTATTTTAGACAAAAAGTTTCAAATGGATGTAAAGCAAAAATTTCTACATTCGAATCAATAAAAAAAAAATCATTTTGGCTACTTCATAACACAGAAATAAAATCTGAAAATTCACAGAATTACAATTTAATAGTATTAGCCATGGAATTAGAAACAAGAGACGAACAAAAACATAACGTTTTATACGTCAAATTATTAGTATTTATTTTGAAAATCATTATTCTGAGACTCTTGTTTCTAATTCCATGACTAAAACTATTAAATTGTAATTCCGTAAATTTTCAGATTGTATTTCTGCTGTTATGAAGTAGCCAAAATTTTTTTTTTTATTGATTTGAATGTACAAATTTTTGCTTTACAGCATCTATTCGAAACTTTTTGTCTAAAATAATTAGGGGAGCAATGCGCACGGAAAAACTGATTTCCCATATTAAACGCCTATGTTTCACTTTCAGTGATACACCCTGTATACATAAATATACAGAATATTTCCTTTAAACAACCAGCGCTTTTTTGGGCGAACTAATGACTTTAGAGAAAATTGATATATACAAAAAATGATAAAGAATAATGAGCTAATTTATCCTGAAAATTCAACCAAACCGTAGAACAAAATTATATACTTTTTAAATATGTAGTATCCTGTATAACTTATCAGCCCATTAGATAGATAATTTTGTTCTAATTTCAACGATATAAATATTGTATAGGATTGCATAACATTTATTTCAAGAAAAATGGTATTAAAAATTAGAAATAATGTAATAAAAAAATGTCTTGACTATAGTTTGGTTCGCGAAAGATGACTATTCAAGGTCACTCGTTCGATGAAAGTATACACAGTCCTTTATCCAGCAATAACTTAGCAACATTTTATATTAGAAACGAGAGAGATTATTTGACGTATGCCTTTGTAATTTTTTGTTGTATGACAGATATGCGTAAACTGGTGACATTCTAACACACTACAAATAATAATAACGTTTGTCGTAGAGTTGCAGATATCTAATTAACTATTACACTACTGCCCACTTTGCTAATGTTTCTCCACTAACATTGACGTTTAAATTAAATTATTATTCCATGGTTTATATCAAGTCTATTTTTTCGTGTTTTACAAAAACAACGATGAACATAAATATTTGAGAAAATCATTATTTAAAAAAAAAACAATTTTCAAATAAATTACACTAATTATTTCAGTTAAAATTTATACATAAATATTTCACGTTGCACGCGTATGCATACGAAATGTAGTGAAGTTATTTGCAAGTAATATTAGAGCAGACGGATTATAAGTGACCTTGAATAGGCATCTTTCGTGAACCAAACTATATTATACTTCGTTTCACGTAAGAAAATAAGACGGCACTTGAGAGCCGACCGTTTTTACATGCATTAAATAAATAATTTTAATTCGTGAAACCAAATTTTATCAATAATAAATATTTTTATCTGTAAAAATGTAGAAGACCTGAATATTAAAAACTACAACAAAACATGGTTAAACATTACGTAATTCTGTAGATTTTATTTGGTAATTGACAACTAACAGGTGATAT
This sequence comes from Harpalus rufipes, assembly GCA_951394225.1. Taxonomy (NCBI): domain Eukaryota; kingdom Metazoa; phylum Arthropoda; class Insecta; order Coleoptera; family Carabidae; genus Harpalus; species Harpalus rufipes. Next base: position 17,778,874 of record OX596276.1, on the reverse strand, counting down.
TTTTTCGTTTTTGTAAACTAGGTTTGTGTTCTGACCAATCAAAGGGCAGAATTCATATCCCTATCTAAACCAACGCTATATTCTCTATCTAATGAGCTAATATATATATAGTGTATTATTTTAAAACAATAATTTTGTTCTACCGTAAGTGATCCACTTGTGAATTTTTAGTTTGTTATTACTGATAAAGTACACCCTTATTCTTGATCATTTTTTGTCTATAACATTTTTCTCTAGTCATTAGTTTGCTCAAAAAGCGCTGGTTGTTTTAAAGGAAACACCCTGTATAGTATAAAATTTTCAATATAAACAAAAAAAAGCCAAAAATTACTTTAGTGATCAAATAAAAATTATTTTTAAGAGTAAATATTTAAGAAGCATTTGAATCGTGGATTTCCTATTTTTTCTTAATTAATGTGATTGGTAAATTAAAATTTTCGCATTAAAACATTATTTAAATGTAAGCTATATTATTATTGAACACAATTTTGTTAATACTTATACTTAATCTACTAGAAGTAAATTTACTCTTAATGAAAGAATTACATAAGAATTTGAAGTGTGTAAATATTTTCAAAATGTATTTTTAACTCGTAAACAGTGTATCTGTATACAAACAATCTTAACGGCTCCTATATCTCCCACTACGTTTTTATATTTATAACTCTTGAAAAGTTCTTTGTGATATTTGACACAAAGAAAACTATTCTCTTTTTAAAAATATGATAACCTTCTCACCTGCAAATCACAGAGACAAAAATCTGTGTCTTTGTTACTTTGTTTATCATAATTTATATGTGGTTCGTTTTCTTTTGGACTCTTCGTAGTGTTTGTCACATTAATTGTTTCATTTGTATATATTTCAGTAGTAAAGTAATCGTCTGTAACATTTTCATTTGATTCCGTAGCAGATGAGGAGCATGTGTTGTTTTCATCACATAATAAGTCTAATTCAGTAGAATTTTCTGTTACTTCATCATTAGCTTGAATGCAAATGATGAGCATAATCAAAAATATACTTAATTTTATCATTTTCTCAGCTATGTTTAGAACTTAATGTTGTTTGTATTCTAAACCATATTTGTTAAAATTTCTTAATATGACTCCTAATTCAAATTTAACAATCCCCATTGTTTCAGTTTCTAATTTATATCGTTCCGGAGAAGAATAAACAAGATCGGGATATTTTAATTGAGGAGTGCCACCTAAGAAATACTGCGTTATTCTATCTTTTAAACTACTAATTGGTCTCCAAGTAAAACATTCTATTTCATGTACACTTGACGTTGTTGGAATAGTAATATATCCGTAGCCGTACAAATGAACCCGACCAACCCAATCTAAATGATATACTTGTATATGTATTTTTGGCCAACCTATACATGTATAAATTCATTATTGTTATTTTTTCAGAAATATACAAAATACCTTGAATTCCTTTTGTACCTAAATGAATATCTAAGGGATAATACCAGTAACAAATATCATCATATTCAGAACTATCTACTTGTGTTTGTCCTTCAGTATGGCCGGAAATTGTTTTCCAATTATTACCTAAAATGAAATACAAATACTTTACTTTAATAATACATACATAAAGATCACGCATGTCCCACTTAGTGGGCTGGCACAAACCCGAAAACAATAAGAGCTCAGCTGACTCACTTCTCACTCCACTCTTTAGATTTTTGGTCGGCACTCTGTTCTTTAAACAACATTCTTACCGATTTTCGGTAGCGAAATACCGTGTCCGAACCACAATAATAGTTACTCACACAACAATCATCCTTCGCCACAAGGCGTTTTCGTTTATTATCTACGAAAGAGTACTCAAATTCGTGTGGTGACGTCATCAGATGGTTTAAGACCAGAGCGTTTGTGTAATATAAGAACAGATAAGAGCGTTTCATAGTGCGAATTTCAAAATTCTTACCCTTATTTTACGATTTCAGATTTGATATCAACTGTTGACTAGCAAAATATCATGCCTATTTTAAATAAATATAAGACAATATTACCTTTTACCGCAAATCTATTATTTTATGAAGAAGATTCTAATGATGGAACTTATTTTACGTTTTTATTGTAGACGTAAAAAATAGTTATTTATATGGGATCTTCATTTTAAATGGGCCTCCATTGCTATCTCGAGAACTAGGTATAAAAGCAGCAAAGATGGGCAAAGAATTTCTATTGCACAATACAAATTTAAAGGAAACAAAAATTATTATTTTCGATCAGTGTTTCTCAAAATATGGGACATTTTTTTTTTATTTTAAAATGAGAACATTTTAATTTGCTCATTCGTTAGAGAATTTAATTCTGAATTCAGTGATATAATATTTTTATATCCTTACATAACGATTTTTTTGAGAAAAATGCAAGTAATTTTTTATATTAATTTGATTAAAATATGGTTACAATGAGAGTGTCAAGAATGGAAATAGTATGTTACATTCGAGGTGGAATATGTTTCATTACAGCCGAGGGGTTGTGTTATATTACCGAGAGGCGAAGCTGTAATGAAACTCCCACAGAGATATGTATACTATTGTATTCACAATCATCCTCTTTATAAATCAATCATTTTCAGAATAAATCATTGAGTTACAACCTTTAATTTTGTCAATATTTTTTGACAGCTCTATTAAAGTTTGTTTAGTCTACTTTATTATAAAGACCTATGACAATGTTGCTAGGCAATCCCTACATAAATATTTTCAACCTGTGCGGTGGAAGTGAAATCTGTTATTTTCCACCCAAGACATTGTCATTACAGTTAGGAATGACGTATTTCCCAACCTCTCGAAATTAAGAGAAATGATCGTTTTTATACTGACAATACGAGTGACATTACAGAGATCCATAATAGTCAGATATAAACAAGACCTTATCTGCGAATTAGATCGTTTGTTTATATCTGATATGGGACCTCTGTAATATTGTCAGTATAAAAACGATCATTTCTCTTATTTTCGGAGTTGCTCAGTGTGAAAACCGAGAAATCGATGTAAATGTCGTCCAAAACCCAAAGCTATGTGTTCGTAGAAAGTTGCGCCTTGTGGAAGAACACGCGCCTATCTTTATTTAAGTTCATAATTTTGTTGTTTATGAAATGGCTTCTAATTCTATGTAAAAAAAAATTACACATATTCATTTTTACCATTCATGGCACTATTTTAATGAAATTAATATAAATACATGTATTTTTCTCAAAAAAATCGTTACGTAAGAATATAAAAGATATTATACCACTGAATTCAAAATGAAATTCTCTAACCAATGAGCAAATTCTTATTTAAAATAAAAAAGTTAGTTTTCGTATTTTGAGAACCACTGATCGAAAAATAGTATATTACATCCGAGGTGGGATATGTTTCATTACAGCCGAGGGCTTATGTATATTACCGTGAGGCGAAGCCTCGAAGTGAGATACAGCGCGAGGCTGTAATGAAATTCCCACCGAGGTATGTATACTATTTTATTCACAATTATCTTAATTTTAAATCAATGATTTTCAGAATAAATCATTATTAAAATTTGTATTTAACCGTCTTTGTAGCTCTTACAGTTTTCGAGATAGTTAATTAAAAATAAACACCTGTAAAACGAAGTGAGTAGTGTATTTTTTTTACAATAAGGAAAATTTGTCGTACGAGTTAAAAGGGGAGTGCGCGAATCCTTTGAGGAAAAAAATTACTTTACTCCCTAATTTCATGCAAATTTTGCCCGTCATTAAAATATGTTCATAAAGTATGTATTTTTTTTTACACAATAAAAGCATGAATAATGCATTATTTTAAGGCAATGTGTGAATAAATGAAACGCTATAGTACTATTTTCACTCATTTATTGTAGACGAAAAAAACTGTATGCAACTCGTTTGTAAAGTAATTTTTCTACTCTCTTGTTTCATAAATAACTATTTTTTGCGTCTACAATAAAAGCGTTCAAAAAGTACCATAACGAAAAAAAAAAGTAAATACATAATAGGCTACTTGCGTGCCATTTTTTTCATTTAATATTTTTGAAGAGAGGATAAAAATTTGCTACCCATATTTTTTCTCTTGACAATTTTTTTATTAATTGGCCAGAAATTAAAATTTGAATATTTAAATTACCGCCATGTATGACGTAGTTTTACGCCGCACCAATGAATGGACGTAAAGCCATAGCATAAAAATAAAACTTTCTCGTACGCCATCTACAGGTAACATTTTTAAATAATCTTCCCTTTCTCCAGTTCGAAGTAATGACGTCACAGAATATTTTCTTTCTTAATTTACTAAAAACCATATAATGTTTTAAAAATAAAATTTATATTTTTACATACTTTTTAACATAACATTAGGTATATAGTGATAGAAATCGGATTTTCTGTACCCCGCAAGTAGCCCATTACATAGAAAAATTGTGTCAAATTATAATATGGAAAATGTATTATAAATAAATATTAAAGTTCTGTTTACAACAAAATTCCCGTTACAATTATAATGTTCCAGATTTTAAGTACCATTTTCGATTTCTCAGTTGCCCGCGCATTTTGTAAACTAACCCTAAATTTGTCAAAGTGCTTGAAGGTTGTCGGAGCGTTCCTCTCCGAGAAATACGAGATAAAAAAACAAACGCAGATATGCTCTAAGACAATAAACGAACGCTTACGTACGATCCTTCCTAGTTCTTCGAGGCAATAAACGAAAACGCCTATTCATGTTCAAACACACTTCTTTCGCTTCGTACGCGTCTACATTCATCATCGCATTCATTAATAAGAGCTCAGCTGACGCAGTTGTCTCTCAAGAACATTGTTACTAACCATACATCTTCATACAGCAAATATGCCACATACTTTATATACTAAAGTGACCGATTTTCGGTGGCGAATTACGGCATCCGGACCACAAACAATTCTCCTTCGCCACACATTCCTGTCTAAGCACACTTTTTTCGTCTCGGCCACATTTATTCGTCTCTTTTCCCTCTGGGAAACTTTCTCTCCTTTAGCAAACAATCAACACATCCATCCACTTATACACTGGACGGCTACGCAATCGAAATGAAATGTAGTGTTAAAAAGTATCAATAACACAAAGATTTTAAAATATGTAACCTTTAATAAACGAATTTATCTTACCTACTTGTAGATTCCACTTACAAAATAAACTTTGTTTTGGAAATTTAATCGCAGACACAATTTGACCAATAATATGAATCTCAGCCATATAAAATATAAACAATTGTCATATTTCAACAATTAAGTTCTTCCATGTTTTGATGGAAAGGTGGGTGGAAAGCCGAGTTGTTTGTTGTTTTCTTGGTTGGCATGGAAACCATAATATTTTTTTTTATTATTTACCCCCACCATTGTTTACTTTTTATTTGTTGTTAACAAGTAGTACTTGTCAATCAGCAATGTCAAATATTTTATATACAATTTTACATCTTACTACGAAGATAAATATATATAAACTTGTTTTAAATTAATTTCAATTCCAGAATATACAACTTCAAACGAGCGCCATTTCTCCCACCATTAGTTCAGTTCGTTTGAAATAAAATGGCAGCAAAATAGAGAAGTGACATCGTATTTACGATTTACTAGTTTTTTGTTTATCGTAAAATTAAAACATATTTCAATGTGTCAGTAAGTAATTTTACAAAAGGCCTTTCAGTATTTATATAAATTATGGATGTAGTATGCGTAAAATTTGTTATTTTTACAAATTAGTTGTTGTCCAAAAGTTGACATTTTTAACGAACAAATTTTAAAATTTTTGTAAAAAATTATTACATTTATCATGACAGTTCTATCTTAAAAGGTTAATTTTAAATTAGGTAGTGAAATGTCCATGATGAAATTGTAAATATAGTGATTTAAATTAGGTTAGTTTAGTAATTTAATGTGTTTTAGAAAAAAAATCATGCGTAAACGCAGCAGTGATCATATATCTGAAGAACCACCAAAGAAACGAATATCTCCTGGTGGCAATGTTCTTCCTGTACAAATACCTCCTAATGAAATTTTAACAGATTTGTCTGGTAAACAGTGGAAGTTGGGAAAGGCAATTGGATATGGAGGTTTTGGTGAAATTTATTTGGCTTCTGATAATATAAAAGAGATTGTAAAACCAAATGCACCATATGTTATAAAAGTAGAAAATCATTCAAATGGCCCACTTTTTGTGGAAATCAACTGCTTGATAAGGGTAGCAAGACAAGAAATGAGTAAGTATAAAATGTTGTAGGTATTGTAAACAAAATATTACAAATTGTTACTCTTTTAGTAAATGAGTGGAAAAAAGAAAATAAACTTAAATCTTTTGGTATGCCTCATTACGTAGCGTCAGGTTCACATACTGTAAATGACGAAAAGTTAAGATTTCTAGTTTTACCAAGATATGATCAGGATTTAGAGAAGATTTTTCTAGCAAAAAACAAAAAATTCAATTTGAAAACTGTAATACTTATTTGTTCCCAAGTGTTAGACGTATTAGAATATATTCACAGTAAAGGTTACATTCACTGTGATATAAAAGCTTCAAATATCTTACATTCAGTACAAAAATCTACAATTAGTGTACAACGTGATCGTGAAAGCAATCCTGTTAGGTTATGTCGATTCAGAAGAAATAGTTACTATCCCTTGTACAAAGGCAGATCACTTCGTCGAAGAAGGGGGATGAACTACAATGAAAGTATAATTGAATCAATAGATCTAATTAGTGATGACTCGGATTGTGAAGAAATTGTGGAACAAACTAATCAAGTTATTTTAATTGATTATGGTTTAGCTACTAAGTACAGACATTCTGATGGAAGTCACAAACAGTATTGTATTGATGAACGGAAGGCACATGCTGGAACAATATTGTTTTGTTCAGTTGGTAAGTAATTTTTATTATTTAGAAACTATTCGATAAAATTTGAATATTTATTCTACGTGCGTTATAAAAAAAATATTTCATTTTATTGAGTAAAATATATGTTTTATTACAGTTCAAATTTTCTGAAATAACAATGTCAAATAATACTTTCAAATTGTTATTATTTCAGACGTAGAAAATATATTGTGTATAACTTAGGTAAAAGTATGTTATTCTATTCATAGTACATTTTTTACTTTTCTGGCATAAATAACTATTATGTCATCATAAAGAGAGAAACGATGATAATAAATATGCATATCCATGTGTTCAAATATTGAAAATGTGAATAGGTAATTTTAAACAAATGTTCTGCATTGTTGTATTACAGACAATGACTGGTACCACCACAAGCCTTGTTTTAAAAACGTCAAATTTCAATATTTAATTTCACTCTTATGTTTAAAGACCTTTTTTTCAAAATATTTAGTAGAATACAAACTATGTTCTGATACAAATAACATTTTGATAAAAGTCGTTCTTTACACATATGAGTGAAACTAAATATTGAAATTTGATATTTTCAAAATAGCGTTTCCAAAACAAGGCTTGTGGTACCAGCCTTTAATTTTTTTAAAAGTAATTAAAGAAAAATGGGATATTCCAATTTTTTTCTGAAACTATCTCTTGAATTTTAAATTTGACGGACTTGACAGTTTTCTCTGCGCAGCAGTTACAGCGCTATCTATGAATAAAACAAGGAAACACGTGCAACTGACAGTTGTGTGATAGACGGGGAATGGAAAACTTTGGTCGTGTTTATTCAGGATCTTCATGTTTTAATGGGTGCATTCAGTAGACATGTGGTTACTGAATATGTTCATCATTTTTTTGTTGAATTTGAATACACTTCTACCTTTCACTGAACTGTCACCTACCAGCCGACCGTAAAAAACGAGAAGTCAGATGTTCTTGTTCACTTGTTTACGCAGGCAATATTTAAATTCACTGGTTTTTCTTCTGCTAGTAGAAATAATGTAATATTGTCATTCATTATCTGTGCAGTAAATCAGAATAATAATTTATTCACATGAAAAGCACAGAAAATATATTATTTGTTAACACAAATGAAAAAATTGCGACACAAGATAATTTTAATAATTTGATAATTATTTAGGTTTTCAATTAATTTACTTACATAGAATATAATGCCAACAAAAATTAAAATTTGTGCAGAGAATTATGGTTATAACTATTTGACGTTTGAATCACGTAAATCAGACTGAATGTGAAAAGTGTTAAGTAGAGCCAGAGATCTGGTGACCGTTCGGTCAGGTATCAGTGACTACACAAAACTCCTGAATGCGCTTTTGAACTGGTATCTAACCAACTTGATACTATTTGGAATTCGAATTCGCGTCATTTATGCCCATCAATACCAATAAATACTGAAAGAAATGTGTTATACTTACATTATTTATTGAAATGTTATTCAATTATTTTTATATACATTTTAATTATTGAATTTCATTAACTAAATTTGGTAAAATATTAAAAAAGCACGTGTTTACATTATATACAGGCAGCAAATGACTTTAGTTGTCATACCGCCTTTAAAAATGTTATAAAAAAATTATATTACGAGTATATTATTCTAAATTGTATGAAAAACGAAAAATTTGGCTGAATAGGTTTATTATGTTAGGAACAACAAAATAATAAAACAAATATCACTATTAAGTTTGTATGTCAAATATATTTTATAATGACACAAAACAAATATAAAATTATTTCGATATGCATTTAAGCTTTTAATGCCGAATATTTTCAGATTTATGTACTGATTTTTTTGCCAAATAATAAAATCTTACTTTATAATAGTAGGCGCATAGTTTTTATTAAATGTACTATCTATATGATGTGATTCAAGTGTGATTCTTTAGTGATCCATGTTCTAAGATCGAACCAATGGTCTGTTAAATTTGAAAATGTGTTGGTATAGTTTGGGTCACGAAAGATGACTATTCAAGGTCATTTATTAACCGTATGGTATAATATTACTAGCAGATAACTTCACTGCATTTCGTATACATAGACGTGCAACATGAAATATTTATGGATACATTTTAGCTCAAAAAATAAGTGTAATTTATTTGAAAATTATGTTTCTTTTTAAATAATGCCTTTCTCAAAGATTTATGCTCTTCACCTATGTTTTTGCAAAACACAAAAACAAGACTTGACAAAAACCATGTAATAATAATTTAATTTAAATGTCAATGCCCCTGGGTAAATATTAGGACAGAGAGCAGTGCAGTAGATAATTAGATATCTGTAACTCTACGACATACGTCATTATTATTTGTAATGTGTTAGAAAGTAATGTCACCATTTACGTATAACTGTCACGCAACATAAACTGTTGATGAAATGTTGCTAAGCTACTACTGTATAAAGTGCTGTGTATTCTTTCTTCGAACAAGTTACCTTGAATAGTCATCTTTCGTGAACCAAAGTATATTAACAAAATTTGCAAAATAATTGTTATTATATCAAGTAAAAAGACGATAAACAGACTGAACACTCTTAAACGACACATCACAAATGTAAACACCGAAATAAAATAGCTTAGTTAAAAGATTGACAGTTAGGCGCTACCTGGAGTGAGAGAAATGGCTTCACTTTTACAGCAACTTACTCCCTCATTTATTTCTACCTCTATGGGATCTACGATCTACTAACCCAGTAAATCTGCTGGGTGAGTTGAGTCAGTTCCAGGGATACTTAAAATGTGCCAACTAAACACAACTAACCAAAAAAGTTACTCTGATGCGCCACTTATAGTTAAATTTTAACTGTTGGTTAAATTGACAATATCGTATCGAAACGAAATGTCAAATGAGTTGTTAAATATTACTGTCAAAATTTCGATATGCACTTTTTTGTTATACTTTGGTCCACGAAAGATGACAATTCAAGGTCATTTTCAAACCGTGTGGTATAATATTACTTGCAGATAACTTCACTACATTCCATACACATAGGCGTGCACCAGGTATAATATTTGTGGGTACATTTTAATCATTCAAAATTAAATGTTAAACGTCTACACATTTTGAAAGATATATTTCAAATTCAAAAAACAAACTCCGTCACTGGATTTGCTTTAACGTAGAGGGCAGTTCAATCGATAATTACATACCAGCAACTCATCGACATACGTTCCCATTATTTTTAGTGTGTTAGAGAGCAATGTGAATATGGAACGTTTATCTGTCATATAGCATAAATCACGTAGACATACGTCTAATAATCTATCTATGTCCTAAAATACATAATGTTGCTATACTACCGCTATATAAAATGTTGTTTATTCTTTCTTCGAACAAATGGCCTTGAATTGTCATCTTTCGTGAACCAAACTATAACCAGTAGTTAAGACTTTAACTATAAGCGGTGCAACTGGCCATAAATGTACCAAATAAATACGGCCTTTATTAAATAATGGTGTCTTTTCACATATTGATTTTTTTTTTCTTGAAAGAATAGGTCAAATTAAATATGTAGGTGTATGTTTTAAACCATACAAGTATTTAGTATCAGAGATATGATTTAATTAATAGTTGCTTTTAATTTCAAATATTCCAGAAAAAATGACCCTGAAATGTGCAAATGATTTGGATAATTAATGATAAGAGTAATCATTAATTATCCAAAATATCTTTAAAAAAAACCACCGAAAATGAGACATTCTGTATATATTTTTATTTAAAATGTAATTGCAGATGCCCATTTGGGAGTGTCGTCACGTCGATCAGATCTGGAAACATTAGGTTACAATATGATATACTGGCTTACAGCGTGGTTACCGTGGAGTGATTATGTGAATAATCCAGAAGTAGTACAAGAGAAAAAGGAACTTAACCTAAATAATTTAGATAACTTTTTAAAATCGTGCTTCCATTCGCAAAATTATCCATCGTTTATATATGAATATTTTACTTATATTCAAACATTATCATTTGAATCAAAGCCAGATTATGCTTATTGTAAAAAACTACTCCAAAGTGCAATTGAAGAATATGGCTACAAAGATAATGACTTATTTGATTTTGATAATGTAGAAGGTTGGGGTAAACCAATGAAAAGAACAAAATTTGTACGATCCAAATTTGAGTTTAATGTAAGACAAAAAGTTAAACCGGATAAAGTTCTTATTGCTTCGCATATTTTATCGGAAAAGAAGAAGCCGGTTTTACGAAAGAAGACAGATACAAAAATTAAGAAGAAACTTAATTGGTCTAAGATAACAGATCCAGAAGAAATATTACGCCAGAGCAATAAACACAACAAGAATATTCACGAAGTATCAAAATCTCGAGAAAGAAAACTTACGGAAAGCAGTGATTCTAGTTTTGGAAGTAATTCTCTATATCATCTTGATATTGCAAGTTTAAATCCTACATACGCTATGTTGGAAGTTTATAATAAATGTAGGGACAAAAATGCCAACTACAACACTTTCCCCAAACATGGAAAAGGCGATTAGTAAGTCCTTTTTGGTAGACATCACGTAATGGGCACATTGTTTTAAATGGTTTTATAGTTGTAGTATTGAACTGGATCATCGCAAGGGATATACACCGGCAATGGATTTAGTTTTAACAAGAATGAATCAAAGATATTTAGAAGTAGAGGAGAGTGAAATTGAAAATAATTATATTCCTACACGTGGTAAACGAAAAGTCAAGAAGGAAAAAAAAATTCAAAAAGCAATAAATGGAAATCAAGGTAAGTTAAATTATACTATAATTTAGTATCAAAATGTTTTCTATTTATACGCAAGAAAATGACAAGACAGTATAAGGGCTGTAGTTGGTAAACTTAAATATTTGAATTAGAATTGTATGCCGGGTCCACACCAAACAGATAAAACAGGAACAAAACAGAAAATTGATGTTTCTGTCATTCCGTATATCATCCAATAATTGATGAATGCCATCCATGGTTCGTTTACGTAAAGTCGGCCTTATTCGTAAGCTTCGACACTAACGAATGAAAATAACCTGTGATAATTAAGTTATCGTCCTCTTCATGAGCTAGAGCACGAGCACGAGCACGATAGCGCCACACATATATTTACGGGTACTGTGAACAGCATAAAATAAAATAGAACCAAAAACATTTTGTTGCTGTTTCGTTTCACTTTGACAAACATTTTATTTCTGTATTGTGGACTAGTTCCAAAATCGTTTAGTTTTTAGAAAGTTTTTGTTTTGTTTGATTGGTTAGACCCGGCATTGACGAAATTTAATTTTGTTTAAGTCTGTGACATTTGTTGATTAAGAAACTTCAAATAAGTAAAATATAACTCATTACCTATTACTGTAATGACTGTCTTATCTATGCTGTAATGTCTAGTGTATCCGGAGGAACTTTTAAGCATTTCCTAAAACTTCTATTTTAAAAAAGTTTAGATAGTTGCGTGAGAGTTGACTTTTTGTCATGCAGCTAACTAACTTCTTATCGCTTATGACATTTGTGAAGAAGTTAAAATAATAATAAAAAACTTGGTTAGAATTTGATATTTGGCAGCAGAATTCTTAATTTTAAATTTATATAGTTTAGTTAATTAGGAATTCTTGTTCATGTAGATCAGTTCACTTTTTAAATTTAGTTTATTCTAATTCTTAATTGTAAGTAAATAGATATACATTTACATAGTTTGGTTTATTTTACATTTAGTGCTTAGTTAAAATTAGTTCCTACGTATAATTTAATAATAAGGCGCGAATAGAACATGACTTGAGCGACCTTGAATTGAATCAGCTTGATTAAGGGCCAGTTCAGATACAGCGGAACCCGCGCGAAATTAACCGCAGAAAAATATTGTGTTGAGACAGTTGCGGTGAGCGTGCGAATATCCACGAAAGGGGGCGAGATATACACCTCAGTTCAAAGATGGAAGTCGAAGAAGCAATATCCTTGCGGTTGATCTGTGGTGACACACGTACGAAACGCGCGGCCTCCACAAAGCAACTGAACGCTCGGATGCCATACAAATACGTTCATGCGGCATCTAAGACGTGCCTATTGAGCATTCAGTTGCTTTTTTTAACTGAGGTATATGTAACGTCGCCCTCCCTATCCCTAGCATATTCCACGCTTACTGCGGTTGTCTGAACACAATTTTTTCCGCGGTTACAACTGTACGAACCGTACTTCATTGTCACATTTGCGGTTGTGTGACATTAAAACAGACACATACTGAAATCTTACCAAGTTTAGTTTTGCTCGATATCTAGTAATCATCATAATGCCGTTAAAAAGAAGAAAAGCAAACCAAGAAAATATTAGGTTCATCCACTAAATAATGTACGCTGTAGAGAAAGCCAGTTTCACTATTTCAAAATTAAAAGAATATTCTTCTCAGAAACAATCTTGATCTTGCACTGATAAAATCATTTTTTCCTGGTCGAACATCTTATTCGTACAGCGAAAACTTTACTAACAGCGCGGCTCAACCGTTAAGTGTGAAAAGGTACATATTAAACAGTGAATCATATTGTAGTTATACATGCGGTTTTAATTGCTCAACCGTAAATGTGACACCTTTCCATAAGATAACATGATTTTTTTAAAAACAGCGGTTGTAACCGCGCAACTACAACCGCAGTGTGGCGCCGAACTTCAGTGTATTTCTCACTTTGACAAAAATGCCTTGAACCCTTGATTTTTAATTGCTAAATTTTATATTACAATTTTTAGGCAAAACATCATATGAAATTAAAATACAAATAATAGATTACTATTAATACTTACCTATAGTTGCCATATTTTTTGCATTTCTTTTTTATTTTCATTTAAATTTTCCTCTTAAATCGATTGGAGTCGTAATCATTGATCGTGACATCATAAGCAACAAAAATTTTCAAACAATAATTTTACATGTTATTAATAAAAATGTGTACATAGTTTTCTATATTTTATAAAAAGAACAAACAATATGCAAGAAGTTTCTCCATAATTTCTTCTTTAGACATAAATAGGCATTAGGTTTCAGTAATGACGATATATTATAGTAACAATTTACCATCACACCATCAGTCATCAGAATTACAACCATTTGTATACTGTCTACTATTATTAGTTTTATTTGTTTCACAACTTTTGTTTGCAATACAATTTATTGCGAAACGCTAGTCATAAAAATTATTTAAATTTTTTAAAAATATTGGAAATCCAGTATGAATGAATAAAATAAATTTGCATGCAACGTATTTTTACAGATTGTAACCTGTAATAATATTTTTCTTTTTATGCAGTTTCCCCAACTAAGGAAGTTACAAAACGAAGACAACACAGATCTTTGCGAAACCGTGGATATGGCCTGAGAGGGTAGATATTTTTAATTATGACGAATCTCCTATGCAAGCTTAAAACAAATTTAAAATTACGGAGATAAAAATTTGACCTGTGTACATATATAACAAATTCCAATATGGAAAATTATTTTGTATTATTTTCCTATTTGTTGTAAGTTATATAATAAATATTGTGTATTATTTCATTGTAATTTATGTTCGTAATTTCATGTATGTAGTTTGAGTTGGTGTAAATTGAAACTGTGATTACTTATACTACACGTTCGTTTGTATTAATAAAATTTATAATAAAATACTTAAGATTTTTATTTAACAATACCATTTCTTTATAAAATAAAATGCTTACTTCAAAAGTGTAATGTAAGTCTTTGCAAATCAGAGATGTCATCCACTAATTCATCAATTTTTGTTCCTATTTTTTTAGAAACCTAAAAAAAGAAAAAAAAATAGTCATGAAATTTAATTAAAATAAACATAGATCAGCTAAGCCAAGTGAATCTGGATGTAGAATTTCACCTTTAAGTGAATAATGTATCACGATAAAGAGTTTTAACATTTTTAAGCCGTCAAAACTATAATCTTTTTTTTTTCTTTAATATACATATATTAAGAACTCCATAGACTTCACTTAGCTTGTTAGATGGTCTTTAATTACCTCCAGTTTTTCATTCACTGATAAATTCAAGAAAGACCACACTAATTCTCCATCTATAATACTTCGAGCAGGATTTGATTGTAATTTTCGCCAACTTTTGTATGTTCTAAAAATAAAACTCATGTATTTTATATCTTTATCAGAGACCGCAATCCTAATATAATTTTACAAATTTTTATATCTATAGTTCATTTCACGTAAGCAAATAATGTTGGTTTTGATAGGGAAATAAATTCTGCCGTTTGACTAGTCAAAACGCACACAAAAAAAAACTGATGTGACTACCACATTACCTTCCGTCAGTTCTATGTATTTTATACAAATTCCTCACAGAAAATGTCTTACAAAAGATTCTATATTTCCAGTAAAATTATAACACAAACATACTACTAGCCCAAACTCATTAGTTCGACCGGTTAACATTTTCAACAAACAAATTAGAAAACCTACGCAAATTTCTTTCGAATAGTTTAAAACATAGATTTTAAGCTTACAAAAACTGAATGTTATCCAAGTATACCGCAATTTAATATAAGGTTACATCACCTTTATTGTATTTCATTTCATGTAAGAAAATAGTAGATGGCGCTTGAGAGCCGACCGTTTTTACATGCATTACATAATTTAAATTTGTGAAACCAAACTTTGTCAGTAATAAATATTTATTATCTCAAATAATGTACAAGATCTGAATATTAAAAAATTACAACAAAACATGGTTAAACATCACTTAATTCTGTAGATTTTATTTGAGAAACGACAACTGACAGGTGATATTTTTTCGTTTTTGTGAACTAAGTTTGCATTCTGACCAATCAAAGGGCAAATTTATATCCCTATCTAACCTAATGCTATTTTCTTACGTGAAATGAAGTATAGTAATGCCAGCTTTAATTCTATTAGACATTGTATCCCTAAGCCCCGCACATTTTCCTGTGAGTATTGTCCTATGTATTAAAAGGTAGATTTTACTTTACACACTGAATTTTTACGAAGTTGTTTTTTATTGTGCCAAAAGTAAAGGGTCGCGGTAGAAGTTAAATCTGGACTAGAAGATGAGTTAAAATGACGGTCGAACTATTATCACCAGTCATTTGGTCCGCAGGTTTTTGAAGTTTTAAGTCTATATTTAAAGTAGTCGAAAGAATTTTGTAGAAATAACTAACCATTTGTGTACATTTTATACATTGTTGAAAATGTAAACTATCCGAATTATTATGAGTTTGGGCTCGTATATCAATTGTACTTGATACTGACATCTGTCAATCAGAATTTTCTTAAAGTAGTACCTAGCTGTTTCCACGGTTATAGTATAGATGGCTGCTTTATGAAATTTAATTTCTTTATAATTATTTAACTCTACATCCATTGAATATGAAGCATAAAATGCAATCAAATTATATAAAGAATAAAATATTCTTTAATATTTATAATGTGACAAAATGATATTTAACAGTGTTTTTTCAAGAAAAACTGTTAAAATCTTCAAATGAGGATACTTTCGGTTGATCAATTATAACCAAAATATAATCACGTCTGTATTTGGATGCAAGGAAGAAGAATACGAAAAAAATATAATTTTTGAATAGTAGTACTGAAGTTATCCGATTCGAAAGAATCGTCACACACACACACACACACACATAGATACAGACATCATCGTAAAAATAGTAAAATCGTATTCTATGGACCCTAAAACGTGCTTATTCATTAAAAACACCACTAAATTTTTTGACCAAAGACAAAACCTTCCTTAGTGGTGACGGAAGGTAAAGATATAGCATACTAATTAAAATAAAAATGTTAGAAACTACTTGTGGTTAAACAAAAAATGCCACTGCTTTGGTAATATTTTAGTTAAAACGGGAATGTCGAAAAACCCCTAGATACTAGATTTTATAAAATAATACTAAATACTCGTGGTTTTTAGATAGGTACTATCATGGAAGCATTTACGAAATTTTTCATGAATTATTACACAAGTATACAAAATTTTAAAAAAGTTATCGCCTGTGAGCTCAGGTATTTAATGCTAAAAAAGAGCAAAAATTACACTGGCATTATACATAGAAATTATTTTTTTTTATAATAATTCATATAATAAACAGATTGGCTAAAATCTATCTAACGACAGTTCATGTAATAGTTTATAAATGAGACTAAAAAAAAATACACATTACTTTTGTATTAATTTGCCTCGAATATAGAAAAATTTGTGATTTTCGTTGGAATTTTGACATATATTAAAATAATTTTATATTTTTGTATTTTTTATATTTAATTCTTTTAATAACTCTAAAGTATTAAAAATTTAGAATATCTATTTTTATAAATATAAAAACATGTATTTTGTATACTTAGAAAAAATCAAACCTGAATGCTTTGGGATTTAATCCAGCAGTATGTGCTCCATGAGATACCAACACATTTTGTAGCATAAGCAATCTGCGGTAAGTTTTTTCGGGAACTGCCATAATATATCCTAGTCCACCGTCCAGTGTTGCTACAAAATGAAATAATTTAAGTTATTTTAAATCCTTTACTTAAAATATTTACAAATCGTACCAAACATTGTAATTTGTCGCCGATCAGCTCCAGAAAAATGTTTTTGTTCTTCTAAGGAATCGCCAATATTGCATTTTATTCTAAAGAATGTATTGACTGCTTGACCTAGATGAAAATCTGCTTTTCTTAATAATCTTTGGCCTCCGCAAGATTCCCTTGCTTCTGGTTGGTACATATAAAGAACTACATTCTTTTCACTATCAGACATTAAAAATCCCATTGTCGTGTTATCAATTAAAAATTCTATAGTATATACTTCGCATGGCCTAAAATCCTGAAATTAGACAAATAATAGAGATTATTATTTAATGATTAAAAGTGAACAGAATAAACTTACTCTTGATACAAGAGATAATGTTCTGTATTCTTCTTGAAATCGTAGTATAGAAATGGACTTGTATACATCAGCGACTAGAATCAAACTTTTAATGGACAGCATTTGATGAGTATAAATTTGGGTATCTATAAATGCGACACCAACTAAATCGTTGTCTTTCAATTGCCATATGTAGATCTATAAAATAAAATAAAAAAAATAAATATTAATAAAAAAATCAACGAAAATATTTCTGCGGGTGCTTGTAAAATTAACGGCATATTGATAGTATTTTGAAAAGTTCCTGAACTGTAATGGGACAGATATTCTACTACTTTCTCTATTTTTTTCTGTTGCTTGAAAATAAATTTTAAATTTTGAGGTTTAAGATTTCCACTATAACATTTAGAAAAGCTTGCTTCAAGTTTATTTTTTATAATTTTCATTCATATTTTTAACAATGACTCATTTTCCAAATTGAATATGTCACTGTCAACTACGACGTCCATATTAAAATTTTAAAATTAATTCGACTTGAATGAATGAAGTTTTAAGAACTATTATATGTAAATTACGAAATTGGTAGTGAATATGTAAACAAAATATAATCTGAAATGAATAACTCCAAATCTTCAAATCCCACATGCACGGTTTCACCACTGACGCATAAATATTTTATTAATCAGTTACTCTATTCGTTGAGTAAAATAGCATATTTTTGTTTCATTAACGTCAGTTAGCAACTACTCGACGAATAAACCGTTGGTTAAATCATCTGAAGATTTTTAATCAGTTAAAATATTTATTCAACTAATAGTTACATTTATATTGTGTGTCTTATAATACTTTTATAAAATTGTTCAATAACCTTATCAAAAGAATATTTACAATAGGTACCAATACAAAATAGATAGTAGATAAATATAGAAAATTAAATATTATAAAGTTATTTATATTTGTTATTAATACATATTTCCTTTCCATTGTTGACAAAATGCGTTTATAAATTTCTGAATATGATTTGGCATCATCTGGAGCCAATAAATGCAAGAGATATGCCATTTTTTTTATGAAGGATCATATTTTTGTGCAAAAATATTCCATTCTTTATTTCTGTGTGACAACACATCGTCAATTTTCTTATTTTCTAAGCAAATATTCTTCCGCTATAATCGTTAAACAATTTTCATTTTTTTTCTTCCTTGAGATAATTTACGCTTCTTTCTGTCTTCTTTCCCTCTTCTTATTTATATTTTCACTCATTTATTTCAATGACATAAATAAAAAAAAATGTTGATAGTGAATTTCACAGTATTGTAAGGGAGATGAACTTGTTTTAGCTGTATACTGAACGCAAAATAATGGAGAGAAAAGTAATATACAACAAATAACTATCTATTCAACAATTTTGGTTGGAAAAACGAAACTTTGGGCAAGTTCCACATAAATCTAGAAATCTATACTTTTTTTTTTGGATAAATAATAATACAGTATGTATGGTGAAAATGATTAGGCAGAAGACTCACGTCATCAACCTGAAAAAACCTTATACAAAGCAATATAACTTGTAGAAATTATTAGTTATTATTTATTTCTAAAAAAAGAAGAAAAAATAGACTAGTATTAAAGAAACGTATATATTAATTAATTTACAATTATTTCTAAGTCAATCCTTATTCCTTTTACGGAATATAAAATTATTTGACACAACATGGTCGTTCTCAGTAGAGCCAAAGTATGGTACGAAAATAAACTACAATTATTTCAAATAATTTTATATTCCGTAAAAGGAATAACGATTGACTTAGAAATAATTGTAAATATTATTAATATATACATTACTTGATACTAGTACTTTTTTCTTCTTCTTTTAAAAATAAATAACTCCCAATAATTTCTACAAGTTATATTTCATTTTATAAGGTTTTTTTCAGGTTGGTGACTTGAGTCTTCTGCCTAATCATTTTCACTATATCTAAATGGACCTATTATAATAAAAAAGAGAGATATTAATAAAAATAAGATGTGTATAGTGCGCAGTTGACATTTAGCGCAGGTGGGTGATATGACGGAGAACATTAAAATTTTAAATATGGTCACAAAAAGAGGTACATCAAATTTATAAAAAAATGAGTAAATTAAGTTATACAGTAAAACCCCGGTTAAGAGAAAAAAAAGGGGAGACAGCTATTTCGGATATCAAATTTTTCGGTTAACCCATTAACATCTAAAAATAGCCTACATATGTACTAAAATGGGTGTGCAGGAGAAATGAATTTTTATTTTGAAACAATGTACATTATATATACGAGTATGTAGTTACAGTTTTTAATTACAGTACAGTAGTACCTACTGTACCATATGCTTTCAACTTCTTTGATAGCAGCTAATTTATCCGCAATAGAAATCACAACACGCTTCCGCTTGGATGCCATCTCACAACAGTACGTAAAGACACACAAGAAAACCGACGTTCCGCTCTACTATTCATTTGCGAGCCCCGTGCGAGCTCTCCGTCGCTACAGCCCGCCTGTGGATTGAAGGGGGCAAAGAAGCCCGATGGAGCCGGACAGTAGGTGGGGCTACATAATCATTCGTGGAACTGATAATCATACGTGGAACTGTTTCGGTTGAGCCGGATTTCGGTTAACCCGAATTGGGTTTCCCGGGGTTTTACTGTAGTATATGCAAAGAATGCTTCAAAAAGAGAGGAAGAATAGATGAAATCATAAAAGAGATCCTGCATATTTGCACTTCAAATTTGCAAACTTATGATACCAAAACAATCGAAAAGTGACAGTTACTAGCGTAGTTGTCAAATGATTTGCTTAAAATCCTATATTATAATCTGTGGTTATATTTTGCATAACATATACAGGATGATCATGCGAGAATGAACCAGCAATTATCTCCGCGAGATAGCGATTATCTTCAAATAAAAAAATTTACTATAGGCAATATGGGCAATAAAATGTATCAAAAAGGGTTTTATTACTTCCGGTTCCGAAGTACGTGATACCAACTTTGAAATTTCAAATGAGACATACTATATTCTTTTATATTTTTGAAAAGTACACAAAATTTGCTTTACAATGATAGTAAATAAGTAGGACATTATATTATTAAAAAGTAAAATGGCGGACGTTTGAAATATCTTACAAAATAAGTCAAGAAAGTGTAGAATTTTGTTTTATAGGATTTGTTGCCTAGTTTACATCATATAAATGAATTTATCTCAAAAATTACCAACAATAAAATCTCACACACTTGTTTTTATTTCATTCAATATATTCATATTTCAAACGTCCGCCATTTTATTTTTTAATAATACAACGTACTATTAATTTACTACCATTGTAAAGCAAATTTTACGTACTTTTCAAAAATATAAAAAATAAGTATGTTCTATTTGAAATTTCAAAGTTGGTATCACATTTCGGAACCGGAAGTAACAGAACGCTTCTTGATATGACATCTTATTGCTCATATTGCCTATAGTAAATTTGTTTATTTGAAGATAATCGCTATCTCGTTTAATAACGGAAATAATTGCTGTATGTATGTATGTATGTATTTGATTCGGGATTTTCAACCCTTACAGGTTATATCCCTAGAATGGTCTCACACACAACATCTATTTTTATTATTTTTTTTACAATTGCCATGAAGTTTCTTATGTAGATGTCATGTGTGTTGCCCACCCGCGCAAGTCCTTGTTACAACCACCAGCCGGTGCCAGAATAGCTTAGTGATTGCCAAGTTAATTGTATCCCAACTTGGAAAGGTAACGGGAGTAGATACCGATCAAGATCAGTCAAGAAAAATAATAACGGAAATAATTGCTGGTTCATTCCCGCGTGATCATCCTATATATTAAACAATCTAAATATAAGGAATAGATATAAGTAGAATTTTTGGTGTAGAGTGTAGGTATACAAGATATGTTAAATACAATAGGGCGCGAGCAGTCATGTGACTTTGTTGGCCTTGACAAGCAGATATGGGGGACCATGTCAGAATGATAGGTAATATTTATGTATATAGATGTCAAATATCATAATTTCTCATTCTAAATTTAGTGATTTTCCAATTCCATGTGGTTTATTTTCCTCGACAAGTAAATTTCACACTCCTGGTGACTACGTAAATTTAGAAAATCTTGAAATTTTTAATGAAAAATTCTGACATTTGACATCTATGTACATAATTACTAATTATCATTCTGAAACGGGCCCCACATATGCTTGTCATGGCCAACAATGTAACTTGACTGTTCCCGCCCTATACTTATGTAACCAAAAAAAAGGAAGTGGCGAGAAGTATTGTGCTGGCCACAACAGATTTTTACTGCTGCTTTGAATTTATTTAATATTTATTGTGTTTGTGTTGTCTTATAGTATTTGTGTTTTGTTAGATTGACGTGTGAGCCCATGACCCTTCCTTTAAAAGTTACGCGCGATTTTCAAAATTGCTAATAATCAATAACAATTTATATTACAATATCAATAACAAATGTCATATCGTAGAGATTTGTTATTAACACGGTTCATTAAATATGCTACGGTTAGACGTTAGAGTAGGCTAAATTCAAAAATAAAAACTGCTATTTGTCAATTTGAATTATTTAGGATAGAAATCAAATAAGACACTATTTATATAGTTATTAACAAATATTTGTATCATTTTAATTTATGCTCAATTGTTTTTCATACATAGTCCAATGAAAAATAACTAAAAAATAAAATTTATTTAAATTTCAATTTAATTTTTCTCAATATTTTTGTTATGTAAGGATATACCATCTCATTTAAGAAAATCTATTTTTACGTAGTGGTTTGAGAATCACGGGTTTAATTTTTTTTTTCTTGAATAAGTGAATGTCCCCCTCGATTTACTAAAACTTTTATTTGAATGATTTTCTTCTAGCCCCAATAATAAATAAAATAATAGAGCTGACCACTTTTCTTGTAACATCTGTATAGTTGTTTGTATTGATAAGAGAAGAGTAAGACGTTTAAAAATGAACAAACATTGATGTCGAGTTATAAAAAGCGGTGACAATATAATAAAAACACCTTTTTTTATTTGCTAGAATAAATAATTTTGTGAAAATGAACGAGAAGTGTATTAAAAAGGGAGGTCTTTATATAGAAAAATCATAAACAATATCAACTTTATATGTAACTGAATTTACATTTATAAATTTCCTACCTTTTGTCCTACTGCAGAAACCAAAAATCCAAGTACTTGCGAAATAGCAGTAACTGGTCCTTTTTGATCTTTTGCATAAATAGTCTTGAATCTATTCTTCGTTAAAGGTTGACCAGGTTCGGGAACAACTTCGATAATGTCGTAAATAAGTATACGACCTCTTGATGTAATGTCTTCTCCGTAGTTATAATTAGTACCAACGGCAATATATCCTTTCAAACCAGACCTAGTTCCTT
The DNA here is from genome assembly GCA_951394225.1 of Harpalus rufipes. Classification (NCBI taxonomy): domain Eukaryota; kingdom Metazoa; phylum Arthropoda; class Insecta; order Coleoptera; family Carabidae; genus Harpalus; species Harpalus rufipes. The sequence goes on along the minus strand of OX596276.1, from coordinate 17,755,643 downwards.
CGTATGCCAAAGAAACATTTTTCAAGCACGTTACATGCTCCCATTCGTCAAGTTCTATCTTAGTATTTGGGATAATTTCCCAAGACACTGGAGAGAATAGTACTAAACTGAATTGCTCTTGAGGTGGATATGGGAATCTAAAAAAATGTTATATAGAAAGTAAGTTGCTAAAATGGTAATTCAATAATGCAGCCTATCTCAAATTATTATTTTTATAATAAAAAGAAATTTGTTAAATTACCTATCCCCTCGATCTTCTATAGTAAGTTCCTTGTCCTCGCCGTTAAATCTGTAGTATTGTGTTGAAGGTTCTGCTATACTCATAACAACACAGTAAGTTTTTGATTCCAAATGGTATGTTACAAAATGAGGTGTGCAACGAAGAGGAACTTTTCTTACTGGCCATGGGGCATCATAACTTAAATGTGTCGGTAGGGCACAAATTCGAAGTTCACTCTACATTAACAATAATTAAAAAAGTATTAACAAAAAAAGTATTAAAAATATATTTTATAACGTTCTTTTTAAAAATCTAATTAAATTTTATGAAGCTTGTTATCATTTGTAATATTTTGTATATCTAACTGTTCTAATACTTCAGAATGTTACAACGATATAAAAAAAAATACTATTATTGATAATAATAAAAATGTATATATTTACGTGCACTACGATGAATGAACGACTGATTAAGAAAATATTTTCGGAAAACAATCGCATTGCTGTTTTGGAAAGCTAGTAATTTAAATTTTATATGGATAATAATTAAAATAGTGCACAGATGTATTTTTGACAAACAAACAAACAAATATCAAAGAAACACGTAATAATTAACACACAGTGAATAAAATATCAAATACAAAATACACGTTCGTAGTAACTACTAGCGCTCTCTATGGGAAGAATTTCAATTTTCCTAAACATATTTTATTGTATTTTCGTACTAAATGAGGAGAAAAAAGTTACTAGTTTGCATAAATTCCATAACACCAGAATACTCCATTCACAAAATGCGGTTTGACATGCTTTCTGAAGTAAACAAAATGAAAAATGAAGACAATAACATAAAAATAATAAATAAACAAATGATCTGTAAAAATTTGAAAAAATATTAAATTTTCAAAATATGTAATTATACTCTTCGTAATATACCGTATAAAAAGTGCGTAAGCATTTCTTCTGTATCTCCCATAATAAACGAGAAATCAGGTATTTTCAATATGAACAAAAAAAAACAAGTTTTAAAAAAAAATTAACTGAAAATGTACAAACGGTTATACTCTATTTTTTAATATATGAGGTACATTAAAAATCATCGAAAATGAGATACCCATTTTTGTTACCTTTCTATTGTAGTAAAGAAAACCTTGTGGACAATTAACATTGTTGAAGGAGACAAAACTTAAAACGTCTCCATCAATTGGCATTGGGTGTGTTCTCAATTCTCCACGAGATGTTAAAAAGATCCAGTGTGGATTAGCTCCACATACAAAAACACCGTTGTATCCTACAAAAATGTAAATATAATACACTGTTACATTTTTATATTATTCTACATACCAGCAATATTTGAAAAATATCTCATTTGGGAGATACGATCTTGCAAAGTATAAAAATCAGCATTCTCTGTTTCCACATTCATCCCTTGAATTGGTTTATAAATAATATTGTGAGACAGTTTTTTGAATCGCATTTTCAAATTTCCTCTTGCAAATTTGAAAACTTGATAAATATATAAATCATGTTCCAATCTTACGAGTAAAAGCGGTCGAGATCCATGGTTTCCCAACGCAACCATTACAATCTCTTTAATTTCATAATCTCTCTGTGATAGATTATCCATAGCAGATAAATTTACACTGGACATAAACATTGGCACTGATTCCAAGCTATCAATTAAAACTTTGTGTCCCATAGCCAAATTTCGTACAATGTAACATAATCGATATTCCGGTACAGAATATATTTCCAAGTTAGAATTTTCTCTTACTAAAAATAACCAGTATGTTGGTTTAATTTCTGACAAGTATTTCTTCCACCAAGTTTTCATTGGCTTTGGTTTGATAGGAGCAGCGATAGTAGGCATTTCAAACGCTGTATCATCTCCATATAAAAGATCATCTTCATTATCAACCTCAGCGCGAACTTCTGCCTCAGGAACTGGTTCTGAAGTGTTTGTAGTATAGTCGTCTGGTGTTCGGTTTGTAAATAAACCACTAAGATCGCGATATAAACACATGGTAATAACTGCAGGAACCTAAAGAGAATTATTTTATTTAGTTACTTTTCATTAACATTACAACTAAACATGTATATCAGAAGCAGAATGGACCATTTTCACTGGTGTTACGCGCATGATTAGTGTGAGAGGTCCGAACAGTCCAGTGAAATTATTTCCATGTCGTTGATGATACAGTCAGCTAACTTCATAGTTTTTTGTCGATCTGTCATTTCTCATTGCCAAATAAGAAGTATTGTTCGGAGAAAGAATACACAGCACTTTCTTAGCAACATTTCATGTTAAAAAGAGAAAAATCATTTGGCGTATGTCTAGGTAATTTATGTTGCTTTTAACACATTACAAATAATAATGCCGTATGTCGTAAAATTACAGATATCTAATTATCTACTATACTCTATGCTAATCAAATTATTATTCTATGGTTTTGTCAAGTTTATGTTTTTGTGTTTTGCAAAAACGTAGGTGAAGAACATAAATCTTTGAGACATGCATTATTTAAAAAGAAACATAATTTTCAAATAAATTACACTTGGTTTTTTTCAGTTGAAATGTATCCATAAATATTTCATGTTCCACGCTGATGTATATGAAATTCAGTGAACTTATCTACAAGTAATATGGTTTATAAATGACCTTGAATAGTCATCTTTCATGAACCAAAATATACTAAAATCATGGTTGCAATACATTTTTACGTTCTAGGGTGTAAAAAAAAATCAAATGAAAACAAAAATGTGTGTTAGCATTTGTTCCAGTTCTGACAGGTTGCCGGTGACAGCTAACACTGTACAGGACATATTGAGGTCGCTTTGTAGAGAATACAATTTGAAGTTTCAAAAGTTTGCAGCAGATGTCTCATTAGCAATTAAAATGGACCATTACAGAAAGGCAGCATGCAGTAAAATACAAAATTGATTAACAGTCAGATGCATTAATAATGAGTTGCAAAAAAGATCTGCAAAATATCTTACGAGGCCTGTCGAAAAAGAATCCGCGCAAAATAATGACGATAGGGCGGCGCCACTTCCCATAGTGGATGCATGCCTGAATTTTCGTTTCGCCATCGGGTGTCATTCGCTGCTTGGTAGCTGCTGTGTGAGGTGTTATTCCAAGTATAGGGCGCGAGCAGTCATGTAACTTTGTTGATTCTGATTTCATTCTGCGTATTTATCATCAGTAGTGTGGAATGTACTTGGGAAAATAATCCATATGGATTTGGAAAATTATGTTTTGAATGAAAAATTATGACACTTGACATGTGTGTACATTACTACTGGCTGTCATTGTGACACGGGTCCTCATATTTGTTTGCCAATACCAACAGCCACATGACCCTATTCGTCGGATATCCGATTCACTCGAAATGACTGAACGTGTTGAGCAAAGATGCTGCATCAAGTTTTGTCAAAAGCTTGGTGACTCTCAAAGCGAAACAATTCATAAGATTCGCCAGGAGACGAAGCCATGGGGGGGATCCCGTTTCGAGAGTAGAGAAGAGATAATGCAGAACGCGACGGCGGAACTGCAGATCATTTCAACAGAAAGCTTTCAGAGGTACTTCCAGCAGTGGTAAGCTGGTAAGATCGTTGGGCTAAATATGTGGAGGCGCAAGGGACCTACTTTGATTTGGGGATTAGGGTCCCAACCCCGTCAGGTACGCAATATTTTTCCCCAGTTAAAGGTCGGGTTCTTTTTAGACAGACCTCGTACAAAGCAAAAGTAGCTGCCACAAGACATTTTTTATTTGAAAAGTATTATTTCGGTTTTTTTTTATATTCTTTTATATATTTTTCATAATTTTATGGTTTATATCCGAGTAAATACTGCTACATGATGTTTCATTTATAAAATAGTACTGTGTAAATAATACACATATTGCAGTTTCTTAGGAAGTTACACATAAGCAATTGACAAATTCGACTTGTGCAAAATTCAAGTTACGTCAAAGTTTACTGAACACATTACGTACGTAACTCGGGGGATTTCTGTATTTCAATTCAATGTATTTTATTTTGATAGGAAACAAAAGATTATAGTGAATTCCAAAATATTCTTTCAGTTAATAGTTATAACCAATGATCTTATGCGCAATAAGTGATCTTAACATATGACAAATATATACTTACACTAGCTAAATTACTCTTGATGAGAACTAATCTCACAGAACCTTTGGCTTCTCTCAACGTAAGAGTGATTACTTGACCAGATGCAGCAAGTAATGTTAAATGAGGGTCAACACAAGAAGCTTGTACGATAGGCGATCCTAAATCCAATGGTATATTCTGTAACATTTGTGCGCCTAATAATAATCTCACTCCAGAAGTCGTTACTTGAACAATGTATTTATTATTTCCTATATTCCCTGCATATACTGTAGGTCCATGTGTTGAAAATCCAGTATTTTGTACTTCATTAATTTCTTGACCAGTTTGTAAAATTAAAGAACCATCTTCTTGGCTGAGAATCAGAAAAGCATGTTTTTCTTCATTTTTACAAACTGTCCACATATTTGAACATCCAGGTAGCGTAAAAGTAGTTACAACTTGCGGGCGAATTGTTCGTTGCAGTACACATAAAGCTCCATTTTTGCCAAATCCTGATGTTGTAACTAATTCCAAATCAAGTTCTGAATTTACAGAAAATTCTTCACTTAAAAATGCAGGTTCTCCGGCGGAAATATTACCACAAGGACCTAAATTTAATAAACTGTCGCACACTTCGAAGACGTAACTCGTAACTTGCATGCTCGTTTGTCGCTCATTACCATAAACTTCTAGTTCATCTGGATCTTTAATATCGAGAACATCACTGGCCATGCAATCAGTTAATGATGATTTCTCAGCATAATCTAATGAATCAGTTATAGATATTGTACGACTTTTCTTTGTTGCTGGTTCGCTATCATCATCCAAAGTTATTACTTGAAAATTATCTTTTTCAATAAAACGAAGTAAGAGAGAATTTCCCAAACGAGATCCGAGGAATAAATAATTGTCTTCATATACACAAATACAAGTTGTGAGTACACTTGAAGCAGCTTTATCAAAATGAAAACTTCGGACAGAACGCATACTATCAGCAAATAGAGTCAACACATATAGTTCTCCTCCCTTTAATGAAATAACTAGTTTATCGTTAGCAATAAAGCTAACTTGGGCACAATCTAAACTAATTTTTAAATCATCTTGTGGTTTTAGCGGAAAACTAGTACTTGTATCAGCAATACTGTTTAACGAAACTCCATACGGTGGAATACTTTGATTTAAATAAACCAAAGCATTAACTGAAAATATTAATGTTCCCCCAAGCGGCTTTTTTATTGGCACTGCTTGAGTACAATCAAAAGGTAAATTCGAAACGCTCCATATTACAGGATGCACTTTTTGCTGTATATTAATGGATATAGCTACCATAGCGCAAGTATCTGTTCGAACTGCTACTCTCCCTGGGAAAGTTTTAACTGGTTCGTACAAAATTAATAAAGTTGGCTCATAATAACCATGTAAAAATTGTATATCGATAATATTATCAATTCTTTCATTTAAATCTTTCAAAATAATCATATAAGAAGCTAAAATGGGCGTTTTTCCAGATGAAGTTGGATGCGTCATAGGTTTAACATCTACTACATCTGTTTCCTCGATTGCATTTTCTCGGCGGAAAGGTAAAACAACTAACTTCTTTCCATAAATTGACATAACTGCACATCTATTTTCAGGATCTGCACGTACTAAAGGGATACTACAGTTTTGTGTCCAACCATCCTAATTACATAAATATATTAATAACAATTTTTATTACAATTTTTTTGGCTCACATTTTCTTTATGGGATGTGAAAATCATATGAATATATATTTTTGGACTGTATTCTTCGAATACAGTCTATTGATATCGGTCCCAGGCTTCGAATACAGTCTACTGATATCGGTCCCAGGGTGAGGAAATGTAAAATAAAACACTTGTGTATTTTTTTTTTTTCTTAGTAGTTAATTTAGGGCTTTCGCCGTTTATCCTCCAGCTGGAATCAGCCAGGCGTCCTCAGTGTTTTACCACTGCCGGTTGGATTTCAGCCATTCTACATTTATTTAAGATGTATAAGTGACCATCTTATAGCAACCGGGTGTGATATATACAAGAAAGTTGGCGCGTGGTAAGTTGAGACTGGACCTGTACATACTTTAGCTTATAAATTAATTCCCTTACCTATTTTAGATATTGACTGAGTCTTTTCCTCCAATAGCATATTATAACTGCTATACTATTACATTTCGACTTTTCCAAGTACGAATTCTACGTTCTGCGCATGCAAGGTCAATCTTAACTTAATGCGCGGCGGCTATAGGCAGCGAGCAGCTTCGTGACTCGGGCGACCTTGAAGTACTTGGAATCAGCTGATTTGTGTGCGCGTGTCACTTTGTCACTGTTTAGACTTATTTTAATTTTGAAATGTAAAAAAAGTATTATATTCGCCGGCAGAAAACATTTTAGAGTTGACCAAAACCTCAATATTATGCTGACCGTTTAAATGATAGCCTTTTATTTTTTTGTATAGTATCATAATATACGTAAAAATCAAAATTTGGTCATATACCCCATTCAATTAGTGAGACCACATACAAGTTTTAGATGAAAATTTATTAAACTAAAAACAAGATTGTTTGAATAAACGAATTAGTTTTTGTGCAATATTTAATTCCAGCTCCTCCTTTATCCCAGCTAACATAGTTTTTGTCGTACCTGAAAATATAGGGTCAACACGGAGCGAAGCGGAGTGCCAAAAGTCATATTTTGGTGTTTTACATTTTACACAGAAATAATATTGAAATTTTTAAATTTAGAGATTTTTAAAATTTTGTTTTCGTATCTTCAAACCGGTATCGACCGATTCAGCATAACGAGTTCAAAAATACATTGAATTCATATGATGTTCATATCCCATAAAGAAAATATTTACCATTTCTTTTATTACCTTCATATCTTCTTCTTCGAAGTAATGTAAACTCAGCGTTTTTAAATCATTCGTTTCAGGATCATATTCCAAAATAGACATCTTAGCGTCAGAAAAACTTATAAGTAATGCATCTCGAGGAGCATTAGCTAAATTCACACTTTGTATGGACATTATATTACCAAAAAGTACAAACTGATTTAAGCACTCCACTTTCATTTTAGGAGGCCGTTTATCTGAAATGACCATGTATAAGAAATACAGAAATTATATAAAACATTAATATATGAACCTGTAAATCTTTCATTTCTGTTTTTAGGATCAATATCTGGAATTAATCTAAATATCTTTAGAATATTACATCCTGCTGTAACCAAACTTTTTTCGGCTTTACTGTAAAAATGGCAACTAATAGCGTGTTCTACGCTAGTAGCTGGATGAATCATTTTTGTTATTGAAAACATCTTTGCGTATTTTCTAGTTTCAAATTACTGTACGTAGTAATAACACTTAATTGTTTTCAAAAGAATCAAAGAATGATACCATAACCTCTAAAACACTACTCTCGAATCTCTGAATACTATGAAGTTGGAACAAACAAAATTTGTTCTATGATTTGTCCGCTAGAGCACAAGAACACAACCATCACTAAAATTCCCTACTAACTTTCGTGAGCCAATCAAAAAAGTTATTTTAAATATTGAACAGTGCACAAAATTATATGTATAAATCCTACATAAGTATACATACATACGTATTTATTCTTTACCTTTGAGTATACATCACGTATCATACAATACATGTTATTTTTTTTAAATTCAGTATATTTCTGTTACTGTTTTACAAATATCACTAACATTTGCTGCTAATATAATTAATGTTTTTGGCATTTTGGCTGTGATTTTGGCGGTCATCAAAGAAAAAAGAAAACTGTCAGTGTCATAAACATTCGGTGAACATGGAAGAAATAAAGGATGAAATAATTCGATTAAGTGATCAAAATAATGTAAAAGGACTTCAAGAATATGTAGCAAATATCGACACAAATGAAGTAAGTGTTTGAACATTATTTTCATGTAGATGTAGAATTTAATTTCAAATTTTTAGTTAACCTCTCTCTTGGATAAAACTATTCGTCTCCAAATTGGCGTAAAAATTTGGAAATGTTTAATGCTAGCATTTGACGACAGCCCTAATTCACATGAAAAACGATTTAAAATATGTATGTTTGCGCTAAAGTTGATAGAGGAAAATGAATTTTCTAATAAGATTTTAAATGATATTATTAATATTTTGAGAATTGAACTTTCAAAATTTAAATCGAATCATTTAATTGATATTTGTAATTTGTGTGTGAAGCAAATTCAGGAAGGAAATGTATTACATACAAGGTAAAGAATTAATAATTTGTATAATCAAATACCATGTTTAATAATGTAATCTTTACAGTTGGAAAGAACTACTACCACAAGTGTTGAGTATACTTGTAGAAAAGAATTGTGTGTTGTTTAATAATGTGCAAATGACTGGAGTAGAGTTTAAAAATCAAATACTCAGTACATTATGTTCCATAATTTGGTCGACAAACATTGTTACTCCACTGGCATCAATGTTCAGGTTTGCAAGAAAAAGATGTACAGTAAAATTTTTGAAAGATGTCCGATCAAGGTCGTCTACGAATTGTATGAATTTAGATTTTTGCTCTGCGTATTATGACAAATTCAGTAGTGTCGTTTGCTAAGTTTTTATGAGGGTACATAAGATACTACTGCTATTTTATTATTATAAAAATATATGTTACAATAAAAGCATTCAAAATTTAAAAATAAGTCAACTGGTAAGTTTATTAGCAAATGTAAAACCAAATATGTGAAAAATAAGATACTGACTCAATGACAGTGTTAGTGACTTTGACATAAAATAACGTTATTCGTACGGCTATGAATTAAGGTAATGTATCTGAATTAATAAATAAACTTACGTTACAGCGAAAGTATTATCAACAACGAGCATCGTTTTAAAGTGGAATGTCCTAGCTTAGTCGAAACAATATGAAGTTTTGAAAGAGAAGTGTGTTATATCTATCCTTATCGCACATGCTTATAGCCTTTGCAAAGGAAAGAGATAAATGTATGCCAATTTGTTAATTCGTTCATGATACAGATGACCTTGATCGGACATCTTTCAAAAATTTTACTGTACAATAAAATAAGTATAAATGTATACCCTGTTTCATTTAACCAATTCAGTAGATGTCGCTCACATCGGCACCAGTTTAAACTGACGAAATTAAAAAATGGCAGTATTCAAATGCTGTCATCTAACATTTTATTAAAATATTAAAAATGTATTATAATGCCATTGAAATATTGTATATTCTAGTCAATAAGTGTGAAATATAAAATATTACCTACCTGTTTTCCAAATCGGAGAAAGATGATATACATAAATATGACACGAGATGTCACATGTCATCAGCCAATCAAAGAATTCAAAACTAGGCCCTATTCTCTACAGTACTGAATTGGAAAGGTGGAACACAGTATAGTAAATGTTATAATTCTTACAAAGACAGAATTAATTTATATTGTTTTAATTAAAATTATAATAGTATTGGTACATTTCTTGTATAACTTTTTTCTCGCCAAATAGTGAGGAAAATTTAGTTTTCCTCACTGTTTTGTCAGAAGAAAGCTGTTTTTTAACATGTGATTTTTTTATGTGTAACAATAAAGAGGAATACATTTTTTGCCATTCTCGCTCTAATGCTTTACTCGCTACTTTCGTAAGACAAAATTCAATCTTATTTAGGAATAAAAAGCGCTTTCCCTTCCAGTTTCACAAACCACTCAATACGGGAAGGTATTATTTTTTTGTTGTAATAAATGCCAAATGTATGTAACAAGTAGAAAAAAGTATATTTTCCTTACGTGTTGTACATATAACTATATAACCTGTTAACCTCTTATTTCACTTAAATTGAAGCTTAAAAGGATCTCATACTTATGTTTTAAATTTTAACAAAAAGCTTTGCACTATAGAACTATAGCTGTAAAACTTTTCTTCGTTTATTAATTTGTTTTTATCCATGTTATTTCAGTACACTAAACACGTAATACCGTTTGATGTATGAGTCAAAACATTTTAGTACTAGTACACAACTTTTGTTTATAAAATTAAATCATTTGGCTTTACATTTAAAACATGTCTGAAATTTTAGGACACTTCTAGAATTTCTATAACATTGGGCTTGACTCATAAAACGTTCTTATTTACAATTCTTTTATATTTTTTTCTGGCACTTAAATCTCTTTTGAAATTAAATGCTGATAATTTGTATTTTCTGAAACTTTTACATATTTGTATTACAAATCTAAAGTTTTGAGTTATTTTTTATTTAATTTAAGCGAGATAAATTTTTAAATAATACTGGAAAATTTGGATTTTACCGGATGTGACGTAGGAGGAGCTGATGGCATTTACGGAATATATAAAAAAGAAAACGTGTAAATACAAAATGTAATAAAACTAACACGCATAAGATAGTCAATAGCTGAAAATGTGCTTTCTGTTAGCAATACAATTATATGTATAAAATGTCATCAATCACTCATACGTCACAAACCATGTGATACCTTTTTAGCGCCAAAATAAATTACAAGAAAACTTTTTTTACTTTAATCAGTTACTTTTGTAGTATAACATTTTTTTACCACATTAAAATACTCTATAATAGTTGAATTTTAATTATATTTTCTTAAAGGATGTGGCTAGTCCCGAACGCGGGACCGTGTACAAAAATTAAATTCCCAAAAAGGTGTGGCTTAACATTCGGGACCAATTAAATCACGATGAGGTGTGGTTTAGTATTAGAAACGGTCGGGACTTGTGCAAAAAGAAAATCCGAACGCGGGATCGTTGTTAACACCTTACTTAGCTTGTATATTTCTCTAAAAACAAAATATATTTTTCAGGGATATCTCGTTAACAAAGGAAGAACATTTACAAGTGGTGAATAAATTATGCCAGTCTATGGAAACCTTGACTTGTCAGGAAGTCCCAGCGTTTGTGTACCAACTACTAAAATTATGTAGCAAACAAAATAGTCGCATAATTTTCTTAAAACTGCAGTATTACTTTTCTCATAGAATTTATAAAAATTTAGGAAAAGATATGGAACCTTCTATAGATTCATCTGATCTTGACGAAATTACAAGTAGCAATGAACAAGATGCTGTGCAAGTGGAAAGCACAATTTTGTACCACATACTTGAATCTGCTAAGTTAGAAAATGAATGTTTTAAAGAATATATTAATTCGATGAAAAATTTAATTAAAGCTCCGGAATATATTCTACATCCATTTCAATTAACAGTGTTGTTAACCATATCTAGTTTACCGATGTTTGAGGAACAATCTCTTGATATAATTCGAAGTTGTATTGTTAAAGTTATTACTGAAGATGTGAAGAAAAACGATACTGCTTGGTTTAGGAGTATTGTTTCTCATTCTTCCAAAACTAGTAATATTATTTCCGTCGTTTTAGAAAACAGGTTATTTATTTAATCGATATTCTAGTATTATTTAATTTTTTGTTATTATTTTAGTATAAAAGAACGTCCGTTCGTATGCTACGGTTTAGTAAACTTAAGTTTTGTTTTACTGAGTGTCGGTTACGGATTGGGATCAAAACATGTAGCAGAAGCCCAATGGCAACTAGGAACTTTTATTTTGTTAAAACTTATGAAAAAAAAGGAAGATGTTTCAACTACTGTTATAAAAACTTTGTGTGATAAAATTGTTGTGGGAGAAAATGTACCGCATTTAACAGGTATGATCTATTGTTTTATTAAATGCATTTATAATAAAGTCGTAGTGCCTGTATTGTTAATTTGCTTCTCTATGAATTGATTTAACGATGTTATCTTACTAAAAAAATACCATTAAATATTTTTACAGAATGTTTGAATCAAATGTGCAGAAATTTAATACTAATAATGATTGATAATCAAGGAATTGTTATACAATTGACACAAGAAACTCTCTTAATAGCAGGATGGTCTTCTAAATTTATTGTAGATGCCTTAATGCCGCTAATAAAAGTTTCATACAGATTAAGAGACAATCTCGTATTATTGTTAAGAAAATCTCTATATTCTAGGTAATTGAAAAAGTATTTTATTTATTTATGGTTAATAATATTTATCTACTTTTACAGAGAATTAGAAATTAAGAGAATGGCTGTTAGCGGCTATTTAAAGCTTCTAAAGTGCTTAAAAATATCCAATTTGGCAGCTTTAAGCCAGTCAGAAAGCTCAACAACTAATATTTCATTTTTATCTCAAATATCTGTAGATAATCATATACCGAGACCTACCAATCAATTTAGCAATGAATCAATTTGTTTGGAGATTTTAGGCATTTTGAGACGATGTTTTATGCAGCAAGCAGAGGTTCGACAGGAACTATATGATGGTAAAATTTATTATAATTTAAATATAAATTGAGTCAAATAGAAGTCCTACATTTTTAACATTTTTGGCTCACCTGTATATCTAGTATAATCTAATTTGAATTTAAGGTTTGTATGCTGCTCTATGTATGAATTTAGAGCTAGGCATTCCTGCTCTTAAAATGTTATCAAATCATTTTAATCAGTTTTATGTCCACGATGAAACTGTTTTACCTCCTTTAGAATTTTCTAAAATTACTAATAAAAAAGGCATTGAAGTTATTTTACAAGTAAATATTAAAATATTATACGAGTATAATCAACAATGTTTAATGTATAAATTTCAGGAACCTTTAGGTCATCTAATATATGTAATTGGTTTAATTTTGACTAAATTGAAGGAAACTCACGATCATTCTGAACCATATATTTTGCGAATGACAAATATTTTGGAATCACTCTGCGACCGAATGGCTAAATGTGAATTAGTTCATTTTAATCTGGTAAAATTTGTAAAATGTTTTATAGAACTATTGATTTGCTAATGAATCTTTTTAGGATTCAGGAAGAGATTTGTTAGACGATTTACCAGAATGCCAAACCGATTTACATATTCTAAAACAGACATTGTCCGTATATGAAGCTTTAATGGGATATTTAATTATATCCTGGAAACCTGATTCCGAAAATAAGGCTTTAAAAATTTATGCCCTCTTTCAAGCTTACTCTAGATTGGTAGATTTATCGAAGGTATTTTATGTTTTTAACTATAGGAATTAAACAAAAATAAAAATAATAAGTTAATCGACTGCTCTACAAAATGAGATATTTCTTAGATTTTTATGGATATGTTTGGAGGGATCGCGTGAGAAATAATTTGATGTATACAGAATATGTAATTGGAAAAAATGTAGAGAAAAAGGAGGTCACTTGAGATCGTTTGCCCGTCTTGAGTAATGGGTAATATAACATAGAATAATTTTAACTATCTTAGACAAGAAAACGAAAATAAACGTAAATTAATGAGTATTAGTGAAAAAAGTTTGTTTAAATGTTAATTAGTTCACAAACTACAAGCGATTTAATTCGATTAATAATTAGTATGACGCATCATGTTCTAAGCAATATGATTGGTTGCTTGATTTTAAAAGCGCGTCTTGTACACCCACCCACCATGAAACCATCAATGAACAAACACGCGCCACCCACCATCATAATACTTTAACGTTTATTTATTTGGGTGAAGAATAAAAATCAAAGAAATATTAATTAAAATAATACCTTTATTAAACGATAAATAATTAGGATAAATATTAAAAAGATAATAAAGAATAAGTAACACTATGTTTAAATAATTAAAACACTAATTTAAGACTAAGAATATTATTAAATGCTGAAACACTAAGATTATTTTTTTAAATAATATTTATATGGGGTCTCTTGGCCGTGTGCCTGAGTGTCTGGTCGCGAATCGGGGGACCCGGGTTCGATCCCGATCGGCATCAAAAATTACTTCGAATTTTAATGGCAAAAAATTGACCCCTGTGGTGCTCTCTCCACGCCAACAATGAGTGCCCCTGAGGTGACGCCTGCTAAGCGCCCGCATGGTACAAATATTTCATCATTACCGGTATCTGTGTACAAAGCAGATTGGCACACCCAGCAATGGGTAATATGCCGTGATGATATATTTATTTTTAATTTATATCACTATATTTATTTATATAACTACATTTTTTTATGTTCACCACTCGTAGACTGTTTATTTATATCACCCACTGTTTATTGCTCGTTGCTTCTATATAACAGACTGTCTTCGCTGGCTTTGGTGACGGGTTTATATAGCGCGATGTCCTTCTCGAACTTTCCGACGCCACAATGACATTGAATACAAAGGAATCAGGCCACCAGTGTAATTAACACGTCTAAACGTATGGGTTTTTCCCTCGCAGATTACGCAGTATATGTTCAGTGCACTCAAACTATTGGCCTGGACGGTAGCTGGTGAACTACCTTAAAATGAAATTTTAAAATAATTGTTAGTTTGTATAGCAATAGCCATGACATTTTTTCTTTTTTCTGGTTTTCAGAAACTATTAACAAGCGTCAATCTGACGTATGTAAACTAAATCCCGTATTCTTGGGTAACTATTTCCACCACAATAATTCTTTATAATAATGACACGTTCCTTATTCGAATAAACATTCATTATTCAATTTACTTTTTACAAAAATAAAAAAAATGACAGAATATGAATATAGTTTACACAATGTCATGCTAATTAACGGAACTTTTGAAATTTATTTTTAAGATTAAGAAGAAACTAAAACCATAATAAAAGATTTAAATAAAATATTTAAGAACAGTTTTGTATACAATTTTTAATTCTGTAAAACTTTGCACTCTAGTTTTTCCCGGAAAATGAACAGGGCAGCTAAAAACTGCATAAAACAAAATCCCTATGTTCACCCTAACCGCCACCACTCTGTATAAAAAAAATCAGCTATGCGAACATTTGTACCCTCTAGACTAGATCTAACAGTTTATCGACCACTAGTGAGGACAAGCGTTGCGTTTGCAGTCACGGAACTTTGCACATAATTTCTTAATTCATCCTGTTCTTTCAGATTTTTTTTTTTAAATGGTGTAAGACCCCATTGACGAAAGAACGAAATTAAGTTTTTGCATTTTGGGGTATTTTGCTACCTCTTTCTTGAGTTATTAATATTCAACTTACAAATGTTCATTTTATTTCAACGATATATAATTTTTTTAAATTACTAGACAATATACATAGTGTATAAATTGATATTGCAATCCTGTAGAATTAAAATCCCTTAAATCCAATTTAATAAAATTTTCTGATTCCCAGAAAAACTGTTTAACTAATTTCTAGTAGCAACTATTTAATGTGTTCTGCTTTTGTAGATTTTTAGCAGTGTCCGAATCAATAAATAGCAATAAACAATTCAAAAATAAAGATGGAATTACCAACAAGGCACAGAAAAAAACATCGTAGGAAGAACAAATTCTTTAATAAACATAAACAATATTTAAAAAAGACAAATTGCAATTTTCAATGAAATATTTACTGGAAAACTTGACGTACTTGTTGAAATCGATTTTGAAACGGATTTAGTGGGTTTCGCTACTATTTAAATATATAGGGTGACACTAAATGGGCCACCATTGCTATCTCGAGAACTATAAGAGCTACAAAGACGGTTAAATGGGCAAACAATTTCTATTTCAAAAGACAAATTTAAAGAAAGAAAAATATTTTTTTTCGCGCAGAGGTTCTCAAATTATATTTTTAATTTGCTCATTCGTTACGGAATTTAATTCTGAACTCAGTGATTTAATATTTTTATATCCTTACATAACGATTTTTTTGAGAAAAATGCATGCAAATTTTAATATTAATTTAATTAAAATAATGGCTATAATGAGAATGCCATGAATGGAAAAAATGAATACGTGTTATTATTCATGGCGAAAGAAATATGTGAATATTTCCTTTGCGTTGACATTTATGATTAATTAAAATAATAAAATATTCAATTCTTTAGGGCACCCTAATTCTATGTAAAAAAAATTAACATGTTTTCATTTTTGCCATTCATGATAATGTAGCCATTAATCAAGTTAATATAAAACTTTACATGCATTTTTCTCAAAAAAAATCGTTATGTAAGGATATAAAAATATTATATCACTGAATACAGAATTAAATTTACTAAAGAATGAGCAAATTAAAAATATATATTCTAATTTAAAATAAAAAGTTAGGTCTAGTAATTTGAGAACCCCTGATCGAAAAAAAACAATTTTCGTTTCTTTAAATTTGTCTTATGAAAGAGAAATTGTTTGCCCATTTAACCGTCTTTGTAGCTCTGATAGTTCTTGAGCTGAAATGGTGGCCCATTTAAAATGAACAACTATATATTGAATCTACGTAAAATTACGAATTAAACGATATACTTGAAGCGTATTTTTATCGAAGAAATAAATTACAAAAACGTAAGAGAAAATGATGCTACGCCATTATATCAGGCAAGTTGTGAAAACAATTGAGATAATATTGAGTAATATTTAAGTTAATTGTTTAAATTTGTAAGATTCCATATCTTGTTACAAAAAAATGATCAATTTGTTTGCCTTATATACAGAGGCGGGTCAAGGGTATATTGTGCCCAAAGCTGAACCAAAATTTGCGCCCCCTCCCCTCGCCCCTGGTTACTTAAATTCCGACTTTTCAGACTTGCGTATTTTTTAAAATGCAACCTTTTTTGAGACTTACTATGTCATGAAATAAAATACAATAAATAAATAGATCATCACGGCATATTACCCGTTGCTGGGGGTGCCAAACTACTTTGTACACAGATTTCGGTAATGATATATATATATATATATATATATATATATATATATATATATATATATATATATATATATATATATATATATATGTACCGCGCGGGCGCTTACCTGGCGTCACCTCAGGGGCACTCATTGCTGGCGTGGAGAAGTATGATAAATAATTTAAAACTAAATACTGTAGAGACTTTTTAATCCAAATTGCTAAATGTAATAGGGTATTCGGACTAACGATTTGTTCATATTACTGAATTTGTATGGATGAGTGTAAATAACGTCAATTTAGAAAGTTTTGCCATATTTATTGCGGTTCTTCAGAGAAAAAATAACTCTGGAAATTAAAAAAATAGAAACAAAAATCATAATTATTATCTTATGTTTTTAGTTTTTTTTATTCTATAATTAAAGTGTAAGCGTACTGGTGAGTAATAAATAATTCTGAAAGAAACTTAAATGTTTCTTTTCTGGCAATCATTCCGACTTTGATCGCCATTTTCGAAGTATTTATGTCTGTTTTATTATTTATTTAATATTCATCAGTTGCAATCTTAGAGTGAAATTATTATCACATTTCGCCACTTCCAGGGGTGGAAAGTAAAATTTGATTGGTTTTTCCAAGAATTCACGTGATTATTCTTGTGCTCAGAGAAATTTTAGCCCGTATTTAGGATTAAAGAGTTTTTGTTCGGATTACCTCATTTCTACTCAGTGTTCGAATTACTGAATGTTGGGCTTAACGTGAAGTCGGAGTAAAAGGTCTCTACTGTAATTAAAAAAAAAATGGCAGGAAATTTTGCGCCCCTCAAATTTTGGCGCCCAAATCGCTAGCTTCTTTTGCTTGCTGGTTAATCCTCCTCTGCTTATATGACTTACTAGGTTAATTATTCATCATTTTTTCTTACGTGTTTACAATTTATTTCTTCAATAAAAATTCACTTCAAGCATATTGTTGAATTCGTAATTTTATGTAGATTCCAAATATATAAAAATATATAGGCTTTTCATTTGAAATATGAAAGTAATGTCATTTTCGGTTAAACCGGAAGTGCTACCATCATGCCAAATGCCATGATTTATGAGCGCCAAAGCCCAGTTTACAAATATATCAAAAAAAAAAATTATAAAAAAAGTTATTTTGGCCCGTTTTTCAATGCCAGTCTGTATTTTTCGCCGAGAGTGGATTTAAGGGATTTTGATCATAGATCAATTTGTTAAATTTCGTTTTCGCAGATTAAAATGATAAAATAAATATATTCTTAATTTTGCAGAATTTAGGAAAACCTAAAAAAGTAGATGGTGCCCGAAAGAAAAGTAAAGACACTTCATTAAAGAACAAAACAACCACAGGAAAATCAAAAACATTTAAACCAGTTTTTACTGTATTAGATTTCCAAGCAGCTGGAAAGATTTTAAGTATTTTACACGAGTAAGACAAAGTTAATTTGTATTTAATATTATATTAAAATATTTTTTCATTCTAGACCAACACTTTCACAAACTGTAATAGAGTCAAATATTTTAAAAATTAAATATGAATTTCATCGATACGTTTTGAACGTAATTTTTCAACTTGTGAATAATGTTAAAACTTCGAAATGCATTGAATCAATTCATACAAAACCGTATTTTAATTATTGCACTGAAATAGCTGCAGTTTTAAATGAAAGAATTATTAAACGCTTATCTTATGTTGTGGATTTTGATATCAACACAGCAGTGCAAGGAGTTGAATGTTTTTACCTTATTTTAAATTTAATTGTTACTTATTATAAAGAGAAACTGATTACATTTTTGTCTGTTTTGGGTAAAAATTGTCCAAATATGTTAGTTTGTTACCAAGATTAAATATTTATTTTTAGGTACTAAAAATAAAGACAGTGAATTAGGTGATCATTTACTCCCCTTCATAGAAATTTTTCATAATTTCTTTGAAAAGGATGACGATGAATACAGCACGGACGCTGAAGGCAAAAAGTTGCCGGTTTTAATGGTCAACATTTATACAATTTTGGTTAACAACTTACCTCATCATGCACCACAAACTGCACAGGTTATTTTAAAGGAAGCAACGATTACTGATTACAAAAATAATGAATAACCAAATATGTTTTAGGTTTTAGCATGGTTAAAGAAATTTACTAACGAGAATAGTGTTCACAATAAATTAGTTGGAAGTGCACTGATAACTTTATGTATAAATTTAAATATTCGTTGCAAAGAAGAAAGTGGCTTATATGAAAATATTGCTATAAAATTATGTGATGTTATTGGAACTATAGTAAATGTAAGTAAAATATTTATATTATTTCTATTAAATGTAACATTTTGTGCGTCTTTGGGAGGCTATCGTCATTGTTTGTTTTTTAAAAAATTGCAAATAGTACTAATAATCTTATATATAAAAGTGAAAGTTTGACGTAGTTAGAGTTCAAAATTTTGCATAGTTTCTGCCGGTTTTCATTAGATGATCAAGAATGCGCGTGGAGGTCAGGAGAACCGTTTTCAGAAT
Organism: Harpalus rufipes; assembly: GCA_951394225.1. Classification (NCBI taxonomy): domain Eukaryota; kingdom Metazoa; phylum Arthropoda; class Insecta; order Coleoptera; family Carabidae; genus Harpalus; species Harpalus rufipes. The sequence continues at coordinate 17,736,110 of OX596276.1, read as the reverse complement.
ATTAAATTTCCTGAAAAACACCATTTGACAGTGGTAGTAAAACAGTATGGGTTGATATTTCAATGTATTGAATTATTAAGCTTGTTTTGGTTATATATGATTGGTTGACTGCAGTTCTGTAAAGCTGAGCTCGTAGTATCTTTTGCTTCATTTGTTTCCGACAATTTCATCTTAAAAGTAGAGACCATGCGTCCTAACTTTGCACATATAACAAAGCAGCAGTATAATAAGTTAATATTCGATTATTACGATTGTCAGATTGCAGCCCTGATTTAAATTCTTTCGAAAAATATGGGATTATTTTATGGCTAGTGTTCAGTATCGAAAATCCCTATCAAAAACCATTCAATATCTAATGCCGGTTTTACATTGGGCAACAGTTGCGAATGCAACTGCAACTTGCAATTGATAGCGGCAATAATTTGCAAATGCAATTTTTCTTGCTTTACATTGAGCAATATGCAACTCAAACATTTTTAAAGTGTCAGCAACAGTATTACCAACATTACTTATTAATAACTAGTATTTTGACATTACGGGTGAATAAATGGAGAAGTAATTTCAGCGTTGTAAGGTAATTTTAAATGTTTTAAATACTTTTATAATTAAATTTACAATTAAGTATGGTTTAAATGGATATCAAAAGGTGGCTCACCGATCAAAATAAATACATAACCTATAAATGGCAGATAAACAATAAGTTGGTAGTACCGTAAATTACCAACTTGCGCGTGCAATTGTTGCATGAATTAGAACATGCGCTATTTTCGTGCAATAGGTTGCGGTATGTGTTGCACGTACAATTTTCATATTACACTATGCAATATTGCTGCTATCAATTGCAAGTTGCAGTTGCACGCGCAACTGTTGCCCAATGTAAAACCGGCATAACAGTACATATTTCAGTAGCGTCTAGCCGGTATACCAACTTTTATCGCCGAAGATACAGGATGTAGGTGCCGATGTGCGCGTGCGCATATATTGTGATAGTGTAGATATACGATATACATTTCGTTCATTTCATATTGTTTCACACTTTGACACTTATTGTGTATGTTATTTGTGAAAAATACATTATTTTATTAGTGATTTCTGTGCGTTAGTTGACGTTAATGTTGTGTTTGGTTAAATTGACTAAATGTAACAACAACACATCAAAATAATTATTAATTGCATGACAATTACAATCGTTCGTGTTCGTGGTAAAAGTTGGGTATATTGGTTAGACGGTAGTCCTCTTTCTGAAGAATGGAAAAATAAATTACACGAAGAGTTACCAACGTATTGAAAGTTTACCAAACCACTAGGTAGCAGTCTTTACAGCTCAAGGAGGCAATACACACTATTACTTACTCAAAATATATCATATTTTAGCTATAAAACCTAATTAAAAATGAAAAACAATTTTGCTACTTTTGTTCATTTTTCTGTTTCAGGAGATTTTCTTAATAAATAAAGCGTTTGCTAAACTTTTTTTATTTTCTAATCTTACTTTACAGATCAGTTATTAATATTTTAACAAAAATAATAACAAATAAACCCATATTTCGTTTGTTACAAGTCGATAAAAACTTTTTTTTAAGTGTCCGTTTTTTTTAGCTACGTGTGTATTAGCGTGTCCCTACAAGTACAAATCGTAATTTTTTCAGGATAAACCAGAATGCCCTGTGCAATTAAAAATTATAAATGAAAGTACAGCATTACCGGCGTTAACTTCCTTGGCAGGTGCCTTGAAAACAATGTTAAATGAAGCCGAATGGATAATACAGAGATGTAAGGCAGAATATACTATGATTATTCATCCGGGTGTAGAAAGAATAGAAAGACGTAAGTTGGTAACTTTTACGTTGCATACACAGGTGTCCCATAACAAACTTATTTTAAGAACTATTTAATATTATAAAAAAATAAAACTTAGTATCTAGAGGTTTTCCGAAATATCCATTTCAGCTAAAGTATTTTCAAAGCAGTGCCATTTCCGGTCGAATTGGAAAGAGTTCCTTTTCCTATCTTACTTTAAATAGAATGCTATATTTTTTATTTTACCATTGAATTCAGTCGAAAAAATTTCATATTATGAGTAAAAACATTTTACTTACGTAATTCAGCTTTTTTTTTTACTCAAAACGGTCTCACCTTATTACAGTATATCTTGTGAGTGTAATTGAATTTCTATGATATGTAAAAACAGTGTTATAAAGAAAGTTTTTTTTTACACTAATATAAATTTATAATCTAATTTTTTTATAAAATGTATTTTCTACGTCAACACAAAGTTAAAATTGAGAAAATTGAAAAACTCAAGTTTTCAAAATAGATTTTTATTATTTAAATTAATTATTCATTAAAAAATGGAGGTACTTCTCCTAACATGTTCTATGTTGAAAGTTGATTTTTAGGAAAAATTGTAGATATCAAATTTTGTATAATAATATTGAATAGTTTTTAAAATAAATGTCACGTAATGTGGTCGTGGAACAGCCTGTATTTGTATGTATAATGCAAATATTTTTTGTAAACTGTATTTTGAAAATTTGTAGGCAAAGATTTATTAAGAATCAAAGAAAGAGATTTATGTTGTCACTTTTGTCGCATTGTAAATGTGTGCACTTTAGTAGCCAATATGGCTGTGCCGCCAGGACCAAATGCTGAAACTGTCTTTAAACTAATAATACAGCTGTTTAATACATTAAACAATTTAACCAAATATTTTCTACTTACTTCAATAAAAATTAATCCAGCATTTCAGAGTGCTAGGTATTTATAAAATAATTTTATTTGAAATCGTCATTAAAAGTTCAGAAATCGGCACTAAAGTAATTCATTATAGGACGATTTCATGCAAATGCAGTGTTGCCAACCTTATTATAATTATTGTACATTTCAGAAAATTTGGGTAGGTGTATGATGTACAATAGTACGTAAAATGACAAAAAGTATGTGCAAGAAGAATAATTCCGATGAAGAAGTTTGAGATAACACCCATAATTTTCAGTATTCATTACGATAAATTCAATGTCCGGAGGTTCGCAACACTGAATATTAGTTTGTTTCACTGACAGCAACTGATATGTCAAAATAACTTACAAAAAAAAAATATTCCTTTCATTTTCACAAATTTTCGATTTCAAATAAAATTTAATATGCACCTCGGCACTGAAGTTCCTTTTTATTACTCATATGTTTTTTTTCCTTGGCCCTACGGCCTCGGCAACTAAATTCCACATTCGTGATAAAAGTAGAACTTCAGTACCTTGATACATAAATATTAAAAAATAAATCAAATAATACTTCGTTTTTAGGTTCGAACGAGTTTTAAAATTATCAGGTAAACCATTATCAAATATGGTTTACTCTTTTATTCTTTATATTGAACAAGGACCCGACCCAGAAGATGAAGCAACACAACATAGAAAAAAATCATCAAACCCAAATGCTATGAAAACAAAGATTCTACGGGAGACGCGATTAATTCCGAAACTGGTATATGAAATGGAACAGTTCGGACGAAATGTTATTACATTGTCTACCAAAACTAAGATTGATTTATCCAAATATGTTGGACTAGGTACTTCAAGAGATTTTAGAATTAAAGCACCCGCTTTGAAGGTAAATTGGAATTTATTTGTTTTATTTTCACTTGAGATGTTATTTCTTTATTTTAGGAAGCTTTAGAAGGATTAGGAGAGAATGAAGATGATGAAACTACTATATCTAGTATTCACCAAGAAACTGAAGAAGACACTAGTATGGAAGTTGAAGAGCAAGACCAAGAACAAAGTGATACTTCTCCGCCAGAGAAAAAAGCGCGTAAATAAAAATATACTGTTGTATTTTGTGCCTTATTTTATTTAAGAATTTTTTTAAGTTGAACAGAATTTATTTATAAGTTGTGATATTTTATTATTAAAAATATATAATAGATGATATCTATTACAATAAAATAAACTATGTATATCTTAAAACATTATTAATTTAATTCTGTTTATACTTTCAGCGTTTGAAATTTCTTACTAAGTTTAAATTCTTAATAGAAACCGGTGTAACTCTTACGGAACTACTGCATTACCCGAAAAACTTTTTACATATTTCATTTTAGTTCCCATTTCGTATTGCATTCAATTCATCGCCAGTTCCCACACTCTTGAAGTAAATACATTTTTTAAATATTTCATACTTTTGTTGATTATAAAAAAAATTCTACTTCCACCAATACAAATACAGTAATGTCTGCCTAGTACGAAACCGGTTATAACGAACTTTCGAATAAAACGAACTAATTTAAACATACGAAGTATAAAAACAGTGATTAATGGCACAATTCATCACTTTATAAAGAACTGCTTTTGCCGATTCAACTGAACATAGCAAGTTTTATTTTCTTCCATTATGTATAAGATGATTTTATTACAGTTGAAACAAACTGATATTTAAATATTGTTTACTATGCGCTTTTCATTTGCATTAAGGATCTTTTACATTTACTGAATAAAAATAATTAATTAAGGTGGTGCTCTACTCAATATATTTATTACTTTGAGAACATGTACATGTACATTGTTGTTTTAATATTTTATTCCTTTCTTCCATTAAATTGTTTCTTCTTATAAATTCTTCCAATTTTCTTTGTTCAATTTCTAATTTTCTTGTCTGATATTCCAATCTGTCTTGTCTAATTTTTTGGAGGATATTTGTTTTCCTCTTTATTAATTTTCTGTCTGCGATGGAATATTCAAAACTTTTTCTTCCTCTACCTGTTGAAGATTGATTTCCTAGAAAATTTTGTATTATTTTTGTTCAAAACAAATTATCCTTAACCTTACCTGCCATTTTTCATATGTTTATTCTATCTTGCAAATTTTTAACCCTCCAAGAAATGATGCAGGGCAGAAATGATGAATGGTGGATGAATGATGATCTGGTTTATGTCGACGCATGCGCGTATTACGATCCTTCTTGACGATTATGAACGGTAAAGGCTTGCATACAATATATTTGACCATAGTTGCGTACTGGTTGCGACGTTGCGGAAATCGGCTTTGTCGGGGGGAACGCACGCAACACACTAAAATATAATGCTTGCTTAATGCATACACTGCTTCGTGCAACACCATATCATTCAAAACTTGCCATCGACAAACACAGAATAATGCAAATCTATAAAATGCATGACTTGTTTTGGTCAGAAGTTGCCTTGTTTAAATTTACCGCGTTTTCTGTAAACACAGAATCATTCAAATCTATAAAATGCATGCCTTGCTCATTCAAAACTTGCCATCGACAAACACAGAATAATGCAAAACTATAAAATGCAAGACTTGTTGTGGTCAGAAGTTGCCTTGTTTAAATTTACCGCGTTTCCTGTGAACACCAAATCATTCAAATCTATAAAATGCATGCCTTGCCAAATAAAGAAATTGTCTTTCGTTATGTTATAGCTTTTAGTCAACAGATGGCATTCGTATGAAAAATGAAATATATTTCTTTTCAATTATATAATGTAAATTGCTGTTAAAATTTTAAATGTCATTTAAGTGGTGAATAAAAATAAGTAGGTATTAATAAAGCAACGTGTAATCATTACAAAATACATTTATTTCATGATTCCTTACAGATGTAAATTAAATGAAAGATTAAAACTCTATATTGTAATCATTGTAACATCCATAGTTATGAATTTGTTTACTATTTTTCCTTAACGATGAACAGTTAAGTAAGGTAAACGTAAGGTACTAAATTAATAATAATAAATTCGATGTAGTAACCGACGTCATCAATACCTATCCATTTCCCTTTACATAATGCACGAAATTCAAAATAAATGTTAGGGAATTAACAATAAATGTCAACAGAATTGTTTGGCTATATTTCCTTGCTACAAATAATTCTATATTATATATATATATATATATATATATATATATATATATATATATATATATATATATATATATATATATATATATATATACTATAAATGAGCGGTAAGTATTTATAAAATTTCAAAAATACAGAATGGGACCTAGAGACTCTTTTTTTGAAGGTGAATAAAATAAAAAGTATTGCTGACAGACAAAATTTATTTTTGTATAATGAGCATAATTTCAAGTTTTATATCATGCAGTTTTAAACAGAACATCTTGAAGGTGATAGCCACCGTTTTCTATGCACTGATGCAACCGATTTCTGAAGCTCCTCTACACGTTGCAACAGTCGGGCTATTTCCTGATTCCTGCCGAATAATATTTTTCAGCTGAAGCCTAGAGCAGGGTTGTAAGGCGGTGTGTATCGAGGTATTTGTAAACCTCTGTCTTGAAATATCCTCATAAAAAAATTACATGGCGTTAGTTATGAGGGCAGTGTTCCCCTGACGGCTAATTTTGATTCGAGGTGTTTCACGTGGTCGGCCCACTCGCCCGATCTAACACCATGTGCTTTTTATGGGGATATCTCAAGCTTCAGCTTAGGAATCTTATTCAGTAGGAAATAACCCGAATATTGAAACGTGTAGAAAGGAGCTTCAGAAATCGGTTGCAACAGTGCATAGAGAACGGTGGCCACCACCTTCAAGTTGTTTTCTTTAAAATGTATGATTTAAAACTTCCAATTATGTTCTTTCCTAACCCAAAAATAAATAATATTAATAATAAAATAATAATAATTAAGCGTCATGTCATAATCATACATAAGGCTATGATATTTTGCACTATACTGTATTTCAGATAAGAATACACTTAGGAGTAAGATAGGGCCTCGGACAGGGCCTACGGTTCCAGCTTTCTGATTGGCCTAAACGCAAACCAAGTTTACAATAATAAAAAACTTGGAAACAAAACGTTTCAGTCAACTGTCAACTGGAGTTATAATCAGTGCGAAGGTTGTAGCAAAATTGTAATCTGTGATTATCTAGTATTATATACTATCGTTATTTTGTGAGATCAGACAATATCAAAAGAAAATAAAACGAGATGTTTTAACTGTAGTAAAAGTATAATTGCACATGGAGCTGAAGTTTGGCAGTTCAGCGAAAGATGGAAACGGATTCTAAGCAACCGAAATGGATTTTTGGAGATAAGCCATAGGAAGATTCAGAAGGGAAAAGTAATAAATACAAGTCACACAATAATAAATGATATTGAAACATAACCGAGATGGTTTGGACATGTACAAAGAATGGGAGAATAAATATTACCAAAAAGGATACTAAAATTACATTCACCTGGAAGAAGAAAACGCGGAAGACCGCAGGGAAGTTGGGTTAAAGGTACAGAAGAGGTTTGATGCAAAATCAGTGAAAGGACAGAAACCAATATATATATATATATATATATATATATATATATATATATATATATATATATATATATATATATATATATATATATATATATATATATATATATATATATGAGAAAATAATTAATATAACAGAAAATAAATTAATACAAGTATAAAATGTCAAACATATATTTTTATTTAGGTAACAACAATTCATTTTCATGACAACATATATCAACAATAACATAGCAACATATAACAAATATATAATATATCAAAATAGCTGTGACTTTCAACATCATAAATATTTTCTTATTTAATAATCTTCTGAAAACTATTCGTCTTTACTTATTTCTTTTTATTACAGAACCACGGGGGTCACTTTTGTGCCATAAAATTCGAAATATTCCTTTTTGGTGTCGATGGGAATCGAACCCGGTTCCCCAAATTTGCAACCAGGCACGGGGCCGCGAGACCCCATAATTGTTTTCAATAATTGTAATTTAGTTCAAGATCCACCTTGTTGAGTGCTAAAGAACCGCAAAAAATAGTTGATGTTGGTGCGGCAATATTGAACTTGTTGCCCTCGAATCCTGAGAATTGTATGATAAACACGAATGATAAAACATTGAATGTAATTATTTGTCAAAATAATAAAAATCCCCTAGGGGGAAATGTCCACATTTCGTTTCTGGAGGCAAAATGGTATAGGTACTTTTTTCAGTTATGATACCAAAGAAATTGACTTTTACTCTCGGTCATGGAAAAAAGTTAATATTTTATAATTTTCAGGTAGCACACAACACATGAAATTAAAAAAAAACAAGTAATGCTAAATTACTTAAACACATATCTTTGTTCTTTGCATTTCTTTTTTCCCGTTTCAAATTTCCCACGTAAACCTATTAGAATCTTACTCTGCAACGAAATTTTTTAAACAATGCTATTAATAGAAATATGTATAAATATCTTGTCCTATGTTTTATAAAACGAATATTATGGAGTACCTGTTCTCGAAAATTGCAAAAGAGCAAGGAGAAAAATAAAATAAAATTGTAAAATGACAAGGGCACACAAATCAGATAATTTAAATTATTTCAAATTCGCTCGAATCCGATTACAAATAATAAACATTTAGTTCTTTACATGATTTTTTTGCCTTTTTCCCTATACTGAGCAAAATCATTTCAAAAATTACATTTTAAACATCGATGCACAGAAAAAATGAATATTGGGTAATTCGGGGTGTTACGCTAAATTATTATGTGGATGTACTGTGCGAGTTATATAAATCCAACATTTAAAAATATTTTTATTCATTTATGATAACAAATGCGCAGTTTCATCAGGAGTACATAAATAAAGAAAAATAAAAATCACGTGTGTATTAAATTTTTTATTTTCTTTTACTCAATTTAAGAACTCACATACGCATATTATACACCGATGAATAAATTTAAAAAATCTGAAAAGGCCAGACATTATCTCCCGCCATGTAATTTTTGTTTATTTTAATAAAACTTACATATTTACCAATAATAGTATATTATTCAATAAGCGTGTAATGCATGCTATTACTCGTGATGTAAATCATTCGAATGAGTAATAGCCATTTCATGCGAATAGAATACTAGACAAATCTAGTTACCGTTGTTGTAACAAAATTATGAAGTGATTAACATTTAACAAAAATCTTAAAACCGACTATTCAGCTATAAGTTTAAGCTTGAGGTTGGAGCGAATCTCGTGTAAAAATTAATTTCCAGTCATATCCAACTATTCTGAAAATTTAAAAAAATAATCCACCGTCTAGTTCCTTAGAAAAACGCTAATAAAATTGACGTTTTAAACGATCTAATAAATAAACTTTTTAGTGTACCATGGAGTGTATTCCGTAAAAAAAATATTAATTTGATCATGCCTTTAAAAAATATGTTTTAACGTGACTTTTGATAATAAACTTGTTTTTTGATATTCTCTAAGCAAATTATTGTTAAAATGATAAATTTTAACATGCCTGTTAAACACCACAATGAAGTGATCAAAATTTCAAGAATCGAAATGGACAGCGTGAATAAAAGTAAATGGGAAGAAGTGAAGGATATGTTAAATTCTATGGATGCGGCTTCTTTATTTAATCTAAATAATATTATAAATCTGACTTCAGGAAGTGCAAATGGATTTGACATATCCCATAACTGACGATGGAACAATTTTAATTCATTTCTGTATCAAAGTTATGTGCACATATATTTAAGAAATGTATATTATTTACTTACTTTCTTTCATTCTCTAGAACATTTTCATTAATTGAAATTACAACAAATCCAATCGCTACTGCCCTTTTATTATATAAAGGCTGTAAAAATTTTGAAGACAGCTATTTGAGTAGCGTTAATATGTACAATTTTGACACCTTATTTTAACACGCATGTTAAAATTTTAACAGAATTGATAGTTACAGAATAGAAGATATATTTTAACAGTAAGTTTATTTTTAAGAGATTGTTTAAAATTAACACTTTTTTACGGAATACACCCCAATATTACAAATTTATTAAATATTATACTATTTGTAATTGAGTATCTAAATTTACATAATAATTGTAATATGAGTAGTATCAATTATTGCTGCTTACTTGGGTGTACTTTCTCATATGACAAAAGGCAATAATTTATGTCACCAATGGGGTCATGCCACATTTTCTGTTTTAATTTTTTCCTGAAAGACTACCGGTCACGGTATATGTAAATAATATTCTCGCGCTATTTCTGTACATTGTTTTTTCTACAGTCTACATAGAAATTAGCCATTAGCGCTCTCTTTTGTCAACGCAAAATGTCACTTTGCTGCTCTAGCGCGACAATAGTATATTACATAACGAGCGTGGAAAGTGGTATATAGCGTGCGAGTGTAGAGATTGAAGAACAAGGCGCGTAGCGCCGAGTGATTTAATACACGAGCATGCTAGACACTTTCGAGCGAGTTATGTACACTATTTATCAAACGACCACAAAATATTTCTTAAAAAAATGTTTACATTAATACAGTTCTTAGTTGTAAGAAAAAAAATATATTTATATTATTTATAAAAGTAATGTTAATAGTGTTGTTACTACAATTATAAAAGTTAACCGGGCTTTTATCTTGGAATGTTTGTGTTATTTAGAAACACGAAACCGCTGCCGGCTGACGTTTGAGGTTAGGTTCAACTACCGACGATCGGCGCAACTCAATCCGTTAATATTGCCTAGATCACACCTGTATGATTCTGTACGATGTACGATGAAAATCGAAATGTACGTGAAAAACTATAGGCACGGTGTCACACTTGTATGACAAAAACCATATGAAAAAGTTATCTTCTTTAGATTATTCAACATGATACCATGTATTACTCATTTCACGACGAAGCTTTCGAACACTGTTAAACCTGTGTTCATTCATGTTTATTGTTTGGATGTTTGAGACGCTTGGTTTTATAATTTTTTTTCAACCAATTCTTGGTCCACACAGATCTTCGCTTCTTAAACCTTTTCTTTCTAAACATACACGCAGACATTAAAATTATGGTTTCGTCGGAACTACGGCTAGGTATACAACGTCATAATGTACAAAGATCGTCCTGTACATTTCCTGCCAAGCACTGTGTCATACGTACAAATCTAGCCCATGAAGTTGGCGCGCATCAAAGTGTACATTTCTTGCCATGCATCGTCATAATGTACAAAGATCGTCCTGTACATTTCCTGCCAAGCACTGTGTCATACGTACAAATCTAGCCCATGAAGTTGGCGCGCATCAAAGGGTACATTTCTTGCCATGCATCGTCATAATGTACATAGATCGCTCTGTACATTTCCTGCCAAGCACTGTGTCATAACGTACAAATCTAGGCCATGAAGTTGGCGCGTATCGACTTCGCGCGCTTACATATTTAAAAAGTACACTCCGTCCTACAAATTGTAACAAAATTAAATTATTAAATTGGAATAGGTTAATAGTTATAGTGAGCACTGATAGATGTCGCAACGAAATAAATTGTGAAAGTTAACAAATATTTATTAGTTTTCTTGTATTACAGTATCAAAAAATAAATCAAGTATATGAATCACTTATAATCTTTTATTTGTACATGTATAACAATCTGTAAATAGCAATTATTTATATTATAAATACATGGGAATGGTGAAGCATTAAATAATATAAACCTACTAACTTTGAATATATAATACATATAAGAACGGCAACGCATATGGCCTAGCAAGATACTTTATCTGTCTCTTTTTATTCACAAAATTATTATAGATAGCTAGTGACTCCTACCACAAAACTATGAACTACGGTAAATCGTGCTGAGAGCAATGCCAGATACTATTTGTTAGAGTTATTCAATAATCAATAATTCAAAAATATTGTTTCATAATAAACAAATAATATATTTTGAATCTTCAATGTACATGTATACTTGTTTTACAGTAGCAAACTTAAAAACCTTTATAAAATCTTAACTTGCTGTTCTAGCTACGTGGCAACACTGCGCAACATCCACCTATTATGTATTTTTTGAACTAACTCAGAAATAATTCGTATACGGAGGGATAGATGGCACCTTCTCTCGAAATATTTAATCTAAATACATTACGTTGCCATTCTTATATGTATTATATATTCAAAGCTACTAATCTGTATATACAATAAAGTTTATAAACACATATATTTGTTGCAAGAAGCTGATATGAATGGGAATAGTGTTTGAGAAGGATGATTGCTTTTAATTTTTATTGTATTTAAGGCAGGAAGCAAATAAAACACATTTATCTTTGCATAATTTATAATTAATCTTATTTTACATTATACAATGACAATATTTATACATAGACATAACGGTTTAAGTGTAAAATGCTACTGATAGAAAACAATAATCCTTTTTAGCTGTCTCTTGTATCTCTGCCAATAGTAAGTAAAATGGCGTCTGCAACAGCCAGCTGGGCTGTGAAACAAAATCTCTCTTTGTAACGACTTTCGACAAGTTTCTTAAAGTTGCCTGAGACTTTCCTTATAGTTTAAATCTATTAAAAAAAAAACACACACACACACACACGCCATGAATCTTATCACAAGTGCATAACCATGACTCCCGTCAGTTGTTGGCTTACTACGCGCAGATCTCTTTAAATTGAAAAGGTCTATTTCAAATATGTAAACACGATTATTAAGGAAATCCATGTGCAATAGAAATTAAATCAAGACATTCATTTACAATACACGAATTCTCCATGCCACAACCTCATAAAGAATAATAAAAAAATAATCGTACACATAAAACCAAGTCTACCAAAAACATTTGTTTAAATCTGACTTAACAAAACTATCTTATGACGTAGAAAGAAGCTAAAACATATGTAAAGGAACAGCCTAGATATCAATTAATTTCCAAATTCTTCAAATTTTTGAAGCCAAATTGAGGAAAAAAAGGATTATTATATGAAGATCACGCTGCAAAAAAGAGGAATGTCATTGTTATGTAGTTTTCGGGAAATAAAAAAAACAAATTTATATTATATTTGTGTTGTATGGCTATATATTTCACAGGTTAACTTTGAGACTATGATTCTTATTGCATTGGAAGTTTATACATAAAATTCTACCATATTTGATGTACACGATGTATATTTCATTAAAAAATGTGACCCTTTTTGCAATGTAGTTTTCATATATAATTTTTATTTTAATAATTTTTACCTCTCGCTAAGAGAGGCATTGGATTCATGCTAAAAATCGCATATCCAGATTTTATTGAATAAGCACGTTTTAAGGTCCCTATAATCCGATTTTAACATTTTTACGATGATATCTGTGTGTGTATGTGGGATGTTGGAAGGACGATTACTCAAAAACTATAAGACTTTATATTTGTTTACGTATTTCCCAATCGGACATTCATGGGAAGATCTGAAAAGGTTTTGGTAACAATTGGACAACCGGAAGTAGAAGATTCTTGAAAAAAAAATCTTCTAAATATTATTTTTTATTTATTTTTTTATATTTTATAAATGAGCCAGCTATGCTATAACTATAGAAACAGCTACTATATTAAGAAAATTCTAGCTGACATGTTAGTGTCAATGAAAAGAAAATGAATGGGGCAGAGATAAGGATGTTGAGATAGATGTTGGGGAAGAGACGGAAAGATAGGATAATGAATGAAAGAATAAGGGAAATGGCTCGAGTAGTAGAAGTTTCTAGAAAGATACAAGAGAGACGATTACATTAGTATGAACATGTCATGAGAAGAGATGAAGAATATATTGGAAGAATGAATAGCTTAGTTGTAGAAGGTAGAAGAAACAGAGGAAGACCAAAGATAAGATGGAAGGACTGTATTGCGGAACACTTGAGAAAAAAGGAACGGAATGAGAACGACACACAAAACAGAAATGAGTGAAAAAGAAAATAAAACATAGCGACATGGGAAAAGCTAAGGAAGAAGATGTCAGTGTCAAGGGCAATTTGCTTAGTTTGTTTATGAATTAATTTAACTGGATATATAGAATCTTTTGCAAGAAAAATTATATATGGAATTTGTACATAATACACGGGATTGACGGAAGGTAATGTGCTGGCAACTTAAGCTTTTTTTTAAGAAAAACAGTTAGGAAAGAACATAATTGGAAGTTTTAAATCATGCATTTTAAAGAAAACAACTTGAAGGTGGTGGCATTGAATAAATAATCTAGTAGATTATTTATTCAATGGTGGTGGCCACCGTTCTCTATGCACTGTTGCAACCGATTTCTGAAGCTCCTTTCTACACGTTTCAATATTCGGGTTATTTCCTACTGCATAAGATTCCTAAGCTGAAGCTTGAGATATCCCCATAAAAAGCACATGGTGTTAGATCGGGCGAGTGGGCCGACCACGTGAAACACCTCGAATCAAAATTAGCCGTCAGGGGAACACTGCCCTCATAACTAACGCCATGTAATTTTTTTATGAGGATATTTCAAGACAGAGGTTTACAAATACCTCGATACACACCGCCTTACAACCCTGCTCTAGGCTTCAGCTGAAAAATATTATTCGGCAGGAATCAGGAAATAGCCCGACTGTTGTAACGTGTAGAGGAGCTTCAGAAATCGGTTGCATCAGTGCATAGAAAACGGTGGCTATCACCTTCAAGATGTTCTGTTTAAAACTGCATGATATAAAACTTGAAATTATGCTCATTATACAAAAATAAATTTTGTCTGTCAGCAATACTTTTTATTTTATTCACCTTCAAAAAAAGAGTCTCTAGGTCCCATTCTGTATTTTTGAAATTTTATAAATACTTACCGCTCATTTATAGTGTATATATATATATATATATATATATATATATATATATATATATATATATATATATATATATATATATATATATATATAATATAGAATTATTTGTAGCAAGGAAATATAGCCAAACAATTCTGTTGACATTTATTGTTAATTCCCTAACATTTATTTTGAATTTCGTGCATTATGTAAAGGGAAATGGATAGGTATTGATGACGTCGGTTACTACATCGAATTTATTATTATTAATTTAGTACCTTACGTTTACCTTACTTAACTGTTCATCGTTAAGGAAAAATAGTAAACAAATTCATAACTATGGATGTTACAATGATTACAATATAGAGTTTTAATCTTTCATTTAATTTACATCTGTAAGGAATCATGAAATAAATGTATTTTGTAATGATTACACGTTGCTTTATTAATACCTACTTATTTTTATTCACCACTTAAATGACATTTAAAATTTTAACAGCAATTTACATTATATAATTGAAAAGAAATATATTTCATTTTTCATACGAATGCCATCTGTTGACTAAAAGCTATAACATAACGAAAGACAATTTCTTTATTTGGCAAGGCATGCATTTTATAGATTTGAATGATTTGGTGTTCACAGGAAACGCGGTAAATTTAAACAAGGCAACTTCTGACCACAACAAGTCTTGCATTTTATAGTTTTGCATTATTCTGTGTTTGTCGATGGCAAGTTTTGAATGAGCAAGGCATGCATTTTATAGATTTGAATGATTCTGTGTTTACAGAAAACGCGGTAAATTTAAACAAGGCAACTTCTGACCAAAACAAGTCATGCATTTTATAGATTTGCATTATTCTGTGTTTGTCGATGGCAAGTTTTGAATGATATGGTGTTGCACGAAGCAGTGTATGCATTAAGCAAGCATTATATTTTAGTGCGTTGTATAGCTTCCCTTTGTCGGGTAGTGGGTAGTATTGCGAAGCGGGAGCCCGCGCAATAT
Organism: Harpalus rufipes; assembly: GCA_951394225.1. Classification (NCBI taxonomy): domain Eukaryota; kingdom Metazoa; phylum Arthropoda; class Insecta; order Coleoptera; family Carabidae; genus Harpalus; species Harpalus rufipes. The sequence continues at coordinate 17,720,507 of OX596276.1, read as the reverse complement.
GTCAGCGTTCAGTTTCTTGAATGCGTCTGACTGCGTTTTGCGCCCGCCCGCTTACATTTGATGTTACATAAAAAATTGATGTCAAAACATATTCGCAAGAAATTTATATCATGGGTCCATTTGCGATTGCGTTTTCTTTTACAAAAATAAATGTAATATTTTTATAAGTTATTACTTATTACTAATGTACTATATGATGTACGTATAATCAAAGATTATTATAGTAATGCTTTATGACATCTACGGATAGCGACATAGTTTTTTTTTCCAGATGCTAAATTCATAGAAAAAAAACCTGATTTAATTTTTATTCATGTAAATACTTAAAATTAAATTAAATATAAATGTCGGGTTCGATCCCGACCGACGCCAAATATTACGAATTTTAAATGGCACAACAGTGACCCCTGTGGCAGACCCAACAATGGGTAATATGCCGTGACGATATATTTATTTTATTTATTTATTTACTTACCTATATTTATTACTGGCGTGGAGAGTGCACCACAGGGGTCAATTTTGTGCCATTTCAAATTTTAAAATATTTGGCGTCGGTCGGAATCGAACCCGTTCCCAAGATTCGCGTGAAGTGACGCCTGGTAAACGCCTGCAACGGAACAAATATGACATCATTATTACCGACATCTGCGTACAAAGCAGATTGACTCACCTATCAATGGGTAATATGTCGTGATGATATATGTTTTTATTATCTTACCAATATTTACTTATGCTGGAAACTGTATTAAGTTCCTTTCCATATAATTATTGTTCCATTTACTATTTTCTTTATAAAACTTTAATATTATTATTTGAAATGATTAGTCCGTTGACAGTGACATATATGTCAGTTACAAACATTTGAGATCTGAATTGTGTAACCATGTAAATGAGTTGTGTTTAAAACGTAGACTCCGGGATTAAAATTATAGATAGTTTTATAAATTTTTCCATAAAATATATAGAAAAAGTATTAATGCAAACCTGTAGAAAATTTAATAATCTTAATTTTTTATATAACATAAATCTCGAAAAAATAGCATTTAAAGGTATTTTTCGAAGAAAAACTATTTTGAGCTTCCAGTAAAGTGTCATTTTCGGTTCTCTGGTTTACTCCAAAATCTAATGGCATCTTTCCATTTAAGAGTAAGGTAGAAAACATAGATCAAAAGTTACATAAAAAACATACAAAGTTAAAAGACAGAAAATTATGAATGAATAACAGGTAACCACGACTTATTAAGCTCATAACCTGTATTTAAATTAACGTTATTTGAGGATTTCTTGATTTCGATGGCTTCTCTAATTAGTCTTCTCATCCAGTTATTTTCTCTTACTAAAATCTTCGTGTTTTTGAAATCAATTCCATGTAATTCTTGAATGGCATGTTCAGCAACAGCAGATAACTCTGCTGTTAAAAACTTCAACGTCCACACTCGTCACTTGTTTGCTAACAGTTCGCGAACACCTCACGAACTTGGTGTGTACTCAACTTTAGAATTTTTTTTATATCTGCACTAGTAATAAAATTTAACAGTTTATTTCACAATGTCATTTTGAGTAAAAAGTCATATAAACATAGGTCCTATAGCTAGGTATGAAGCGTCATAATGTTTATGCATTGCCCTGTTCATTTCTTGTTTCGTTCAGTTCATAACATTCAAATCTTGACCACGAAGTTAGCGCAGATGAACTTCGCGCGCTCACTATTTAAAAAGTACACTCCACAGTACAAATGTTTTTAAAAAATACTGACAATAGCTCTACCTACTCCAATTTAATAAATAATTTTCATGTACATTTTGTACATTAGGACGATGTGTGTTGTGTGTGTTCCCAGGTCCTAGTGTTAGTTACCATAATACAAGAAGTCAAAATTGACTCTTTATTTATAAAACTTTGGCGTTTGGCTGCTCGGAGAGTAATAGTAATAAGGGTGGTGAGAAAACTGTCGTGACGGGACACTCAATTGGATTTTGTAATTTCTTAATTTCAAGAACAGCACAATGCACAACAGGTCTATTAGTAACAATTTGATAAAAATAACTAAATAAACAATTTCCTTCCGCACAATAAGCATAAATATTCACATTGAATATTTAATGAAATTCTGGATCGCCCCCTCATGTTGTAGCGCCCCTAAGCAATTGCCTAGTGCCCTAGTGGAACCCTGTGCTCAATGAGAATTTGTTGTCCGCTACACGCGCCCGTATCTTTTGTTCGTGCTGACACTGAATACAATAATCATATATATTATTGTAATAAGTGGTGCTGATGTGTATGGCCAATGGCGCTAAACTTACACGGACGTAAGCAACCAACAATACGTATTTGTAATTCAAATTAGTAAGTACTTCGTGGTAAGTACCAAGTACCATTCGACGTTAATTTCTCTCCGCGCATTCACGGCAACATGCTGTAACATGTTCCAACCAACATTTGCAAAAATTACAAAAGTGCCGGGTCTTCCTCCTTTTACAATGTTTACAGTAGCCCCGTTTATTGCACATAATCTTGCTTAGAAGAGAGGAAATCTAAACTTTGTTGTAGGAAATTAAAGAAATACAATATAAAAATTACACTAAAATATGCACAAAAATACTAAAAAATAAACAAAAATGCGAATTTGATTTTTTTTGTAAAATGTTACATAAGCGAAAGGGTGAGGCCTATCAGGACATTTTTTTTCTCAACTGTATATTCGATTATTTTCGAACCTCTTGTTGGCACAATTATTGAAAATAAAGGGTTTTCCAATAAGAGGTGTTATTTTGAATAGCCCGCTATTTCGGTAGATGTCGTTTTTGAAGCTGTCATTTTTTGACATTTGACAAGTAGAAACTACGCCATTAATAAAAATGGAACGATACACGCTTCAACAACGCATTGAAATTATTAAAATTCACTATAAAAATGGTGAAAATTTGGCAGAGACGGTTCGTAAAACTCGACAATTTTTGGGTCGTCGTGAAGCACCTTGTCGGACCGCAATACAGAAATTGGTGGAAAAATTCGAGCTGTTGGGACAAGTTAGTGATGTGAAGAATAAAACCCGTGCACGTCGCTCAAGAACAGCCGAGAATATTGCTGCTGTAGCCGAAAGTGTTGAAGAAAACCCAGGTTTGTCCATTCCTCGTCGTTCTTTGGAATTAGGCATTCCACAAACGTCATTACACCGTATTTTGCATAAAGATTTGGGTTTAAGGCTTATAAAGTCCAGTTAACACAAGAACTCAAGCCGGCCGATCATCAACAACGTCGTGTCTTTGCTGATTGGGTCGTTGAAATGCATGAAAATGATCCGGAATTCCATCGAAAAATCAACTTGAGTGATGAGGCTCATTTCCACCTCGGTGGCTTCGTCAACAAACAAAATTGTCGCATCTGGGGCTCAGAAAACCCAAGAGTTATTGTTGAAAAGCCTCTCTATCCTCAACGTGTGACTGTTTGGTGCGGTTTATGGTCCGGCGGAGTCATTGGACCTTACTTTTTCGAAAATGAGGCTGGAGCAACAGTTACGGTGAATGGATTGCGCTATCGAGAGATGATTAACGATTTTTTATGGCCGGAATTGGATGGTATTGATCTGGACAACGTTTACTTTCAACAAGACGGCGCTACGTGCCACACAAGCAACGAAACCATTGATCTTTTACGGGAAAAGTTTCCGGACCGTGTTATCTCTCGAAGAGGTGATCACAATTGGCCACCGAGATCTTGTGATTTAACACCTTGCGACTTCTTTCTTTGGGGCCACGTGAAAGAGAAGGTCTACGCCAACTGCCCAGCGTCGACTCAAGACCTCAAAGATGGAATTCGTGAGGCTATCGAGGACATAGGACAGCCACTTTGCGATTTGGTTATGGAAAATTTCATGAAAAGGATATTGTCCTGTCAGCGTGGTCGTGGTGGTCATTTGCCTGATGTTATTTCCCACTATTAACGGCATACCTTCCTCTTTATAATGAAATAAACATCCGATCATTTATATTAAAAAATGGCATTTTTGTTTGAATATCAAAATAACACCTCTTATTGGAAAACCCTGTACATACATATACCCGTCCCGTATACCGGGTTTTTCAAGGTTTACCTATATAAGAGATTAACATGGTACATCAGTTTTCCTTTTGTTTTGATAATTGAATCCTTGCATGTTAATCCATTATACATTTTTAATCTCTACCTAATATACATTATTTTTGTTTGTAATAAATTTATTCAAATTTATATATTTTTTTTATTGAAACAGTAACGTAATTTAATATATATTTTTTGTATTTATTTCAATATATCAATTATTCATTTAATTGTTTAAAAGTAATCTGCCAAAGTAAATAAGCAGTTTAGCCCAACCATGATGCAGCAAAACCAGTTACTTTTTGGACGAGATTGTTTTGTAGTGTATTCATTCTACTATAACCCTTAGACAAGCTATAAGCGATATGACACACCGATGCTATGTCTGCTAAATTCACAAATACTAGAGACATCTAGTTAATTTAGAGGTTTCCGTTCGCGCCATAGGGAGTGTCGCGTCGATCTGTTTACGAAGTATATAAAATAAATGACACTACTGAACTGAAATCATCCTATCCTAACCCAAGCTTTTCTTTCTGCGTTAATTGAGCATTGAGCATTGGTTTCTAATTTCAACAAATCACAAATAGTAATTGTGCTGTAATCTCTTTGGTTATAATTAGAAAATATCTATTTTGAATTTTGAGGTTGTGATATTTTTCTTGGACTGCCGGTGTTTCATATTTCCTTAAAATATTGATAAATTTAGTGAAGTATAATATGAATGATGCAATAGTTCATAATATATTATTATCAAAATTAAGTATCTTATTATACATTATCACTGCAAATAGTCTGCTTTGTTTTATTTATCAAAGAAATAAATATTAAAACTTTAAATTTACTTCATATTATTATTTTATTATATTTATATGCTATTTATTTAGTTTGTATTGAAAAAAGTTAAATAATAAACCAGTGAATATGGTTTTCGTTTTATATTCTCAAATAGGAAGGTAAGCATAACCTAAATTTCAAATGTATTTTTACGAAGAGAAGAACAAGAACACGACGTATCTATGGATGTACGTAATAATCGTTTGAATAAATCAGTATACGTATTTATTGACGTGTATAAATAAATTTCAAAATTAGAACGTTGGTTGACATTAAAACAAAATTGGCGATAACTTTCTTAAGCACAGACCATCTACACCATAGATAATACAACACTATCAGACTAGCCAACTCTATAGTAAATATAAAAACGCAGTTCGCAGCACCTCTGGTTTTGCAGGGATGAACTAAAGTAAAAAGCGGGAAAATGGAATGATAGATTCAAATAATTCAAATTTAAAATTCTGTCATATTCTGTAACACAATATTTAATTTTTATATATCGATAACACTTTTGACAAGTGAAATTTTATCGGCAAATATTATGTATTATAAACTATTTAAAATTTATCGCTCGTCTAAAGCCTGTTTGACACGGTCATAAATTGTTATCAAATTTGCTAACAAATTTGGTAACAAATTGTTTCAATGGAAACGAATATTATGCGAAAAATAAGATATTCTATTCCATCACTAATTTCATTAAAAATTAGGATATATTTATTTGATATCAAAACAAAATTGAAAACAAAATTACGACCCAGTCAAACGGACTTACGAATTTATGGCTGCAAAACTTCTTGACTGAAAAGAATTTATATGTATTAAAAAAAACCGTTCCAAAAAATTTAGAAGCATAAAGTATACCTAAACCAAAATGAATAAAAATATGTTTAATTAACATGGATTCGTAAGTTACACAATTATTTTAGACATTTGCAAATGTACTCGTACTTAGGTAAAAGCACCGGTAGTAGAAATGAAAATGTGTAATATTGTTGTTTAAAAACTTGGTTTAATGTTTACCAAAAATACAAGCAATTATTCACATTCATTGACATATTAGGAAGTAATATGCCTATCAAAATAATAAAATAAAAATTGTCTCATGAATTTTTTTAATCAAAATGAGAAGATGAAATGCATTAGTAGTTGATTTGTTTATCAAATTTTTGGTAGTTGACACATAGATTATAAATGTACCAGTACTAGACACCTTGTAAAATATGTCGTATATCTAATGTTTTCTGAAATAACACTCCAGTATATGGTTCACACATTAGAGGCCACAGAATTTTGGAATTCCCAATTCACAAGGTTATCATGGCAGTAAGCGTACGGTTGTGGCAGTAATTCGTTTTTTGTATTTTCATAATTTTTTATTTATTTATGTACATTTGGAGAACCAACAGTTTTTTCAAACCAGTTATAGGTTCCCACTAAATAATAAATTTATATTAACAGTATATTACAATGCAATAGGATAGGTAGCACAACGAAAAAATAAACAATGAAAATTTGAAAAATTGAGAAAAACTATGAATACAACAAATAAATGTTAAACCACTAAGATACATGATTAGCTAATTATTAATAGAGCAAGACTTCAATATTTCCCTTTTAAATGTCCTGAAATATACGAGGTGTGTTCAAAAACTATCGCGAATTTTGAATTTTCGCGGGTTACGTATATTCGAATTTCGATCTTTTTGTGGCTTTATGTTGGTACTCATGTCTCTCACTTATGTCGACAAGCTCGGCCATTTTGAATGTTCACTTACTTGTTGACAGCTGCTTTGCTTGCACGTGTTTTGGATCGTCTTCGATTTTTACCTATTGTGCTTATTCGTTAAAAACTGACTATGAATTTTTTGACCAAGACAATATCTTTCTTATCTAAAGGCGACGGAACGTAGAAAAAAATAATTCATTTAAAATTTGTCATTGTCATAAAATGTTTTTATCAAAGAAGTTATTTCATTTCTACTCGTAGAAATGAAATAACTTCTTTGATAAAAACATTTTATGACAATGACAAATTTTAAATGAATTATTTTTTTCTACGTTCCGTCGCCTTTAGATAAGAAAGATATTGTCTTGGTCAAAAAATTCATAGTCAGTTTTTAACGAATAAGCACATTAGGTAAAAATCGAAGACGATCCAAAACACGTGCAAGCAAAGCAGCTGTCAACAAGTAAGTGAACATTCAAAATGGCCGAGCTTGTCGACATAAGTGAGAGACATGAGTACCAACATAAAGCCACAAAAAGATCGAAATTCGAATATACGTAACCCGCGAAAATTCAAAATTCGCGATAGTTTTTGAACACACCTCGTATGTGAAAAATGTCTATGTGACTGAAACTATTGTTGTATGTTAACATTAGTCTATTAATGGGAGAATTTTTATGATTATTAGTTGCAGCTTTATGTAGGTGAAAAAGTGAACTAGAACGAGTTGTTTTTTGAGGTACATGTAAATTAAAATAATGTAAAAATGAACTGCAGTTTATGTTGTTGTTAAAATTTTTGTAAAGCAATGTCATGTCTGATAAAATTCTCCTGTTTTCAAGGCAATTTATGTTAAAATGTTGAAGTCTAGCATCGTAATTAGGAATAGCTACATTAAATTTAGCACATAATACATTCACAAATCTTTTTTGAATATTTTCTATTAAATGTATGTTCTTTTTGTACATCGGGTTCCAAATCACTGATGCATATTCTAGTTTAGATCGTACAAAAGCGTTATACAGGCAAATAATAGAAAATTGATCAGTAAAAAAAACTTTTACACGTACGTAACACAAAACCAAGCATTCGGTAAGAGTGTTTAACCATAGAATCTATATGGAAGTTATGTAGTAATTTTGAATCAAACATAATTCCTTCTTTAACAATAGATTCTTTTTTTATTGCACATTTATTAAGAATGTATGAAAAATTTATAACATCATGATTTCTAGTAAAATTAATAAAATAACACTTATCAATGTTAAGTGATAGAAAGTTATTTCTGCAATAAAAATAGAATTTATCTAAATCCCGTTGTAGGTCAACACAATCGTTTACACTAGATATAGTTTTGAATATTTTTAAATCATCTGCATAAAGTAAGAAGTTTGAATTTGAAAAACAAGTAGTTACATCGTTAATAAATAGATTGAATAATATTGGACCAAGGTGAGAACCTTGGGGAACTCCGGATGTTACTATTATTGACCGAGACTTATATCCATTACAGTAAACGAGTTGTGACTTTTGAGATATATATGACTCAATCCATCTTAACAAAGTTCCATGTATTCCGAGTTTATTCAGTTTTTGTATAAGTGTAGGATGATGAACCCGATCAAACGCCTTACTAAAATCTGTATATATTACATCCACTTGTTTCCTTTCGTCCATATTTGAGCTTAAAATTTTTTTAAAGGGAACTAAATTAGTTAATATCGATCTTCCGGAACAAAATCCATGTTGCTCAGGTATAATAAGATTTTCTAATGGTACTTTTATTTGTTGCACTACTAGAGCTTCAAAATTTTTGCCGAAGGTAGATAATAATGATATGGGCCTATAATTTGCTGCATCATTTACATCCCCCGATTTGTAAATTGGAGTAATATAAGAAGTTTTCCAGGCATCAGGAAAAATTCCGGATTTTAATGACTGGTTGTAAATAATATGTAATGGCTCAGTCAGATACTTGGCGCAAGTACGAATAAATTTAGGGGGTATATGATCAGGTCCATATCCCTTATTAATATCTAGTGTAGACAAAAATTTAAATATATTACAAGGACTTAACAAAACAGAGTATAAGTTTGTTGAGTTTGAGCCACATATATCCAAAGGGTTATTTTATGTTTTTCTTTCTCTTCTAACTTGAAAATATACAGGAATTTTGGTAAAATATACATGTAACTGCATCTATGGGAAATCAAACAATGGAAATCTATAATAAATTTAAAAAAATGGCCCTGTATTACCTATTGCCAGTGGGTGTCAACTAAAAAATGTCAAAAATGTATATCAGTATTTGACACCCCACATAAGGCTGCAACATGACCTAAAATCACTAATATTTTATATAATCTTATAATGTCACTTACTATTCAAACTATTATCAACAGTAAAATTTGAAAAAAGTTTTATTAACAATTCAGCAAGTCGGATACAAATAACTGCCACTGTTCAATGAAACTCTATTTTTGTACAATGTGATGGTATTGGCATTAACCAATGTTATACATTTTCAACACAGATGGTTATACAGGGTGTTTCAGGACTAGTGTAACAAACTTTAACAGCTTATTCCTGAGGTCATCTTGAGCCCAAAATGTCATATGAACATAGGTCCTATTCCTTCTAGTTACCAAAATACAAGAAGTTGAAGTTCTATAAATAACACGAAATTTTCTAATTTTTGCAATCAAGGTACTTTCGGAAAACAAGAGTTATTATTGAAAAGTCATACCTTATTTGTATTAATTAATTTTATTTATTAATATTAACGAATACGATTTGGACAACAAAACATACGATGACACAATTATTAAATAGACAAATAAATAAATTCTAAACACAGAACAACATGGAATAGGTTAACACAATATGAAATAAGATAACAAATTTAAAAAAAAATTACAGCAAGTGCTCAAAATGCGCGCCTTGAACTCGTATGCATGCTTGACATCGGCGAATCATAGAATCATATACACGATAAATTACATTTTGATCGTTACGAATGGCAGCAGATGCATTCATAATTCGTTCAAATAACTGTTCACGCGTGTTTATTTGTACCCTATAAACTTCTTGTTTCAAGTGTCCCCATAGATAGAAATCAAGATGATTTATGTCTGGAGAAAAACAAAAATACAATCAAAAGTACAACAATTTTTAATTAAGACAATTAATTAATTAATACAAATAAGGTATGACTTTTCAATAATAACTCTTGGTTTCCGAACGTACCTTGATTACAAAAAATAGAAAATTTCGTGTTATTTTATTTATAGAACTGCAACCTCTTGTATTTTGGTAACTAGAAGGAATAGGACCTATGTTCATATGACATTTTTGGCTCAAAATGACCTCAGGAATAAGCTGTTAAAGTTTGTTACACTAGTCCTGAAACACCCTGTACTATATAGTATATTAACAGCAAATACAATATTAAAAATCTGATGTGGCTAGCACAATACCTTCCGTCAATCCTGTGTATTATGTAAAAATTCCATACATAAATTTTCTTGCAAAAGATTCCAAATTTCCAGTAAAATTATTTCATAAACAAACTATGCAAATAGCACTTGACACTAATTTCTTCTTTAGCTTTTCCCATTCGTTAGGGGTCGCTATTTTTATATTTTTATTCTACTCATTTCTGTTTGTCATTTCATAATTAATAGCTGTCATTTTGACACGGGTCGCCATATCTGCTTGCCAAAGTCAGCAAAGTCATATCACTGCACGCGCCTTATACATAAATTTTGTAATATTGTAAATTTCCAGTAAAATTATTTCATAAACAAACTATGCAAATTGCACTTAACACTGACATCTTCTTCTTCTTTAGTTTTTCCCATTCGTTAGGGGGTCGCTATTTTTTATTTTCTTCTTCCACTTATTTCTTTTTTGTTTGTCGTTCTCATTCAGTTCCTTTTCTTTCAAGTCTTCTGCAATACAGTCCTTTCATCTTGGTCTTCCTTTGTTTCTTCCACCTTCTATTAATCTCTCCTCATGACATGTTCAAACCAATGTAATCGTCTCTCTTATATCTAGAAACTTCTAACACTAGAGTTACTTCCCTTATTCTTTCATTAATTTACTTTTTATTGATATTGACATCTGTCAATTTGAATTACCTGAATATATTAGCAGTTTCCATGGTTAAGTTAGCATAGCTGGCTGATTTATAAAATTTAATTTCTTTAAAATTCTTTAACTTGAATATGAAGTATAAATTGCAATCAAATCATATAGAGAATAATATATTCTTTAAGTTACAATAATATTTAACTAAGTTTTTCAAGAAAAACTGTTAAAATCTTCAAATGAGAATACTTCCGGTTGACCAATTATAACCAAAATCTAATCAAGTCTTCAAATGGTTGTAAGGAAGAGGAATAAGCAAGAATTTTAATTTTTGAAATTCTAGTATTGGAGATATCGTGGCCGAAACTGCGGTCACATACACACACACACGCACACACGCACACACACACACACACACACACACACACACACACACACACACACACACACACACACACACATACAGACATACAGACATCATCGTAAAAGTAGTAAAATCGTATTGTAACGACCCTAAAACCCTAGGGGTGACGGAAGGTAAAAACAGTCAAATTTATTTATTTTTATTTTAATTTAAACTCAATGGCCCGTACTACGATCACGGTTTTAACTAAAACGCTGTTTTAAAAAATGTCAAATTCAAATTTCAACATTTAATTTTGCACGTATGTTTGAAGATCGATTTTTTTAAAAATATTTGTTTGAATACAAACTATGTTCTGCTTTTAAAACATATTTTGATAAATTCGATATTATTTATTATTGTTATTAAATAATGATATCTGACACTTCTTAAAACAGCGTTTTAGTTAAAACCGTGATCGTAGTACGGGCCATTGTGTCAACTACTAGTGCTATGTCAATCTTATTTAAAATTTATTGTCACTTTATTTCAGTTTTTGGCAAAAAGCTTATTTTTTGGACTTAAAAAAATTACGGAGTTGAAGGTTTTTTCTTTCAAAAGAAGAAATTGATGCTGTAATTCATAATTATTTTGAAAGCATTCCAAAAGAAGATTAGTTGGGAGCCTTTACGAAGCGGAAGGAAAGAATGGTGAAGTGTATTATTATAGAATATATCGTATTTAAAATAAATTCTAAAAAAAATGAACATTGTGTTTCATTTCCAATAACTCTAGCGTGACCTTCGCGAAGAAATATTTAAAAATCGCATATCGAGATTTTGATAAATGACCACGTTTTAAGATCCTTAGAATCCATTTTTAACATTTTCACGATGATGTCTGTGTGTATGTATGTGTGTGTGGATTCTGTTTACGCTCTAACTCAAATACTATCATTCAGACAGTTTTGAAACCATGTATTTCTACCTTATTCTAATATGGAAAGAACTGATTAGATTTTGGTGGCAATCGGATAACCGGAAGTGGCAGTTTACTTGAAGCTCAAGATAGTTTTTCTTCAAAAAATACCTTTAAACGTATTTTTTTCTCAATTTGTTATTATAAAAATTAAAGATTATTCCATTTTCTACAAGTTTGCTTTAACACTTTTTCTATATATTGTATGGATAAATTTATAAAGTAATATAAAAATTATATACATAGGTAAATGGCGGGAGGTACTGTGTTGGTCCCATCAGATTTTTACCTCCCGCTACCCTTGTAAGGGAGGTATAGGGATCGTGCTAAAAATCGCATATCGAGATTTTGGTAAATGACCACGTTTTAAGGTCCCTAGAATCCATTTTTAACATTTTCACGATGATGTCTGTGTGTATGTATGTATGTATCTATGTATGTGTGGATCCTGTATAGTGTATACGCTCTAACTCAAATACTATCATTCAGAAAGTTTTGAAACCATGTATTTCTACCTTATTCTAATATGGAAATATCTGATTAGATTTTGGTGGCAATCGGATAACCGGAAATGGCAGTTTACTTGAAGCTCAAGATAGTTTTTCTTCAAAAAATACCTTTAAATGTAATTTTTTCTCGATTTGTTATTATAAAAATGAAAGATTATTCCATTTTCTACAAGTTTGCTTTAATACTTTTTCTATATATTGTATGGATAAATTTATAAAGTAATATAAAAATTATATACATAGGTAAATGGTGGGAGGTACTGTGTTGGTCACATCAGATTTTTTTATACGTTTTCCTAATTTGAAAAAATATATAAAATACAAAGCGGTTTACTTTTGATATTATCCTAGATACTTTGAAGAAACATATATTCCCAGAACATATATGTACATTGAAATAAATTGTTGAATTATTTAGTAAAATTAGGTGTATAATTTTTGTCCATTGACAATATTTTTTCGCAATTTTCGTACATCAACCATGTCATTTGTCACAGTTAAATAAGTACTTATACTGAATATAATAAATTCCAATAAATATACATTAATGACATTTACAATTATTTCTAAGTCAATCGTTATCTTTTTACGGAATATAAAATTATATCAAATAATTGTAGTTTATTTTCATACCATACGTTGAGAATAACCATGTTGTGTCGAATAATTTTATAATCTGTAAAGGGAATAATGATTGACTTAAAAATATGTAATTGCAAATTCATTAATATATACATTTCTTTTTCTTCTTTTTACCTTCCGTCACCTTTAGGCAAGGAAGGTATTGTCTTTGGTCAAAAAATGACGAAAGTTTCGGATCGCATAACTTCAATACCACGATTCCAAAAATTACAATTTTTTTCGTATTCCTCATGTTTACATCCAGAAGAACAAGTGATTAGATTTTGGCTATAATTGGTGAACCGAAAGTGGCCTCATTTGAAGATTTTAACAGTTAAATATGATTTATTGACATTTAACTTTATTACAACTTAAAGAATATATTATTCTTTATATGATTTAATTGCATTTTATACTTCATATTCAATAGATATAGAGTTAAAGAATTATAAAGATATTAAATTTCATAAATCAGCCAGCTATGTTAACCATGAAAATTGCTAATATATTCAGATAATTCAAATTGACAGATGTCAGTATCAATAAAAAGTAAATGAATGTAGCAGAGATGAGCATGTTGAAGTAGATGTTGGGGAAGACACGGAAAGATACGTTTAGGAAATAACTCTAGTGTTACAAGTTTCTAGAAAGATACAAGTAATATGGAAAATTTAGGATTATGCTAAATTTACAATTTGAAATATATAATATGAATCTATTTTATATCTATATTATTTTTAAATATTTGCATTACAAATAATTTAAATTTTATCTTAAAAGATATAATTAAGAAAATTACAAGGCAAGCGCCGCTTTCAACGCTTTCATGGACCGCACGCCACTGAGTTACAAGTTTCCAGAAAGATACATTGGCTTGAACATGTCATGAGGAGAAATGAAGAATATATTGGAAGAAGAATGAATAGCTTAGGAATAGAAGGTTGAAGAAACAGAGGAGGACCAAAGATAAGATGGAAGGACTGTATTGCGGAAGACTTGAGAGAAAAGGAACTGAATGAGAACGGCAAGCAAAACAGAAATGAGTGAAATAAGAAAATAAAAAACAGCGAACCCTAACGAATGGGAAAAGATAAAGAAGAAGATGTCAGTGTCAAGTGCAATTTACATAGTTTGTTTATAAAATAATTTAGAATCTTTTGCAAGAAAATTTATGTATGGAATTTATACATAATACATAGGATTGACGGAAGGTATTGTGCTGGCCACAACAGATTTAAAAAAAAAATGAATAACAACTATAAATTTCGACAAGTTATATTTAATTTATAAGGTTTTTTTTTGAGGTTGATGACGTGCGTCTTCTGCCAAATAATTTTTACTATAGGCAACATTTTTGTCTATTTTTAATTTAATTTTTTTTTTACAACTAGGACTTTGAATTTAACCAAAAATAAACAATAATTAAGAATCTGTGCAATTATTGACATTTTTTTTAATAATAGGTAGTAAAAAAGTGTTACATCACTGTACACTATATTTTGTGTAAAATGATTGTGATAAAATGATGAAGTTCATCTTCCTTCTTTAGACATATAATTATTAATGTTCGTAATATGTATTTTGATAATCTTTTACTTACAAGGTCGGGGACCAACTTTTATTAAAGACATTGTAAAGCTTGATTTACACTATGTTTTTTTCAAATATATTAGAATTTTATTTAAATATTTATTCGCTATTTGTTCGAATTTAAATTAAAAATTTGTGCATTTTATGCGTTAGCAATTTAATATTAATATTAATTTTGAAAATAAATTATAGACGTCTATCACAGACAAACAGCAAGCTGTTTTATGTGACGTCTGTGTAGTAAGAAATTAGAATGTAATGTTAATGTGTACTAATAAATTAATAATAAACATTATGACTTTAATTTTAAGTAAGGTTTATAACAAAAGCGGTTTTATGGAGCGTGTTTTTACATTTTATTCTTATGAGAAGTGTGCTCCATTAAAGCGCTTTTTTATTACACTCAAATTTATTTGTAATGTAACTATACTGAGAATTTAGTTGACGTATTTATTGAAATATGATGGAACAAATATATGTTTTCCAGTAATAAATAATTCCAAATTAGTAAATGAGGTTTGTTCACTATAAATAAATATATTTAATATTACATTTTCATTATATTTAATATTAGATAATGTATTTTATAATTAATCAATATTTATAAATAGTGAAGAAATAAATAGTCCATTATAATCGAGTGTTCATCTCATCAGAATAATTAGTAATTAAACAAATGCTTATTTATATTATATCATTATCATGTTTTTATTAAGAAAATGTAACTAGGTACAACATGAAACTATGTACCTACTCGTAAATAGGTATACGTAAGCATAAGCACGGAATTAACAGCGAAAAATTTATTGTAGCACATACATATAATTTTGAAAAAAGTCGGTTAGTTTTGTTTGGATCCACGGTTTGGCTATAATATAATCTTTATCTATAATTAGTTTGACTTTACTTTACGTACCGAATCGCTCCGCTTGTAATGGACAAAATAATGAATTTGGGTTCCTCTATAGGCGAAAGTTTGTTATAATCGAATTCATTTTAACCGTTGAGTGACTACATTATTCACTCAACGTTTTAACCCAGGATTTTTCACGTGTTTGTACTGGGACTTTTAAAAAAGGTACATTATAACAGAGTTTCTATTACAGGCGAGTTCATTATAGGTGGATTTTACTATACGTTAATTAACATCTCTGTATTCTAAAAAAAAAAATTACTTTAGATACTAGAAAAAAAGTTTACAAACTGGCAATATTTCGGAACAGTTATTTTTAACAATAAAACAAAGGAATGTGGAAATAAGCAAATTACCATTTATAAGTGTTTCTTAAACCATAATACGGACACAAAAAATAAAATTGGCACAATTTTGGCACGTATTTTTTGTCATATTTGGTGAGTCCTACTTCTACATTCTTCTTGGACGTATTTGGTACATGCAAAATGCAAGGTACAATCTCATGTCGGCCTGACGATCTTGTTCGTATAGAAAACAAAACTATGGCTATATATGAAATTGGTTCACATGTCAATATTGTAATGGAATCAAGAAAACTGGGAAAAAATGTAGATAGATCAAGGTAGTGGAATTTGGATTGATTGACGGGATTGTCAAGTTTTGGAAGATAATTTGTGTAATCTGATGTATTTATTTATTGTGTATTTGTATTTTGAAGACTAGTTTATTAAACTGTTATATTTGCGTTATTTACATTGTTTTGTGTTATTTTGAACCCTTAGAACGTTACAATTTGGTGTCAGGTGTGGGGTGATTAAAATGAAGAAATTACTAGAACTTAAAGTTACCGAGTTAAAACGCGAGTTAGAAGAACGTGATGAAGACATTTCTGGAAACAAATCAGTGCTTCAGTTGAGACTAAAAGAGGCCTTGATTCGGGAGGGACAAGACCCAAATAATTACTTGTTTCAAGATGAAGTGGATTTAACTGTACTATGCGAGCGACTGAACTCAATTCATAATGAATTTGACGGGCTTGCTAAGAATCTGGACGAACGTTTTGAATCTTTAAATAAAAATTTCGATGAGCGATTTGACTGCATTAATAATAATTTTGACAGCCTATCTAGAAAAATGAATAATAGCATTACTGAAGTAGAGAAGAGGTTGGAGCTTGACATCAAAAATATGGGAAATCAATTTGAAGAAGTAGATGATAAAATAAAGAAACTAACAAACGAAATAAATCTTATTAAGTTCGGAACTTCTTCAAATTCTCAGGACTCGTCACCTACTTTATACAAAATCAAAAAAGTAAAAGCCCCAACTTACGATGGAAAAATTCCATGGAAAATTTTTAAGAAACAATTCGATCAAGCAGCCGATTATAATGTCTGGAATAATGAAGATAAGTTAACTTATCTAACTTTGGCGCTTCAAGGAGAACCTGCTGGTGTTTTAGGAAGAATTCCTACAGACAGCAGTTTTGAAGATTTAGTTGAAGCGTTAAACGCCAGATTTGGAGAAGAACATCTTCAACCACTCCACCGATCTCAATTCGCTTCAAGGAAAAGACGCCCTAGAGAATCACTCCAGGAATATGCTGCGGACATAGAAAGATTGGGAAGATTAGCTTATGGACATCTTCCGGACAATGCGCTTCATCCCATAATGATACAAGCATTCATACAAGGGCTAGATGTAGCAGAAATGGCTGCTGCAGTGACTATGGGTGAGAAGACGAAGTTTTGGCATGCTGTTGGAATTGCACTAAATTATGAAGCTGTGCGGAAAGCATTCCAACCGTTACCTAAAGTCTACAAAGTTGTAGGAGAAGAAGATGAAGAGTCAAAAATACAAGAAATTCGATATGGTCCAAGACGAATAATATGCTACTATTGTCACGATGAAGGACATGTAAAAGCAAAATGTCCTAAAAAGAAAAAAGAAGAGTCGTCGTCGGAAAACTAAACTCCGCCAATAAAATGGGGTCAATGTTGGCGGACAGCAGTGAGAGCCCCAAAATTTCGGCAGTCAAAAGTTCAGGGAGCAGTCTAATGACGGAAGGTGTGATCGAAGGAGAAGTGCGACATCTCACTATAGATACTGGGGCTAATGTGTCTGTGGTTCGACCGGACATAATCCAATCTTCGAAGATTCGTCCACTTACTAATTTCCAGCTAGTCACAGTCACTGGAAAAAGAATTGAAGTTGTAGGGAGAGCGAATATCTCCATTTCGTTAGGTACAAAAAAATTCCGTCATTCTGTAATTGTGGCAAAGATAGTTGATGAAATTATTTTGGGTATCGACTTCATGAAACAAAATGATGTGGTAATCGACTTTAAAAGCGGACTTCTTAAGATCGAGAATGAAGAAATCATCATGGCTCTACCTGCTGTCCTAGAACTTGAACTAAATCTTATAGTAACTTCAAACTACGTCCTACCCCCGAGAATGGAGAAAGTCATCATGGCCACAAAAGATAATGACACTTCCGCAAAAATTGGAATAACTAAAGCCGAATTAATAAGGAAAGGTGTTATGGTAGCAAAATCATTAGTAAACCTAGAACAAACAATTCCAGTACGTATTATGAATACTAATGATTATCCAGTTAACTTGAAGAAAGGTTCAATTATAGGTAAGGTCGAACCAGTTACATGGATTGTCAATAGTGTCAAAGGACAAAAGACATCGAGAAATTTCGACAAATTACCTGAAAAATTAGAGCAGTTATTAAGCTCAACAGCACATAATTTAAACATTGAAGAAATGAGTCAGCTTCGCCTGTTGATATCAAATTATAGTGATATATTCGCTATTAATGAAAACGAATATGGAAGAACCAATATAGTTCGGCACCGAATTAACACCGGAGATTCGGCACCAATACGACAACGTCCAAGACAAGTGCCATTAGCAAGAAGGGAAGAAGTCCAAAATCTTCTAGAACAGATGCTCAAAGAAAAAGTTATAGAATCATCAAATAGTCCATGGGCTTCACCAATAGTATTAGTAAAGAAAAAGGATGGGTCTACTAGGTTTTGTGTGGACTATAGAAGATTGAATGATGTAACTAAGAAAGACTGCTATCCACTTCCACGAATCGACGACACCTTGGATACGTTAACTGGAGCGAAATGGTTCTCAACATTAGATCTCAAAAGCGGGTATTGGCAGGTGGATGTACAAAAAGAGGATCGAGAGAAAACCGCCTTTACTTCAGGTACCGGCTTATGGCAATTCACTGTTATGCCTTTCGGACTCTGCAATGCTCCTGCCACATTTGAGAGATTAATGGATCTAGTTCTAAAGGGCTTAAGTTGGAAATCATGTTTGGTGTATCTAGATGATATAATTGTAGTTGGAAAATCTTTCAAGGAACATTTGAGGAATTTAGAAGAAGTGTTTCAGCGATTCAGAAATGCTAATTTGAAATTAAATTCAAAGAAATGTAGTGTCTTTCAGAAGAAAGTTAAATTTCTTGGCCATGTGGTATCACCTGCAGGAGTTTCTACAGATCCAGACAAAATAGAGGCTGTGAAAAAGTGGCCTATTCCTAAAGACAAACAGGAAGTTCGTAGTTTTCTAGGACTGTGCTCCTATTACCGGCGATTTATTTATAGCTTTGCTAATATTGCTAAGCCACTTTACAAACTGACTGAAGATAAAGCAAAATTCGTGTGGTCAGAAGATTGTCATGAGGCATTCAGACAACTTAAAGAAAAATTGTTGCAGGCACCAGTTCTGAGTTACCCACAGGCAGATGGAAAATTTATTGTGGATTCTGATGCAAGTAGTGTGGGAATAGGAGGTGTCCTATCACAAATCCAGAACGGACAAGAACGAGTTATCGGGTATTTCAGCAAAGTATTGTCAAAAGCGGAAAGGAACTATTGCGTTACTAGGAAAGAACTCTTAGCAGTAGTGAAAACGGTAGAACATTTTCACAAATATCTTTATGGAATGCAATTTTTATTACGTACTGATCACGCAGCAATAACATGGTTATTAAGTTTTAAAAACCCTGAAGGACAAGTAGCTCGGTGGATTGAGCGATTGCAAGAATACAATTTTTCAATACAACATCGAAAAGGAAACTCTCATCGTAACGCAGATGCTCTGTCCAGAAGACCATGCCCTCCAGAATGTCGTCATTGCTGGTGCGCAAAAGAGAAGGAACTGAAAATTCAGGTAGCTCGTACTAATGCGGGAAACAACCAAAACCAAGACAACGTAATTCGAAGAAATCAGGAAATAGATCCCGAAATTGGACCCATTTTACGATGGAAAATTGATGGTGTACGACCAGTTTGGAGAGACATAGTTGACCGGTCCCCAACTATAAAAAGTTATGTGGCGCAATGGGATTCTCTTATAATAGAGGATAGCGTTTTGAAAAGGATGAAGGAAAATCAATATGGAACAGACATAGTGAAGCAAATAATTCTTCCAAAGAATCTTCGTGCAGAAGTATTACACGAAATACATGATGGCATTTCTGGCGGACATCTCGGAGTTAATAAAACTTTGAATAAAGTACGTGAAAGATTCTATTGGGCTAATTGGAAAACCGATGTCCAGAGTTGGTGCCAAAAGTGTAACACATGTGCTTCTGTTAATGGTCCCCAAAAAAAACCTAAAGCTCCCATGGGTAAATATAATTCTGGAAGTCCATTTGAAAGGGTTGCTTTAGATATTGCAGGTCCATTTCCGGAGACTAAGAATGGCAACAAATATATCTTGGTAGTTATGGACTACTTCAGCAAATGGCCTGAAGCATTTCCCTTGTCAAACCAAGAAGCTTCCACAGTAGCCGAAATCTTTTTAAGAAATTGGGTTTGTCGATACGGAGTACCATTGGAAGTACATTCAGATCAGGGTAGGAATTTTGAATCCTTTTTGTTTCAAGACCTTTGCAAATTATTACGTATTCACAAAACTCGTACAACTCCGTTACATCCACAATCTGATGGTATGGTAGAAAGAATGCATCGGACTTTGGTAAATCACCTGGCTAAAAAAATATCATTTCATCAAAAAGATTGGGATAATTATTTGGACCTCTTTTTAATGGCTTATCGTTCTTCTGTTCACGAAAGTACAAAATTTACTCCAGCAAAAATAATTTTTGGGCGAGAAATACGTTTACCCATTGATCTGATGTACGGAAACCCTCCTGAAAAAGTACATCCTGGAATAAAATATATAGAAGATCTAGAACAACGAATGAATTCCGTTCATGATTTTGCTCGGAAGAATATAAATAAAGCCACAGATCGGATGAAAACGTATTACGATATAAGAGCCAGTGGAAAAGTGTATGCAAAAGATGATCTCGTGTGGTTATATAATCCACAGAGAAAGAAATGTATGTCACCTAAACTACAGAATAAGTGGGAAGGCCCATATGAGATACTAAAGAAAATAAACGATTTAGTATATCGAATCAGAAAACTACCTAAAGGTAAACCAAAAGTTGTGCATTTCAATAGATTATCGCCCTACCTAGGAAATAGAGAATTATGATCGGGACGATCAGAACTTTTAGCGGGGAGTAATGTAATGGAATCAAGAAAACTGGGAAAAAATGTAGATAGATCAAGGTAGTGGAATTTGGATTGATTGACGGGATTGTCAAGTTTTGGAAGATAATTTGTGTAATCTGATGTATTTATTTATTGTGTATTTGTATTTTGAAGACTAGTTTATTAAACTGTTATATTTGCGTTATTTACATTGTTTTGTGTTATTTTGAACCCTTAGAACGTTACAATATTATGGTTTCTGCTACTTATACAAATATAGTGATTTCTGACTTATTCACCTTTTAAACTGAGTTAAATGAAATTTTAATTATGAAAGTAGATGAATGTATCTACAACGTTTTCACCCTGTAATAATCGGAGTTAAATAGCTTGTAACACTGAACACAATTAGCGTGGTACTTACGTTACGTTTTTCGTTTCGATATAAAAGACATGTTGTCAATACCATCCACGATTTAGGAGATTAACTAACGAATTTATGAAATATTACAATATTAAGAAAGAGCATGATAATAAAATGAGCCGGTTTCACATTTTTCGAAAAGTATTTTAACCCGCGATCACTCGTGTTGGATATTTTCTAACATTTTTGAGTGACAATTTTTAAACATTGCTAATTTTATCTTTCAAACTTTAATTTCAGTTTTAACTTCTTTTTGTTTTAAATGATTTTATAGTAGCAATAACTTTCTGAATATATTTGAAATAAACCTTTCACATCTCTCAACAATACAAATAAACTAAAATATACAAATGTTAGATAAAATTTAACATGCGAGTGATCATCAGTCATTTGGTGCTTACTGTTTTGTCTATCCTACCTGGCCAAGCGGACACTTTGTATCAGGTTTTCTGTAGCAATAATTTAAAGACAGAAAAATATTTTATTTCGATAAATCATTACAAATAAATGAAAATAATTTGTTGTTAATTTCATAAAAAATTAAATAAAAAAATTGGCGTCAGAAATTATCATGAAAAACAACCCCCCACTCATATGACGTCAAATGACAAAGTGCGTCATTCATAGCCAATAGGCAGACAGTTTGTCCATCACTTAGTTATTTACGGAGTGCCCACTATGTATGGAATATAGTATATATCTCGCTTATTTATTAACTTAGTAATTTCTTTCATATAACATGATTTATACTACACAATACAGCAACATGTAAGCTACTTGATGACGGATATACATTCATGATACCACTTCCGGTTTATTAGTAATTAATATCAACTTTGAAATTTCAAATGGAACATACTATATTTTTTTACAAATTTGAAAAGTACATCAAATTTGCTTTACAATCACGTAAAATAATCCATATGTTACATTATTAAAAAGTAAAATGGCGGGCACTTTTTTATACACCTAGTCGAAAAGAGAATAGTGAGCCATGGCTTGAAATAAAACAATTAACTAAAACAATTGTAACACGGTAAATGTCAACTTGTAAATACTCAGTAATCATTTACTGTGTTACAATTGTTTTAGTTAATTGTTTTATTTCAAGCCATAGCTCACTATTTTCTTTTCGACTAGGTGTATAAAAAAGTGCCCGCCATTTTACTTTTTAATAATGTAACATATGGATTATTTTACATGATCGTAAAGCAAATATGATGTACTTTTCAAATATATAAAAAAATATAGTATGTTCCATTTGAAATTTCAAAGTTGATATTATTTACTAATCAGTGGCGTAGCCAGCAAAAAAATACAGGGGGGGTTTTAGGATAATAAATTTTAAATAAATATGAGGTTAAACAGGCTTAATAACAACAATCAACAAAAACAATATTTTTATAAATATAATTTTTATTAGTAGGCAATTTTTCTTAATCAATAGGTAAATAACAACAATGCTAAATTATGCAGTGAATTTCAAACCACTCATCTAAATATGTTTATACAAACCGCAGTATAAACACAAGAAAAGTTGTAGTTGTAACACTAATAAATTAAATTAACGTAGGTATTCTACTTAAGAACAAGAACGTAGCGCATAAGATTCACCAGACATTGCGCGAAATGGCATCTGTAGGCTACAGACTGTAGCTAATAATTGCGTGTAAACAGATTTCTACGAAAATTAATATTCTTTTACAATGTTATTAAGAGAGTTGGTGTGAGTCAGTTGAGATGGTTTGGGCATGTGGAGGGAATGGCTTGTTAAGCGTATATATCTTGGTGAAGTTGAGTGTTTTCGATTGCGTGGCCGACCGGTGTGTAAGTGGATGGATGTGGTTGGTAGAAGAGAATGTATGAATGCGATTATGAGTGTGGCCAGGGTGAAAGAAGTGTGCTTAGACAGGAATGTGTGGCGAAGAATGATTGTTGCGTAACTATTATCGAATGCGGTATTTCGCTACCGAAAATCAGTCACTTTAATATGTTTAAGAGTAAGGATTTGTTGTATGATGTTGATGTTGTTCTTATTGTTTTCGGGTTTATGCGAACCCAGTAAGTGGGACACGCGTGATTTTATCCATGTATGTATGAAAATTAATTATTTTTTGCTTCAGATCATATTATATATGAACAACAAACGAGTATATTTTTAAATTAGTGTTAAAAGCGGCCTAACATGGCCTCACAGGGGGGGTTCTAACCCCTAAAACCCCCCCTATGGCTACGCCACTGTTACTAATAAACCGGAAGTGGTATCATGAATGTATATCCGTTATCAAGTAGCTTACATATTGCTGTATAAATCATGTTATATGAAAGAAATTACTAACTTAATAAATAAGCGAGATATATACTATATTCCATACATAGTGGGCACCCTGTAAATAGATAAATAAGGCAATGCCCCCGCAACCAGAGTCGGTTGCCGTTTTGGCAAATGCTTAATATAACATCCCTAACTTTTCAGGGACAGTAAGAACTACATTAACCGTGATTTTAACTGGGATGAAGGAGGAGCTGGAATTTAATGTTTGACAAAATTCAGTTCTGTTGGACCCTGTAACCCTAACAATGTGCTCATCATCCCACTATGCACTTTTACTGAAACATATAACACTATAGGGTGCTTGTACCTACGTCACAAGATGGCGGTTAAACAGCTGATTCTGGACAACCAAGCTTCAGTTTAACGTTGCGTCTTATGCAGCGAATGTGTTTTCTGTTCAATAAATTTAGTTTTTCGCAAATTTATACATGCTACTTTAAAATGTAACTAGCCAAATTTAAAGATAAGTGTATAAATTATGTACTACTAAAACAAATCAGTTGTATTTGTAAATATATTAACAAATCGGTCGTATTTGTAAATATATTTTGAAAAATATTAAGTTGAAATAACTAGATTGTACCATCAGGTTGCATTTAAGTTTGTATAAGAATTTTTTGTGTGTATTGTTAAATAAAAAAAATGAATATTGAAATAAATATAAATTGAACTATTAGGATTTTTTTAATTTAGAAAAAAAATTGTTGTGGCCAGCACAATACCTATCGCCATTTTCATTTTGTGTCGCATAGGGCGCGAGCAGTCATGTGACTTTGTTGGCCTTGGCAAGCAAATATGGGGGCCATGTTAGAATGATAGCTATTAATAATGTACATAAATGTCAAGTATCATAATTTTTCATTTAAAACATTATGATTTTCTAAATCCATGTGGAATATTTTCCTTGACAAATATATATTCCATACTATTGATGACAAATAAACATCAGAATATTTTGTAATTTTGAATGAAAAATTATGAGAACTGTGACATCTATGTAAATAACTACTAGCCGTCATTCTGACACGGATCCTCATATCTGTTTGCCTAGGCCAACAAAGTCACATGACTCCTCGCGCCCTATAAGCAACGAATTTAACATTTCTTGTACATACAAATAATTGAAATTGTATCTCTTCTTTCGTTCTATGAGGAATTTTGTCCTACTCTTCTAATATGTTCAAAATTCTTCAAATTCATTGACAGTATTAGCGGTATTTCTTTAGAATATATGTAATATTAACATACCTTTAATTTAAATATATATTTTATTAATAATACAATAATATATATTAAATGTACTCGTACCTCCCAGAAAAATCTGATTTTTGACACAGATTATTCTATACTATTATATACTATATCTCCAAACCTATACGAGATATAATAATTTTTTAAATGTGTCAGATTGAGAATTTAATTTCATTTCTTGTACACACAAAAAAGACTAATTCTAATTACACCTAATCTTTATATTTACGTATTTTCTATAATTTTAAATTTTCGAGGTTTTTCCAATTAATTAACGGGATTGGCGGTATTTCTGAAGGGTTCATGTAATATATGTAATATATGTAATATATAATAATATTTAGAAGATATTACTACTTCCGGTTGTTCAATTGTTACTAGAATCTAGTCAACTCTTCCCATTATTGTTAGATTGAGGAATCCGTAGTTACACAGATCTTTAGTCTTATAGAATTTGAGAAATCGTACCTCCAACAACCTCACACACACACACACACACACACACACACATCCACACTCACACACATACATCCACACACACACACAGACATCATCGTAAAAATGTTATTATCGGATTCTAGGGACCTTAAAACGTGCTTATTCACTAAAATCTGTATATGCGATTTTTAGCATGAATCCAATACCTCTCTTAGCGAAAGGTAAAAAACAATAAAAGTTTATGGGACAATATTTCTCCATAAGACTCAATGTAAACTGAAGGTTTGCTTGTTCACAATCAGCTGTTAGCCGCCATGTTGAAACGTCACGTGCAAGTGCCCCATTACATTATACGCGCACCTCAACACCTATATTGTGTATGTTCAGTGATCAAAGTTGGTAAATCGGCTATACGCTAATTGAGAGCTATCAGTTAACTTCCGGCTGCTATTTAGATTATATCAACGCAGCCGGCGCACCGGCTCCCATTGATCATCTTTTTGGGACACCGACGCCGGTTGCGGAGGCATTTCCAATAAATAAACGTACGCGATAGTTTATCACATGTTAATCTGCATGAACTTTGACGTCACATTCTGTTTCATACCACGTACCTTTTTCAATATATTACACAAATTTCAATAATTAATTGTAAAATATCTAATGGATATTTCTTGTAAAAGCCTTATTGGGACACCAAATTCCTAGTGCAAAAAATAGGTACTCTTTTCATTACGAAAAAACTTTAAAAAAAATCATAGTTATGTACTGTTCTGCACAGTCATAGAAAAAAGTATAATGTAATTCTAGCTTAACAATTGCGTAGTATTTTATTATATCAAATATACCTAATGGCTATATCATGTACATGCATAAATATAATAAAACAATTTGTTCTCTAATTTATATTAAATTACGGTTTCTCAGTCTATCTCATTACCAATGAACTTTGTAACACTATAAAACTCCCAACATTTTTCTTTCAGACGATGTTTAGTAAATGTTTGGAAAACTTGTCAATATCCAAAAACCATGGTGTTACCTAATAACCTAGTCAAATATATGTGCGTGGTGTACTTTTCTACTGGTATCAAGGGGACTTTGTTGGATTTTTTGGGAAATAGATTATCGAATGAGAGGAAACAACAAGCAAGAATATCACATGTGAAAACTCGGAGTGCAGCTGTAAGATTTAAATATTATATTTTCATAAAATAGAAGAATAGCTAATAATTGTTGTTCGCAATACTTGGATATGGGATCATCCACAATTTTTTTATTATGAAAGTTCATCTAAATTGAAATTGATAAGTACCTATATAGTTCTAGAAATTCTTAAGTGTTTTTGTTTGGTAAGCCGTAATATTTTTAAATTATTTTAATATTTAAGGTCATTAAATTTTTTAATATTTTAAAATCTAATAATTTTTAACTTGGCTGGTTAATACAGTTTCAGGATCTAGTTTTAATATAAATAACAAAATTGAAATATCCCATGTTCTAGTTTACTACTATGGTGGAGGACCCCATTCTGTTGGATGTATCTACGTATCATGCCTTATAATAATTGTCAGTTTTTGTATACCGATTCCATTGTGTATTTCTTAGGCTGAAATTTAAACGCCCTATTAAAAAATAAAAAAATACTGTGATTAAATGTGATTAGCGAGGAGTTGACTAGCACTGCTTTAACTCTGTTAATCGATTATGGATTATTTTACAGAAAAATATTTCAAATAACAGTTAGAGAAAAAAATAATTGTACATCATTTTTATTTGAAGTATTTTTCTCTAAAATAATCCATAAACGATTGACAGGGATAAAACACTGCTAGTCAACTCCTCGCTAATCCCACCCTTAATCACATGTTCATGCTACCACCCAATGTTTTTAAAATTTAGTTATAGTAAAAAATATCAAATACTAGATTAAAAGAGAAGATTGCACAGTAAAAAAAGTAAAATATTTTTGGTAGAAAATTTAAAATCACAGTAGAAAAATATCATTTGCAGAGATTTGTTTTCACAGTAAAATAAAAATTAACCTTTAAACGCAAATCAAAAAATCTGTCGTGGCCAGCACAATATCTCTCGCCACTTCCGTTTTTGGTTACATAAGTGTGTGGCGCAAGCAGTCTTGTGACATTGTTGGCCTTGACAAGCAGATATGGGGACCCGTGTCATAATGACAATTAGTAATTATGTACATAGATGGCAAATGTCAGAATTTTTCATTAAAAATTTCAAGATTTTCTAAATTTACGTACTTAATTTGTCACCAGGAGTGTGGAATTTACTTGTCGAGGAAAATAAACCACTTGGAATTGGAAAATCACTAAATTTAGAATGAAAAATTATGATACTTGTACATAATTACTAGCTATCATTCTGACACGGGCCTCCCATATCTGCTTGTCAAGGCCAACAATGTCACATGGCTGCTCGCGCCGTATTGTATTTAACATTTCTTGTATACCTACATTCTACACCGAAAATTCTACTTATATCTAATCTTTATATTTAGATTTTTTAATTTTAAATTCATTCTATGAAGAATTTTTGTCTTACTCTTCTAATTTTTTGAAATGTTCCCAATTCATTGTCGGGATTGACAGTATTTTTGAAGGGTATATGTAATATACCTATAATTTTAAATATGTAACTATTAATACAATAAGAAATAATATAATGTATGTCATTGTATGTACCTCCCAGAAATAATCTTCGGTAATGTCTGTTTTTTTGACACTGACATTTATCTGTCAGTTACAAATTTTTTAATTTTTCAATTGGTTTCCATGACATTATTTGGGCTGTGAGATTTATTACAACAAATTATTATATACCTTATATTTCTTTATCTCTAAATCTATAAAAGATATAATAAAATATTTATATGTATCGGATAGAGAATTTACTCTTCTTTAATACTAGTAAAAACAAAAATTTTAAAAAAATATTTAAAATATTTTTTTAAGAATCTGCTACTTCCGGTTTTCCAATTATTACCAAGATCTTTTCAGCTCTTCCCAGTAATGTCCGATTTAGAAATACGTAGTTGAACAGTTATAAAGTATTATAGTTTTTGAGAAATCGTCCTTCCAACATCCCCACACACACATACACACACATACATCCACACACACACACACACACACACACAGACATCGTAAAAATATTAAAATCGGATTGTAGGAACCTTAAAACGTGCTTAATCATTAAAATCTGGGTATGCGATTTTTAGTATGAATCCAATACCTCTCTTAACGAGAAGTAAAAATTATCAATTCATCAAATACAGGTACATACAGAAAAATGGTTAGCTTAGGTTAGGTAAAAAAAGTTATGTCTGGTTATGTTAATTTGTATTTTACTATGAAAATCGTCCTGGTGGTGTAGTGAACAACATAGTACGACCCAGGTTCGAATCTCGGGTAAGATGTGGCTGTTTATGAGTGTCCTCAATGTCCTCATCTTCGTCAATGCAATGTGTACAGAACCAGCATAATTCATTAATTGTAATAAGTTGTACGGAACCTTAATATAAGTACAGTGGTACCTCGGCATACGAACTTAAACTTAATCCGTTCCTGTTCGCGGTTCGTATCTTGAAACGTTCGTATCTCGAAACTCAGTTTTTCAATTTATTTTATGGAAATTCTATTAATGTTGTGTTAGTCGCATACTAGATAAAAATAACAACTTAACAACTAGATATTGTTTAGCGCTAAATGTGAATATACTTGTATGCAAAGGTACTATGTTGTTCGTATCTCGAGAATAAGTTCGTATCTAGAGACAAAACTGAGTTATAAAAAAAGTTCGTATCACGAAAAATTCGTATGTAGAGCGGTTCGAATGTAGAGGTACTGCTGTACAATAAAGAATTATTATTATTATTTTACTTTGAAAATCTTTTGTACTGCGCAAATAATCGTTTTCTACTGTGAATATAAATTTAACACTACATATTTTACTTTTTTAAATCCTATCCTATTTATTATTTCTAACATTAAATAATAGGGTATTTGATAAATTTTGGGAATGTGTTTTAAATTGTACATATACACCTAATTATTTATGCAAAATTATTAGGAGTATTATATATATTTTTTAATCGTTAATACATTTAAAATCGGGTTTTTAAATTTTTGTTTTCCGCTAAAACTCTCATGCCGCACATGACGTCACGGTTTAGTATAGTTTAGTAAATACTTTGTAAACATAAGAAGTTTTTTAGTGTTTATCTGTATTTCCTTTTCTCTATATACCACTTACAAGAAGTTTTAGAATTCATCTTAGAACTTATTATGTATCGTGACTTCATGAGCGACAAGCGGGAAATTTGAAACAAAAATTGAAAAACCAGATTTTAAATGTATAACGATTAAAACAATATATAATAATAATTTTGTATGCATAATTATGTGTACATATAGAATTTAAAACACTTTCCTAAAATTTGTCAAATACCCTATTAAGTTTTTGTGACATATTATTAATTGATAATTAAAAATTTGTACGAGTATATTTATTTAATGATGTATAAATGATATTTATGACAGACCGTCATTTTCTGAATTTTTCCATTATTATTACCTAACTTTATTAATTACACTCCACATTAATGCATTTTGTAATAAAGCATTATTTCAAGTTTAAGAGGTATAATTAGGTAATATAATGATAATGTGCAAAAATAAAAGTCATTTTTGTTTAAGATGAATTTAATAGAAAAATATGATTATCCAGCAGAAAGTCATGAAGTTGAAACAGAAGATGGGTATTTAATTAATTTTCACCGAATTGCTAGACCTGGTAAACCTGTCGTTTTAATGCAACATGGAATGTTGGCTTCTTCTGATACCTGGTTAATGAGAGGTCCTGATGAAGATTTAGGTAAAGAAATAATTATTACTAAGGGAATTTTGAATTTACCCCCCTTAATTTATAAAGGAACTATAAGACTTGTAAAACATCTGTTTCTATTTTTTAAATAATGGAGTATAATTAGGAATTATTATTCAAAATAGTTTTTCCTTGCGGAAAAGTGGCTTCTTAATTTCTTCAAATAAAAGTTGTAGAGAATTAATGTCTTCATCCAATTCAAAAAAAATATGTATTTCAAAAAGTATGAACCCTCTGTCTTTCATATTTGTGTTGGTTACATGTACAACAAATAACAAATGACGATATAACACCTAAACATAGCCACCTACGAAAGATTGATTATCTTTTATCAAGGTGTTAAATATTACTCGGTCTTTAGTTTTACTAAATATGTGTTTAATTCGTATTCATTATAGATTAAGGGTTAACAATCATTTCTGCTTTTGTTGTCGTTTTAAATCTAAGTGTATTGTTGTGTTTAGTAAAATATATATGTTTGGAGCAGATTTTTTTTTTAAAAATGGAAAATTTTAATTTTTAAGTAATAATTAATAATAATTTATAAACAGTGGAAAACTTAGAATAATTAAAAACTAAATTTTCCACTGTTTACAAATTATCGTTAGTAATTATTACTTAAAAATAATAATTTTCCATTTTTTTAAATAATTTTTCTACTCTAAATTAAAACAACAAAAGCAGAAATGATTATTAACCCTTGATCTACAATGAACACGTAATAAACACCCATATTTTTAAATAAAATTAAAGACCGGACAATATTTTCACCTCGATAGGTGAGTATATTTAGGTGTTATATCGTCCTTTGTTATTTGTTGTAGATGTAGAATTACCAACACAAGGTTCATGCTTTTTGAAATTCATAGCTTTTTTGAGGATCCCCTAATTTTGCCCATGTTAAATGCTTATGGTCAGATTTTTGTTTTACATCCGGTATATTATCCGGGTGAGAAATGAAAAATGAACATCCGCATAATTTGTGTGTAGTGGAGTATTCTACATTTTTATATATATTTTTTGAAAGTATGTGCTCTTTTTCGAAATGTAAATTATAAATTTTGTGTGAGTTTAATTAAATTTATGTCAAAATGATTTATTGAGTTATAAGAAAAAATAATTAATTTTATCGAATTGGCGTATGTTTTCCCGATGACAGTTCTAAATGATGATAGCGCTAATAAGAAATTAAACTTTGTTCATAATACATTATTTTTTTTATGTGAATACTAAAAATTACCTGAATATTAAAAATTACAAAGAAATAATCAAATACAGTAATTATTAGGGATTTTATTTGACAGCAGACTACTGATAATTGACATTTTTTTCATTATTGTGATTTGTGTTTGCATTCTGACTAAACAGAGGGCAAAATTTATATCTCTATTTAAACTACGGACTCCAGACTTTTTTGACTGTCGAGTCGTGACTTTTATGGATTCTTTCCATTTTACTATTACGCAATTATGATAGGACAAAAAAGAAATAACAATAAAAAAAGTAATAATAATTAAATAAATGTGTAAGACAACACAATAAAGATAATTATAATCTGTTTGAAATTACATGACATTAATGGCCCGCATTATAAATGTCCAGTTAAATTTTACTAAATTTACTATGGAACTAAAAATAATTCATGTAAGTGGACGTTGCGTTTAAATACCGGCTTTTAAACATTTAAAATGTTTATATACAACTGCTTAGCAATTATAATAGTGGGAAACGATATCGACCATTTTAGGGACCCTTTGATTTAAACAATACTACATTCAATTGGAGCTCTGTAGTTTATGGACTAAAATGAACAGAATTTTCTTCTTTGATTAATTTAACTACTTATATAGGGTATAAAAATTCGTAAAAAAATTAAATATATACATTTCAATGTGCTGATTCTCAATGAAAAGTATTTTTTTTTAAATTCAGAAAATTATTTCTTATTTTTCATTTAATTCCATTTTAATGCGCCACTGCCCACATGAAAGTTTTAATAAAAATAATGAATTATCTAATCACGTAACAGACATTGAATAATAGGCGATGGGAAATAAGATCGCAGCGCCAAAGTGGAATTAATGTTAACGGGATAATTTGACATTTACTAATTGTATTTATGCATTAAGTGTATAATATTAAGGGATATTACATATGTAAACGTAAATATTATAAACATAATAGTTAACACTTGTGTTTATATAATCAAGAAAATGTCACGTGTATAATTTATCCCGGCAACTATAGTTCCGAAAATACCACCAGATGTCATATTGCTTATTTACATCGTCTATAGGACATAAATGAATTCGTGGTTATTTATTTTAGTTGAAAAATACATTGAGTTATCTATAAATTCTTTTAGTATTTTACATAATTTGAAATTTACATACCTACTTGTATATTTACAATTTTAGCATTTTTATTGGCTGATGAGGGCTTCGATGTTTGGATGAATAACGTTCGTGGTAATGTTTACTCCAGAAAACATAGAACTTTAAATCCAGACTCTGATAGAAAGTTTTGGGAATACAGGTAAATATATGTGATTTTACTCATTTCCCTGCCTTAATTTTTGGTAAAATGACTTTGAACGTCCTTTTTTGAGAAACTCGTTATTGTTGTTGCATATTATTGTGGTCGTTCCGAGGGCCAGACCCCTCATCAAGGCTTTAATCTAACAAATTTGTAAAATATTGGTTTTTACATGTATAAAGAGTTTCACAAAAAGGCCGCCCACGTTCATTTTACCGGTATGGACGAATAAATATGTTAAAAAGTAGACAACATCAAAGATATAATTGAGTTAAGATAATATTTATTCATGAAAAGAAAGTTAAATTCTATGAGTGAATAAATATTCTTAACTTACGTGTTTTATACAATATGTTATTCAGTTTTGACGAAATAATAATAAAAACCATTATAATATTTAATTTTGACAAAATAGAAAACTAATCAATTAGTAGGCTGTGCATGACAATCGTAGTTGATAGATGTCAAAGTCGTTTATTTATAAATTATAAACAAGCTTTATTTTCTGTCATTTGTGTCATGAAAAATAATAGGCGAATTTTCGCGACGGACCAAACATGAACCACGGTTATACATTTGGTTCATGAAAACGTCACTCTTATGACGTAAGAAAGGATATCGCGAGAAATCAGTTTGGTTAAACCTGTTGCATCATTCGGCGGTTAATTTTAAACGATGGAGAAATATATGAGTTATATTATAGATGAATTTATGGAGATGGACATGAGTTATTTAGTATGCGATCTTTACATATTTCGAAATATTTTGTAACTACAGGATCTGCAAATACTTGATTGTATTATTTGTAAACAAAACTTTAACCTAACTTTTACCTTTATTTAACATATCAACAGTTCCCCTGTCAACTTCCACTTCAAGCATTTGTAATCCATTGGAAATTGTGACTTTTTCCATATTTGTAATTTATTCTCTCAAACGCTCAGTGTATAAACAAAATAAAGGTAGACTGGCTCATAAAATTTATTAACCAAACCGCTTTGGTTCGTCGCGAAAATTCGCCTAATGAAAATGGCTGATCTGTCTGATCACAGACGCAATATATTGCGTCTGTGGTCTGATAAAGATACTGTTATTTTCGTGTCTTATGTTATTTTAAATGCATTATTTGTTACAGAGAAAATTAAAAATTTGTTAGAGTGACTTAATTTTGTAATTCACTAGCATATAAACAGTTACTTATAGTTGTTGATATAGAGTTAATAGGTCTGTTCGTTTGTATTACACTAACTGGCACATGTACTAAGAATATGTCATTAATGCAGTGTAGTAAAAAATAATACTCACTTGTTTTCTAAACAAACGCACAAATTAGACAAGTTAGTGCAGATTTTATAGGTTAATTACCAAAAATTCAAAAATAATGTTTTCTTTGATGTTATAAATTGCACTGTGTACTAGCTCGGGAAGTAGTACATTTTTGACAAGTTAGAGCAGTATGAACGAGTACAAACGAACACTGTGCTGACAACTTAGAACACACAAACGAACAAATTTTTCACAAAAATTACAAGTTTGTGCAGCTAAAACCATTCAAACGAACAGACAGTGTAAAACGTCAAAATTGAATAAAATAAGTTAGTTTAAAGTTATGAGAAAAGCGTATAGAGAAAGGGAAGCACTTAGGTCGAACAATGATATATCATTTTTATTTGTAATTATATACAATGCTAAATTTGCTGTTTCTTTTTTAATTACCGTGGTGAACAGTATATATGTCCCTGTTATGTATTTGAATTTATATAATTATCTTTATTTATATACTGTAATGTTTGTTTTAGTTTCCATGAATTAGGTTATTACGATTTACCTGCAGTAATAGATTATATTCTGAATGTCACTGAAGAAAAATCTCTTGTTTACATTGGACACTCAATGGGAACTACTGCATTCTTTGTTTTATGTTCAACCCGACCAGAATACAATAACAAAATTTCTATAGCACATAATCTTTCACCTGCAGTATTAATGATACATAACTTTAATCCAATTTCAGATATTCTAATTTCATCTGTTCCATCTCTATCGGTAAATATAAAAACTATTTAAATACGAGTGTCACGCTAGAATCAGGTAAGCCGTAGAAAACAAAATTTGCACTATTATTTTAAACAGATATTCATATGTCATAAGTTGCGACTTTAGGCTATTTTTCGGACTTATTTAAAATTTTCTGGGTAGGTTTTCGTCTGAAGAAGAGATTGATGCTGCAATGAGGTACATCACTGTATACTTTCGTCTGAAACTGAAAGTATAAGTAAAACTAAGACTATTGGTCAAATTCCGGTGAAAAAATTCTATTATACTCTGTTCCTCCTCACCAATTCAGTATTGTAGAGAATAGGGCATAGTTTTAAACTCTCGATGGCATTATGATACTTTTTTTTATATCTTAATAAAATGTTAGATGACAGCAGTTGAATACCGCCATTTTTTAATATCGTCTGTTTAAAACTGGCGCTGATGTGAGCAAAATCTACTGAATTGGTAAGGTAGAATCGTAGAATAGAGTTACGGTCCCCCAAAGTTTGAGAAAAATAGATGTGACGTCACGAATGTAAGTTTTCATTTCAAACTTAAGTGTTCTTGAAGTTATGCTCTTTCTAAATTATATTCATAAAAAACAGGGTGACACTGAAAAACGGGCCACTCAAAATAACTTATAAAATTATTTTTTAATTTTCTTGATATATTTGTGAACTTCGTTTACGGGCTCACAATTCACAAATCAAGGTATTTGGCATAATGGTAGCGCTTCCGGTTTAACCGGAAGTGACATTAACTTTCATATTTCAAATGAGATACCTATATATTTTTATATATTTGGGAAGCTATGTGAAATTACGAATTGAACGATATTTTTACTGAAGAAATAAATTACAAAAACGTAAAAGAAAATTATGAATAATTAACATGCTAGGCGCTAGGGTATGATATTAGGCAGACTTTGAAAACAGTTGAAATAATATTGAGTAATATTTAAGTTAATTGTTCAAACAGTAAGTTATTTTTGTAAAATTCTATATTTTGTTACAAAAAAAAAATGATCACTTTGTTAACACAGCCTACCTGATATAGAATATCAGCGTTTTGGCGTGGAGCGTGTACCACAGGGGCCACTTTTATGCCATTTAAAATTCGAAATAATTTTTGGCGTCGGTCGGGATCAAACCCGGGTTCCCAAATTCGGGACAAGACACTCAGGCACATGGCCATGAAAGCCCATTCCAAAAGGTATTCCAAAAAAAGATTGGTTGGGAAGTGGAAGGATACAATGTTGAAAGCTACATATGTACTTTGCACATATTTAAAATAAAATTCTACTCATTCTCAATAATTCTAGCGTGACCCTTGTATTTCTAAAATTAAGTTAGTTACTGGAATTGGGATTGACTTAGAGCTCGGTCAACGAGCCGTGGGCGATTGGCTTGGACTTGGACGCGGTGTTTGGCGTTAAAATTGTGGTAGAGATTTGAAGTGCAGTATTGTTTAAAGGGAAGTATAGTATGACAACAGTAAACACAGTTTGGGTACCTCTTAGACAAGTTCATATTGAGGTGTTGCAAAAAAAAAATTAACATATTTTTATTCTGAAATCCGAATAAGTACCTTCTATAGTATTAGTAAATATGATTTTCTGTTCAACACAGTAGCAACTTAAAAGTATACTGTTTGAATTGGCGCCAAATTACACTGCCTGTGACGTCCAAGAAATACTAGCCAATGACAGAATTGGAAATATAAAAATTAAACAATATTTATTGTTAATTAATTATAAAAATATTTATGTTTATAGCAAAATCATCTTCACTGAATGAAACTATGACTTTGTAAATGGTTTTATGTTTAATTGAGACAACCATTTCATTCTTCTTTCTTCGTTTTGAGGCACTACTAAAACTTTTTTTTTACTATTATTACTTTTATTTGGCCACACTAGCGCAAATTCTTTTCTACAGCCATGAGTCTTTACAAAATATAAAAATAGAACTGGTAGCTAGTACATAGTTGACAGCTGTCACTTGTTTAAATTCTGTCGACGGCAAATGTAAGCCACTCCCTCATTGGTGAGTAGTTTTCTGACGTCACCGAGCGACAGTAAAGGCGGCAATTTAAGTAATATGAAAGAAAATTAAAAATACGGGTTATTTATTTTATTTTTTCGATTAAAGCAAAGAAAAAAATCGTGTTACACCTCATTTTGTCACCAGGCGGCTACTTCATTTTCTTCGCCAATAAGTTTAGTAGAGGCGTTAATTTCTGCTCATTTGTGTGGTTTACAATTAATTTCTTTTAGAGAGTATGTCACGAGGAACAAGTTTTCGAAATATTACCTTTAAGAGAATCAGTTACAAAATTAGGACAAGCTTTCTGTGACGAATCTTCTCCATTTCAACAGTATTGTATTGCTGGTATGTTCATGCTAACTGGTGTAAATTATGCACAAATAAACAGGGTAAGGGTATGATATGTTTATCAACAAATGCATAAATGCTTATAACTTAATACAGGGATCTCTAGATTACATTCTTAAGGGATATTTGTAATATTTTTGAGGCACATTTTCATTTAAATTTTTATGGAACCCCAGAAAATTAGAGGAGCTTCCAATGACTCTCAAATTATTTCCAAAAGAGTATTTGATAAAAAAATTATTTAGTTGAAACATATTTGCATTATAATGAATAAATTTTGTTATAACATAAACATAACTGTAATGTTAACAGAAATATTCAAGAGTATTAGAGAATAATAATATATTTTTAAGAAACATTTTCACATTTAGTACAAATTATGTCAAACGCAAAAGTGAAATTCCTCTATTATATTTCTTATGGCTAGTGCCCAAATACCCTACGTATTACAGATATAGGAATATAATCTAAGATTCTAAGATGTTTCTGCTATAATAATATTGTTTTGTTTTAGACTGCCTTTGCTTCTTATCTTGAATATTTTCCCGCGGGAGTTTCATTAAATACTCTTGTACATTTTTACGGAAATATTAGAAGCGGTAATAGAACTTTATATTTATTTTATAACACATTGAAAAATATACCGAGTGTAATACGAAAAGCTGGCGATGGGCCTTTAATATGGGAACAATGTTTTTCCTTGCGCAAAAGTGTCTCACTAATTTTAGACAATGCTTGAAATAAATGTAAAGATTAAGTTCTGCATCCAGTTCACTAATCATATTTTATTTTGCACGTAATCGAATAAGGCCCGGTATTTTCACTTACGAATAAAGTTTCGAATAAGTATTCGTTAAATAAATTTATTCTATATATTTATCCAACGAATAACTCCATTGCGTCTTTTCACACATTTCACAAAAACAAATAGCTATCTGTCGAATAATTTTAACATTCGTGAATTGGTAACCTTGCAGAGTGAATTTATGTCAGTAGAGAAGGATGGAGTTTTGCATAACCACGTTAAGCAGACAAGGATGAAATATGTTAAATTTTTTTGAATCTGTACTTGTCAAAATTTTGTTTGACATCCTTAATGTCATCTATATCCTTCTGCATTTTTAGTCCCGCGAGAGTGTAGTTTAACAAGTAATATATTGCAGTAATCATACGCGGTAAACGCAATCATATGTATATTGTAAAATTGTCCTTATAATTTTTATATATTCCTTTCAGTTCGAGGTAAATGAATATTGTATAAAAGTATTCAAAATCCGAAAATATTTTACTAGCATCAAATGTCAGGATCTTTATAATGATTTACCTATGTATGCACTGTTTGAGATCAAATACGAACCGTAATTTGTAATAATAAAATAAGAACAGTTTGTTTTCATAATCGGAATCTGTCAAAAATTTCCTTGATGTGTGTGGTTAGGTCGCTATGTAATCGTGCGTTTTCGATTTCTCGCATTATTTATTCCTTCATAGTTCAAACAATCATCAGAATCATTAAAAATATTTAATATATCCACTTTGTTAATAATCTGCACTATGTAGAAATGTACTGTATTTACGAATAAACCCTTTATTCGCTACCCAACTAGCGAATAACTTATTCCGCGAATAACAGATGCTATTCTTTCGAATAAATTTATTTGCAAGTGAAAAGACAACAAAAATATTTATCCGAAGGTTAAGTTTATCTTTAGCTTTATTCGGAAGTGAAAATACCGGCCCTAAATCGAATTTAAAATTATAAAAGTTACATTTATACATAGGTAGTGT
The DNA here is from genome assembly GCA_951394225.1 of Harpalus rufipes. Classification (NCBI taxonomy): domain Eukaryota; kingdom Metazoa; phylum Arthropoda; class Insecta; order Coleoptera; family Carabidae; genus Harpalus; species Harpalus rufipes. Next base: position 17,681,170 of record OX596276.1, on the reverse strand, counting down.
TAGGTAATTAAAAAAAAATCTGATGTGGCCAGCACAATACCTTCTGTCAATCCTGTGTATTATGTACAAATTCCATACATAATTTTTCTTGCAAAAGATTCTAAATTTTATGATTCCCTTTCTCGGCAACTGAATTCCATACTCCTGATAACAAATAAACCACATGAAATAAGAAAATCAGGAAAATTTTGAATGAAAAATTATGACACTTGTCACATAATTAATTGCTGTTATTTTGACACGGGTCCCCATATCTTTTTGCAAAGTGACGTAACTGCACGCGCCCTATACATAAATTTTCATGCAAAAGATCTTATATTACCAGTAAAATTATTTCATATACAAACTATGCAAATTGCACTTGACACTGACATCTTCTTCTTTAGTTTTTCCCATTTGTTAGGGATCGCTATTTTTATTTTCTTCTTCCACTCATTTTTGTTTTGCGTGTCGTCCTCATTCAGTTTCTTTTCTCTCAAGTCTTCCAAAATACAGTCCTCCTATGTTTCTTTCACCTTCTATTATTAAACTATTCATTTTTCTTCCAATATATTTATCCTCATGACATGTTCAAACCAATGTAATCGTCTCTTTTATATCTTTCTAAAAACTTCTAACATTCGAGTTATTTCCCTTATTCTTTCACTAATTTACTTTTTATTGATAATGACATCTGGCAATTTGAATTTTCTGAATATATTAGCAGTTTCCATGGTTAAGTTAGCATAGCTGGCTGATTTATGAAATTTATTATCTTTATAATTCTTTAACTATATATCTATTGAATATAAAATATAAAATGCAATCAAATCATATAGAGAATAATATATTCTTTTTATGTTATAATAATATTTAACTGAGTTTGTCATGAAAAACTGTTAAAATCTTCAAATGAGGATACTTCTTGCTGACCAATTATAACCAAAATCTAATCAAGTCTACATATGGTTGTAAGGAAGAGGAATACGCAAGAATTGTAATTTTTGGAATTCTAGTATTGGACATATCGCGACCGAAACCGCGGTCACACACACACGAACACACACCCACGTCCACACACACACATACAGACATCATCGTAAAAATAGTAAAATCGTATTATAAAGACCCTAAAGCGTGCTTATTCAATGAAAACTCACCATCGAATTTTTTGACCAAAGACAATACCTTCCTTACCTAGAGGTGACGGAAGGTAAAAACATCACAGGCAAATATAATAACGTTTTGCTTGTCAGAAATGTTCTTTTTGACTTATTGTCAAATGTAATTTTGTATTAAAATATATTAAAAACGAGAATATCAATCAAAATGGCAAGCGCTAGCATATAATCGGCGAATTATCATACAACCGAATTAATGATTTTTTACCTCCGTCAGCTTTAGGTAAGGAAGGTATAGTCCGCGAGCCAGGGTACAAATTTGGTCAATCATTTCCTCTCGGGCGATAACTTGTAAAATGCTTCAGAGAGTTGTATCATGAAGCTCCGTGAACGTCAGCTGCGGTTCGGTGGGTGGGTTAAGGGTGCGTTAACGTATTGCGGGTCGCATACACAAAATAGTGATTTTTTTGTCAACAATTTATTTTTTCTGTGTAATGATATTTCTCTTAAACATTACATAATTAAAATACATATTTTTTAGTTTGTGGAATGAAATAAATATTAGTTATTTTACGTTATTGTTGACAATAATAAAAAAAATATTTCTCGAACTAAATGATAAAATCGCGCCAAATTTATCTCAAACCATAAAGTTTGTAAAATATGTTAGTAATACTAAATTTGAACTTTATTGCTCTGCTGGATGTTGAGAAATTGGTGACAAAATATATGGTGAAATAATTGGCCTCAATAGCAAAAGTTTTCGTAAAATAGTTCACACTATTGTCTATAGATGTCTATCCTCGTGTGTCGGTATTATAGAGTAAAGCGTGGCAAATTTAAAATGAGACAAAATATAATATTGATAATAAGATTGATTTTAATTGCAACAAATGGAATACTTTTTACATTATTAATCTAAAAAAAATATATGTATTCTACAATATAAACTAATATAATTGTAAAAAATATTTTATTTGCATTATTTCAGAGAAGTTTAAATGAAGTCGTGTGGGCAAAGAAATCGAAACAAATGTTCAGAATCATAATTTTTCTTCATATACGAACAGTTATTTATTAGAATGTCAACTGTTTAATTCTAGATCTTTAATTTTTAATTGACAAAAAAGAAAAATATTTTATTTTGTAAAGTTATATAAATAATGAATGAAACTAAAAATTGAAATAAATATGAAATCTCCGTGAAAGATAAAAAAATACAATAAAAAAAAATATTTGTGAAACATCTGTGTTCTAAAGTATTAAAGATGGACTATTTAGAAACAATGGAAATCCAAAAGGCTTTGAAAGACGGTAAAGTTCTTAGGAACGAACAAATAGACCTTTATAAATCTCCATTGGTTTGTCTACTTTGATCCCCATTCTTGTAATTATAACTGCTATGTAAATTGTATCATGTTTTCGTCTCAATTAGTTCTTTCCTGATGATGGCCGAACAAGCCGAAATACGTATTGAAATAAAATTTCACTTATTGAAACTAACCGAGTATTTAATTTTTTGTATTATCATTTTTTATACTATATCATTTAATATTTGAGAATACTGCGTTAGGACATGTTAATGTACTTCTAAAATTTATACAAAAAAATATTTTTCCTGCAAAATAGCTATTTTCTTTGTAGCTGAACAAATTGAAAATCTAGCCAGCATCTAACCAAGACGGACGTTGGTTGAAAGTTGTAAAAGTTAACGGTCGGCTTATTCGCTTTGTGTCTTCCAGGTAGACAACGAAAAATACCGTTATGTTAGTATGGATCAGAACTGTAATTCGCCATCTATTAGGGATATTTGTATATATACAGAGGAGTAGTTGTACGTTAAAGCGCTACTACATCATGGCGCTGTTTAGAAAACGCACCCTTAAGCAGCGGTAGCCTCCCACGCACGTTGAAAAAAAAATGAATTTTAATCATTTCCTCCCGATTGAAAATTTATCAAATTATAGCTAATCCAATATCTTAAAGAAAAAAAAAGGTCAGTTGACTATAAAGTTGTGGATAATACGTAAGCTGGTCACACGCACATGATAAAAATATATATAAAAAAGATTATATCTTTCAGTTAGAGCATAAAATGTCGAATAACTTTAGACACGTCATTTCCTCCCGGATAAAAATTTGTAAGCTGATAGTTAATATGATCTTGTAAGTAATAAAAAAAGTCAGCTAGCAATATGCCGAGAGAAAACTCGTCAGCTGGTGCATTTAAATAGGCGATAGATGCTCCTGTCTGGCTCCTGCGTTACACCCTTCAGAGCATAAGCTGACAATCTTCCCACCGAGATATAGCCAGCTGACATGTTTATTTATTCACAATATCATATAAAATATAAACTGTCATCTGATAAATTTTCAATTGAGAAGAAATGACTGAATATATATATTTTTGACCAGCTGACGTATTATCCACCACTTTATAGTCAGCTGACTTTTTTTCTTAAATTTTCAATCGGGAGGAAATGATTAAAATTAATTTTTTTTTCAACGTGCGTGGGAGGCTACCGCTGCTTAACCCACCCACCGAACCGCAGCTGACGTTCACGGAGCTTCATGATACAACTCTGAAGCATTTTACAAGTTATCGCCCGAGAGAAACTTGGTCATGAAAATCTGTTGCTGGCTCGCGGACTAGTATTGTCTTTGGTCAAAAAAGTCGATAGTGAGTTTGTTATGAATAAGCACGTTTTGGAGTCCCTACAATATGAATTTACTATTTTTATGACGATGTCTGTATGAGTGTGTGTGTGCCTCTGTGTGTTTGTATGTGACGATCGTTTCGGATCGTATAACTCCAATACCACGATTCCAAAAATTATATTTTTTTCGTATTCCTCAAGTTTAGATCCGTATGCAGACATAATTAGATTTTGGTTATAATTGGTCCACGGAAGTACCCTCATTTGCAACTTTTAACAGTTTTTCTTGAGAAAAATTAGTTAAATATCATTTTTTGACATTTATAATTTAAAGAATATATTATTCTCTAAACGATTGGATTACATTTTATACTTCATATTCAATAGATATAAATACAGAATTAAAGAATTGTAAAGATATTAAATTTCATAAATCAGCTAGCTATGCTAACTATGAAAACTGCTAATTATATTCAGTTAATTCAAATTGACAGATGTCAGTGTTAATGAAACGAATATGATTGTGGTAAAGATGAGGATATTGTGGTAGATGTTGGCGAAGACACGGAAAGATAGGGTAAGGAATTAAAGGATAAGGGAAATGGCTCGAGTGATAGAAGTTTTTAGAAAGATACAAGAAAGGCGATTACATTGGTTTGAATATGTCATGAGGAGAGATGTAGAATATATTGGAAGAAGAATGAATAGTTTAGGAGAGGAAAACCAAAGATAAGATGGAAGGACTGTATTGCGCCAGAAAACGAACTGAATAAGGAAGACACGTAACGAACCGGCTACGGACACCGGTGCGGTACACCTTCTGCACTCTCTCTCACCTGCCTGCAAACACCAACTGCGCTGACTCAGAGATAGCCAATTTTATAACAAACTTGCTCACCCTACAGTCACCAGGTTCGCGGTAGACGGCCGGCACACGCCGTCTAAGGCTCGATGAAGAGCTAACGCTCTTTTGAGAGAGCACACATACTCTCCGCTGAAAAACCGTTAAAAATACGTAAAAAGGTTCAAAATTGGTTATAACCATCTTGCAAATACCCACTATTTTAAATAAAAAATATAAAAAAATACAAACTCATTCGGAATCGAACAACAAGCGACATTTAATATAATCAAACAATTGCACTGTATCCATAATCTTCAAAATACAAAAAAAAATAAAAAACGCAAAAACATTTTCACTTGTGGGATTTGAACTAAGATTTGAATAAGTATACTTTAGAAAAAAGTAATTTGCTAACCAAAAGACTACAACGCTAAACAAGAAAATTTAATTCAAATGCCTATGGCTCGCTTTTCGTATTACACACCGTATTGATTGTCAAAAATGTCTACTATTTTCAAGAATGCGGATTTTTATATTTTCTAAATACATCTTCTAAATTAATCAACGTTTGTTGATCGTACTGCAAAGTTCCTATATTTAGTATAAACACAATCCAGTATCAATATCATAGTAATGACCAAGTTTTCTAAATTATATCAAAAATATAATTATTGGGTGGTAGCATGAATAGTGATCTGTCAATTGTTTTTGGTTTATTTTAAAGAAAAATACTTCAAATAAAAGTTGCGTACAATTAATTTTTCTATAACTTTTATTTGAAGTTTTTTCTCTAAAATAAACCATAAACGATTGACAAAGTTAAAACACTGCTAGTCATCTCCTTCCTAGTCATCTCCTAATCACCATTCATGCTACCACCCATTGTTTCTAAATGTAAATTATATCTTCAGAAGGGCTTTTATTTTATTATTTAATAATAATTAACTGCCTTTTAAATTTCCTCTATTTGGAAAATAGTTCGACAGTATGACAAAGTATTTATTTGTATATCAAGGCCGTGAAATCACTCTTTAGCGTTCCGAGAGAAAATTTTTCGCTGAGTCCGCTAAAGGATTTCGCGGACAAGGTGTACACACTATTTTTTGTGCAACCGTAAAACAATATATGTAATTACAAATTTTATTATATTTAAATAGTTTAATTTATTAAAATAGAAAGGCGGCTTTGATGGGATTGACATTTGATAAAAAAAAAACAATTAGTTGTGTAAAATACGTTGAAAAGAAGAAAAAGTTATTTCAAAATTAACTCTTACAATATTTATTGTATTTATTTAAAAAAAAAACAATACCAAGAAACTTATTGTCATATTTTAGAAACGTCACTGTTATTGTCATATTATTATCCGTCATATCAATTCTCAAGTATCAAAGTGATTTTAGGTTACATCCAATTTCTCTGCCGTTATTATAATAACGGCCGCGAAATTGGATTTCGTGGCCTGTATTGCGTCTGCGAAATAATTAATTTACGTCCAGTTGCACAAAAAAAAAGTTTAATATTCTCCAATAACATTTATAACAACTAAATAATTATTTGTTTCTTATTAGGATCATTTAGGCGTTTGAATTACGGTGAACAGGAAAATTTAGTAAGATATGGTAAAAGATATCCTCCTGAATACAACTTGAAGAAAGTTACAGCCCCAGTAGTTTTATATTATGGAGATGGAGATTTTGTTGTTGATAAAATGGTAAAATGACGTAAGTTGTACTAATTAAAACTATACTTTATACTTCCTTTTTTTAGGACACCGAAGCTTTGGCTGCCAGATTACCAAATTTAATTAATGTTATCAGGGTTCCTTTTCCAAATTTTAATCATGTCGACTTCATAGTTGGAAAAGATGCAAGAAAACTTTTATATGAACCTTTAATAAAGCTTACACAAAAATACGTTCATCATTTTGTATAATTTTATAATTTGTAAACATTTGTATGTTATGTAATTTATATGTTACTAAAAAATAATAATAGGAATTGATTATGTAATAACAAAATATATGTATGTATTAATTATTTTTTGCATTAAACAAGTTTTTTTTATCATTTTTATTCTTTTATATAACGAATTCAAATTTATTTTCATATGCCTCATAAAAGAGCCCTTGATGACGCGAAATGTGTAGATACGTTACACTGTATTCGCGTGCAGATTAGCGTCATCGCGGGACTGCCAAAAAAGATTTGCGTCAAAATAACTGTAGAGAATTTCAAATTTTTGTCATAATATTTAATGATTTAATATGTTTTATATTTCGATCATAATTTAATTGAGCTTATAAACCATTTTGTGGGGGGGGGGGCGGTCCCCATTTGTATAGTAAATATCGATATTCGATAGTCTTTTTTGTACTCATGCATTGAAATGTGTTGTTTCGCGTCGCCCAAGCAACGTCCGAAACGTCAATTCCCATGTCTCCACCAGATAAGCGATCGGGAAATTTTGGAATAAACACTCCCCTATTTCTAAAGCATTTCTTAAACAACTATATTTATAATAAAAAATCTGATGTGGTCAACACAATACCTCCCGTTTAATTTAATTTTTATTCATGTAAATACTTAAAATTAAATATAAATACCGGGTTCAATCCCGACCGACGCCAAATATTTCGAATTTTAAATTGCACAAAAATGACTCCTGTGGTGCACTCTCCACGCCAGCAATAAGTGCCCGTAAGGTGACACCTGGTAAACGCCCGCACGGTACAAATATATCATCATTGTTACCGAAATCTGTGTACAAAGCAGATTGGCAGACCCAGCAATGGGTAATATGCCGTGATGATATATTTGTTTTATTTATTTATATACTTACCTATATTCATTGCTGGCGTGGAGAGTGCACCACAGGGGTCAATTTTGTGCCATTTCAAATTATAAAATATTTGGCTTCGGTCGAAATCGAACCCGTTTCCAAGATTCGCGTGAAGTGACGCCTGGTTAACGCTTTTACGGAACAAATATGTCATCATTATTACCGACATCTGCGTACAAAGCAGACTGGCTCACCCATCAATGGGTAATATACCGTGATGATATATGTTTTTATTATCTTACCTATATTTTTCATATTTACTTATGCTGGAAACTGTATTAAGTTCCTTTCCATATAATTAATGTTCTATTTACTATTTTCTTTATAAAACGTTAATATTATTATTTCAAATATCTGTCAGTTACAAACATTTGAGATCTGAATTGTGTAACCATGTGTAAGAGTTGTGTTTAAAACGTAGGCTCCAGGATTAAAATTATAGATAGTTTATAAATTTATCCATAAAATATATAGAAAAAGTATTAATGCAAACCTGTAGAAAATTTAATAATCTTTAATTTTTATATAACATAAATCTCGAGAAAATAACATTTAAAGTTATTTTTCGAAGAAAAACTATTTTGAGCTTCCAGTAAAGTGTCATTTTCGGTTATCTGATTTACTCCAAAATCTAATGGCATCTTTCCATATAGAGTAAGGTAGAAATACAAGGTTTCAAAATTTTCTGAACGATAGTATTTGAGTTAGAGCGTAAAGAGGGTACACACACACACACACACACACACACACACATACACACAGACATCATCGTGAAAATGTTAAAATTGGATTGTAGGGACCTTAAAACGTGGTCATTTACCAAAACCTCAATATGCGATTTTTAACACGATCCCTATACCTCCCTTACCAAGGGTAGCGGGAGGTAAAAAGGAATAGTTTCTCAAACACTCTCTCGCTTAATAATAATAAGAGAAAATGGTGAAATACTGAATGAAATTTAATTTTAAAATAATGAATTTAGTGCATTTGGCTCACAATGTTGCCAACAATTTCAACTTGGCGGGAGTCGGCAAAACAGCACTCGGATAGTAACCACAAACGTAATGTAAATTGTAACACAACAATAAGAAATTTAACAAGTTTATTAAGTTTAAATTTGCTATATACTACAAGTGATATACTTGGTAAGTAATAAAAAATTATTTAAATACCATGATTAACATTACCTTACATAAAAATAAACATTAAATTCATTGGAATTTAAATTTGACACATCACTCTGAAATTAGCTACAAAGCAGTGTATATGTATAATACAATGTATAAATAACATTCATCCGGGAACCAAGCGTTCCCCCACTAGGTATGTAAATAACTATTACGTCCTGTAGACAAAAAACAATCGTTTCGCGTGTTAATAGTTGTCATGTAAATATCAACTTTTGGAGACAGTTTTCGACAAAATAACTTTTTAATCATTTAACTTGGTGTTAAAAAATGTTATTTTCGTCTTATTATATCAAATATACCTAATGGTTATATCATGTAACATGTAACAGGTCTTTAATTTGTATAAAATTACAGTACCTTAGTCCGTTGTTTTATCAATGAACTTTGTAAGAGTATAAAATTCCCAACATTTTTCTTTCAGATTATGTTTAGTAAATGTTAGAAATACTTGTAAATTTGCTGAAACCATGATGTTGCAAAACGATCTGGTTAAATATATGTGTGTGGTGTCTTTTTCTATTGGCATCAAGGGAAGTTTGTTAGATTTAGTGGGAAACAGATTATTGAATGAAAGTGAACAAGAAGAAAGAATATCATATGCCAAAACTCGGACTGTAGCTGTAAGATTAAAATTATTATATTATTAAATAGGAATGGCCATTGAAGTCTGTAGATTGCGACAGAGAACAAATTGGCGACTCCTGTTATTGAATATAATAAGCTAAACTATGTGACAGTGAGCCGAATTCAGCACTCTTCAATGGTGTAGTGATCGTCTCTAGTATTTTGGAAATAACTTGTATCCTTGCATCATTGCTTATATGTTTTTCTTTAATTTGGTATTTTTTGATAAGCTTCTTTAGTTAAAGAAGAGTGCTGAATTCGACCCATTATGTTTAAATAATGGCTACTAGAGTATCGTAAAACCCTTGCACAAATTATGTTTGCATAGTCCATACTTGACTCATACCGCAATTATAAGGGTAATTGTCATTTACTTACAAAAAAAATAAATCGATCAGGACCTTTCTATCTCTTATATAATACTACTTTTATCGTTCATTGTAATTTTGTTAGATCTGTCTCTCTCTGTTTCATACTTTGTTCAGTTTCACTACTACTATTATCGCTCATTGTACTACTTATAACTATATAAATAGTGTATTACGTATAACCCATACAAATTAATTAACTACTATAATTTGGGGCGTAACATAAGATTTTTACTAGCGCGTAGCTGATATACTCAAGTTTTATCATGAAAACAAACTATTGTAATTGTCATGCAATTAATAATCATTTTGATGTGTTATTGTTGTTATATTTTGTCAATTTAACCAAACACAACAACAATGTCACTTAACGCACAGAAATCACTAATAAAATAATGTATTTTTCACAAGTAACACACACGTGTCAAAGTGTGAACAGGATGAAATGAATAAAATGAATACCTACACTATCACAAAATATGCACACGAGCACATCGGCACCCAAATCGTATATCTTCAGTGATAAAAGTTGGTATACCGGCTAGACGCTTCTAGATTTTTTATATTATTCGGTTATTGTTTAGCATAATCCACAATTTTATAACACTTTTTACCTTGAATTTTACTACTTTAGAATAACTCATTAACGTTATCAGAATTATCTATTCTTGGAATACGAGTATAACCACAATTTACAACTTATATGAAATTTTAAAATTGTGCTTAAATAATAATTTAATTTATAATTGATCAAATTTTTTTTAAATAGAATTTTATATAGGACGATACAATTTAATTATCGTTTCGCGAAGAATATAATTTTATCGTCTTGTTTAGAAAATAGCTATTAATACCTTATAACGTATTCAACCGCAAAGAAAAAAATTTGTTGTGGCCAGCACAATACCTCTCGCCACTTCCTTTTTTTGGTTACATAAGTATAGGGCGCGAACGGTAATGTTACATTTTTGGGCTTGACAAGCAAATGTGTGGGCCCGTTTCAGAATGATAATTAGTAATTATGTACATAGATGTCAAATGTTAGAATTTTTCATTAAAAATTTCAAGATTTTCTAAATTTACGTAGTTAATTTATCACCAGGAGTTTAAAGTTTACTTGTATGCCTTAGATATTTAACATTTAATTCTGCTCCACATGGAATTGGAAAATCACTAAATTTAGAATGAGAAATTATGATATTTGACATCTATATACATAATTACTAGCTATCATTCTGACATGGGCCCCCATATCTGCTTGTCAAGGCCAACAAAATCATATGACTGCTCGCTCCCTATTGTATTTAACATTTCTTGTATACCTACACTCTACACCAAAAATTCTACTTACGCATATATCTATTCCATATATATTTAGATTGTTTAATTTTAAATTCATTTTTGATGAAGAAATTTTGTCCTCTTCTAATTTTTCGAAATGTTTCCAATTCTATTAATACATTAAGAAATAATATAATGTATGTACTTCCCAGAAAAAGTCTTCAGTAATGTCTTCGGATTTCTGACACTGACATTATCTGTCAGTTACAAACATATTAAATTTTCAACTATTTTCCATGGCCATTCTTTCGGCTGTAAAATTTATTATAACAGATTATTTTACATACTATATTTCTTCTATCTCTAAATCTATAGAATATATTGTAAAATATTTAAATGTATCAGAAAGAGAATTTATTTTTCTTTAATATTATCAAGAAAAAATTTCAAAAAATATTATTTAAAAGATTTTTTTTCAAGAATCTTCTACTTCCGGTTGTCCAATTGTTACCAAAACCTTTTCAGATCTTCCCATGAATGTCCGATTGGGAAATACGTAGTTAAAAAAATTTAAAGTCTTATAGTTTTTGAGTAACCGTCGTTCCAACATCCCACACACACACACACATACACACACACATCCACACACACACACACAGACATCATCGTAAAAATGATAAAATCGGATTGTAGGGACCTTAAAACGTGCTTATTCAATAAAATCTGGATATGCGATTTTTAGCATGAATGCAATACCTCTCTTAGCGAGAGGTAAAAATCTGATGTGGCCAGCACAATACCTTCCGTCAATCCTGTGTATTATGTATAAATTCCATACATAAATTTTCTTGTAAAAGATTCTAAATTTCCAGTAAAATTATTTCATAAACAAACTATGCAAATTGTACTTGACACTGACTTCTTCTACTCTAGCTTTTGCCATTCGTTAGGGGTCGCTATTTTTTATTTTCTGCTTCCACTCATTTCTGTTTTGCGTGTCGTTCTCATTCAGTTCCTTTTCTCTCAAGTCTTCAGCAAAACAGTCCTTCATCTTACCTTTGGTCTTCCTCTATTCCTTCAACCTCGTATTACTAAGCTATTCATTCTTCCAATATATTCTTCATCTCTCCTTATGACATGTTTAAACCAATGTAATCGTCTTTCTAGAAACTTGTAACACTAGAGTTATTTCCGTTATTCTTCATTTCTTGCCGTATCTTTCCATGTTTTCCCCAACATCTCAACGTCCTCATCTCTGCCACATTCATTTACTTTTCATTGATACTGACATATGTCAATTTGAATTATCTGAATATATTAGCAGTATCTATGGTTTTAATCACTTGTTCTTCTGGATGTAAACTTGAGGAATATAATTTTTGGAATAGTGGTATTGAAGTTATGCGATTCGAAACTTTCGTCGCATACACAGAACACACATACATACGTACATACATACATACAGACATCATCGTAAAAATGGTAAAATCGTATTATAGCCTAAAACATGCTTATTCACTAAAAACTCAGCATAATTTTTTTTGACCAAAGACAATACCTTCCTTATCGAAGGAAGGTAAAAATTGGCCCTCTGAGTTTTCTGAACTTGTAAATCGAATCTAATGCGGAAAACAATGTACAAATAGCCAATTATTCTAACAAACTGTATGTTGTTAAAATAGCCAAGTTCAACGATGTTAATTGATGGGTTTGTTTTCAGTAACTTTTCTTTAATACATATATGTAGATATTGCTCAGTCAACAACATGCCATTTTCTGTATTTTCCCCTTATTATAATAAATGTTATTGATTACATTTACATGAATGTATTTTGTAAGTAAACATTGTTTTTGTTCAAAACGTATAATTTGAAAGATAATGATGCGTAAAAAATAAAAGTTATTTTTGTTTAAGATGGATTTGATAGAAAAATATAATTATCCTGCAGAAAGTCATGAAGTTGAAACTGAAGATGGATATATAATAACTGTTCACCGAATTGCTCGGCCTGGTAAACCTGTAGCTTTATTGCAACATGGAATGTCAGTTTCTTCTGATATATGGCTAGTAAGAGGTCCTGACCAAGATTTAGGTAAATAAATAAATATTATTTTTAACTTATACAGGGTGGTGACCGGCACAGCCGAACATAAAACTTTAACATGTAAAATCAGACTTTCGTAGTTTCCTGCTTCCCTAATTATTTTAGGTAAAATAATAATAATAATATATTTATTTGTTTTGAGATCCTTTTGATTTATATAAATTTCAGTTTACATACAGTTTACATATACAATTTTACAATTACAGAGACATTTTTATTGCCCTCTGTTGGCACCCTCGTTACATGCAGAGTAGCTTATAGTGGCCTCTGATGCCACTCTGACTCATTTGGGTGTATCGGTTTTTATTAAATACTGACTCGTGTGGGATTCGATCGCTGTCCGACACGAGCAACCTTGTATAGCCAGGCGAGCACTCTGACCGCACGACCACCGATGACCGTAGGGAAAATGCTTCAAATAAAAATTATAGGGCATACAATTCTGCATCTGAATCAAGAAAAAAAATTAATTTTGTGTGCCTTGTAACGACAGAAACTAGGTATGAAAATGTCGAAAATCACCCCAAAAATAGTTCTAGTCATGGAATTGAAATGAAATTTAACAAATGTTAACGATTTATTTGTCAAGGTCAAGCTAAGTTAATTTATTTTTATTATTTTATTTGTAACTTCTGTTCAAGTGAACAAATATCAATTTAAATTAAAAGGTAATTGTCAATTGGAATAGAAATTAGAAATACATAATACCTAATAAAAACAAATTACCCTAACTTGACAGATAAAACGTTAGACATTTGTTATTTATTTTGTTTCAATTCCATTATTATTGCTATTTTTACCTAATTTATGCCAATACAAAGCATACAAAAATAATTTTGCTTATTGATTCAGAAGTAGAATTATATGCTCTACAACTTTTATTTGAAGCTTTTTTACCTAAAACCTCAATATTTAAGGAAGAAGGAAATTAAGAAAATCTGATTTTACATGTTAATGTCTTATGTTCGGCTGTGCCGGTCACCATCCTGTATATTCCTATACATACATATATAGTTGAATTCACCATTGTGGGATGATATCGTCACTAATATATTTTAAAATAAACTGTTCCCTTTATTTGTTTTCTATAATAATGGTCGGTATTTTTTTATAGGCTATTTTTTTAAAAAAGCTTTCTGAGTTTATGATTCAAAGATTGCAATGTTCATAGCATGTTTAATCATAACTTCGTTAACGTTTAGCTAAATCAAATGTGTTATAAATTTTTATAAACTTTTAGTTTTATTAGAGACGGACTAAGCAAAGCTCATTGTAAAATTGCTTATAACTTCGGTTCACAGTTTCCGTGAATATTTAATTCATATATATATATATATATATATATATATATATATATATATATATATATTTATTTATTTTTAGCATTTTTATTGGCTAACGAGGGCTACGATGTTTGGATGAATAACGTTCGGGGTAATACATACTCCAGAAAACATAGAACTTTAAATCCAGACACTGATAAAAAGTTTTGGGATTTCAGGTAAATACATACATATATTACAATCAATATTTCTTGGATAAACTTTTTCTTCCTGGTCAAAATTAATATCTCGAATATTTGAGTAGGTACTAGTAGGGGTAGGGGGGCTTAGATATAAAATTAATAATTTTTTTTCTATTTTGCGTCTATAACAAAGCTATTACAGCACCCAAAAAAAATCATTAATAGTAATAGCTAATTAGAGTATTGTAATAGACTAGTATAATTTATTATTTTAAGGTTAGTGGCTGTGATTGTCAAAAAGTGTCAAATCTCACTAAATAAAAGAAAACAAACGATTGTTAAGAATTTTATTTTATATAATTAAATGGGTACATAATAATAAGAAAAAGAAAAATAAAATAGAACATATCGTAGATAGTTGGTGATTACTTATATAACACCCTGTATATTGCTCAATATTAAATTGCTATTACTTTCGTAAATTTTGGTAACTTTCTTAATATTTGCTTCAATGTATACATAGATACTCGTATATCTTTAGTTATGTACTGTAATGTTTGTTTTAGTTTCCATGAATTAGGTTATTATGATTTACCGGCAGTAATAGACCATATTCTGAATATCACTGATGAAAAATCTGTCGTTTACATCGGACACTCAATGGGAACTACAGCATTCTTTGTTTTATGTTCAACCCGACCCGAATACAATAACAAAATTACTATAGCACATAACCTTTCACCTGCAGTGTTAATTTTAAATAACTTTAAACAAATTTTTAATTTTGTCATTTCATTTGCTCCTATTGTCCTTGAGGTAAATATAATTAATTTACATATTTCAATAATTAAGGTAAAAAGAATAATGTTGAAAGATTGGGTGTGAGTCAGTTGAGATGGTTATGTTAACATGTTTTGTGCCGGCTTCTTAAGTTTATTAAATGAATTTGATTTATTGTCTGAATATTCAAATACTAGAGTTTTTTTACGTTTGTAACATCAGAGGATTTGAATAAATGGAGGGTTTATAAACATCCTGAAAAATTAATACACATTTTTTTATCGATTTTGAATTGCAAGTTCTAATATAACTATTCACATATAGCTAAAATGTGTTCACTTAAGTTACCATTAATGATTTAGTCCTAAAATTTGTAAATATTTGTTAATTTTTATATTTAGTCAGAAATTGGCACTTTACCTGAACTGTAATGTCAGTTTATAACTATAAACGTCCTTACTTTTTGCGGAAGTTTAGATAAATTGCAGAACGCCACAACGCCTAGAATACTAGATATTCAAACCACTGAACTCTAATACTTTTTTACCAAAAATGATAATAATTTATGATCGTGTCACAAGGGCTTTATACAGTGTAGTTTTTATATTATGTATAAGAGAAACTTTTGATTAAATTGTGTATATGTGTATGATGAGTACATACATAATGCTGAGATATGTTTAATTAAATTATATTTTTGTATATTGATATATCTTATTTTTAAATGTTAATAAACTAGAAATACAAACTTATACAGTTTATTTAAATTTCTCGCACTAATTTTCCTCTAAACATTTGTAAACCGAAGGCATACGAAAAGACACGAATGTGGGCCGAGTAGAGAGTAGACCAAGCACCATCGTTCAAATTGCTTCACTGCGTGGTATTTATGCGACTTCCAGATAAGTATTAGAGTTCAGTGATTCAAACCCCTACAAAATTAGGGTGTATTCTACGAATGCAAAGAAATAACAAACTTCAATTATTATGGGGTGCTACTTTAAATTAAGAGTTCTTGTAAAATGAAAATTATGAAATATTACTTAGTTGTAAACGCTTAATTATTGCTAGAGATGTACCGAGAACCGACTACTGACTTTTAGTTGGTTAAGCCGACCACCCGGCTATTTTATAATCGGTGAATAGTCGGCAGTCGGCATAGAAATAATATACAATTTTAATTAGTAAATTTATTAGTATTTTTTTTATATGTCTGATATAGAAATAAAATTCTAAAACAAAAAAAAATCTGATGTGGCCAGTACATTACCTTCAAATTGTACAAATTCCACATAGGAAGTTTTTTTTTGCAAAAGATTGTATATTTCCAGTACATTATTACCTTCCGTCAGTTCTGTACATCGTTCAACGAGAAAACGGACCTGTTTCGCGCAAGCAACTATAAAATTTGGGGGTCATACCAGAGTTATATTGTTATTATTTTTAGATTCATATAATTAAAGTACTGCAAATATAATAGAAATAAAGAATATAATAATAGTAAGAATGAAATAATAATATAAAATTTGTTCGTGATCGGGTCTGTCCTCTCTTTGAACGTGGTATATGTATTTTGTACAAATTCCATACAGAAAGTTTCTAGCAAAAGATTCTCCAATAAAAATATAAGACAAACATACTATGTCAATTGCACTTAGCACTGACATCTTTTCTTAATGTTATAGCTGTTTCCATGCTTAATTTCTTTATAATTCTTTAACTCTATAACCATTGAAGATGAAGTATAAAATATAATCAATATTTGTAGGTATAGAGAATAAAATATTATTTAATATTTATAATAACATTAAATGTGAAAAAATTATGTTTAATGGCGATTTTTTCAAGAAAAACTGTTAAAATCTTCAAATGAGGGTACTTTCGGTTGACCAATTATAACCAAAATCTAATCAGGTCTGCATATGGATGTAAGGAAGAAGAATACGTAAAAATGGTAATTTTTGGAATTGTAGTATAGGCCAACATTATAGTCGCACACACACATATACACACACATACACACGCACGCACACACATATACACACATACATACAGACATCATCGTAAAAATAGTAAAATTATATTGTCGGGATCCTAAAACGTGCTTATTCATTGAAAACTCACCACCGAATTTTTTGACCAAAGGAAGGTAAAATACAATTTTTCTTTTTACCTCTCGCTAAGAGAGGTATTGGATTCATGCTAAAAATCACATCCAGATTTCAATGAATAAGTACGTTTTAAGGTCCCTACAATCCGATTTTAACATTTTTACGATGATGTCTGTGTGTGTGTGTGTGTGTGTGTGTGTGTGTGTGTGTGTGTGTGTGTGTGTGTGTGTGTGTGTGTGTGTGTGTGTATGGATGTATGTGTATGTGTGTATGTATGTGGGATGTTGGAAGGACGATTACTCAAAAACTATAAGACTTACTATTTGTTTAACTACGTATTTCCCAATCGGACATTCATGGGAAGATCTGAAAAGGTTTGGGTAACAATTGGACAACCGGAAGTAGCAGATTCTTGAAAAAAAAATCTTCTAAATACTATTTTTTTTTAAAATTCTTAGAAATATTAAAGAAAATTAAATTCTCAATCTGACACATTTAAATATTTTATTATATCTCGTATAGGGTTGGAGATATAGTATATAGTAATATAGAATAATCTGTTGTAAAAAAATATTCTCGTTGCCTAAAAAACAGTTGAGATATGTTTATAATTGACAGATAAATGCAAAATGTCAGTGTCAAAAATCAGATTTTTCTGGGAGGTACTACATTTAATATATATATATATATATATATATATATATATATATATATATATATATATATATATATATAAAATAAAATAAAATAAATATTTCATCACGGCATATTACCCATTGCTGGGTGTGCCAATCTGTTTTTGTATACAGATTTCGGTATAATATATATATATATATATATATATATATATATATATATATATATATATATATATATTATTGTATTATTAATTAAATATGTATTTAAATTATAGATATTACAAATATCCTTAAGAAATACGGCTAATACCGTCAATGAATTTGAAGAATTTTGAACATATTAGAAGAGTAGGACAAAATTCCTCATAGAACGAAAGAAGAGATACAATTTCAATTATTTGTGTGTATGAAATGTTAAGTTCGTTACTTATAGGGCGCGAGCAGTCATGTGACTTTGTTAGCCTTGGCACGCAGATATGAGGATCCGTGTCAGAATGACGGCTAGTAGTTATTTACATAGATGTCACAATTGTCATAATTTTTCATTCAAAATTTCAAAATATATTATATTTATTTGTCATCAATAGTATGGAATATACTTGTCGAGGAAAATAATCCATAAGTCATTTGACTTTGTTAGCCTTGGCACGCAGATATGAGGATCCGTGTCAGAATGACGGCTAGTAGTTATTTACATAGATGTCACAATTGTCATAATTTTTTATTCAAAATTTCAAAATATATTATATTTATTTGTCATCAATAGTATGGAATATACTTGTCGAGGAAAATAATCCATATATGGATTTGAAAAATCATGATGTTTTAAATGAAAAATTATGATACTTGAAACCTATGTACATTATTACTAGATGTCATTCTAACACGGGCCCCCATATCTGCTTGCCAAGGCCAACAAAGTCACATGACTGCTCTCGCCCTATGCAACATAAAATGAAAATGGCGATAGGTATTGTGCTGGCCACAACAGATTTTTTGATTTGTATATAGGAAAGATTACATGTGATGTTAATATTAATATGTAATTATTTCATTCATTAATCAGTGGCAGATTAATTTGTGATTTAGACAAAGGCACATTTGAGAATGATACACTACTTACATTGAAACAAATGATTTTTAGTGAAGAAAAGCTTTTAAGCCCAATTGCACCGCTGACCCTTAAACTACAAGCTAGGATTAAACAAAGAAATGCAAATCGAAATTTTGACAGCAATATTCAAATACTCATTTTGATGTAAGGCTCCAGTTCAGAGTGCATGAAAAATGTTTGAAAGGTTGAAAAATATATGTAAAAGCACAATGTTGTTTATAAAGTTGTTTATTTATAAAATCTTTTCAATTATCGATTTCGGCTATGGATGGCCATCATCGGATTGAGAGCGTCAAGAATATTTAGATTAAAGTTAATTAAAGTTTGTATAACATGTTTACAAAACATTTTCAAATTTCATCAATTTTCCATCTAAATTTAACAATCTTAACTTATTTTATTTTAAGTATTCCTTAAATTGGCAATATCGTATCGAAACGAAACTTCAAATGAGTAATTGAATGTTTGAAAGGTTGAAAAATATATGTAAAAGCACACTGTTGTTTATAAAGTTATTTATTTATAAAATCTTGGATGGCCATCCTCGGATTGAGAGCGTCAAGAAAATTTAGATTAAAGTTAACATTGTTAAATTTAGATGGAAAATTGATGAAATTTGAAAATGTTTTGTAAACATGTTATACAAACTTTAATTAACTTTAATCTAAATTTTCTTGACGCTCTCAATCCGAGGATGGCCATCCAAGATTTTATAAATAAATAACTTTATAAACAACAGTTTGCTTTTACATATATTTTTCAACCTTTCAAACATTCAATTACTCATTTGAAGTTTCGTTTCGATACGATATTGCCACTTTAAGGAATACTTAAAATTTAAGTATCAGTGGTGCAATCGGGCATTAGTGATGCTTACATTAAACGACCGGGCCGACTGATCGGCTTCTGAAATGGTCGACTAGTCGGTCAAAACCGTCGTCGGTACATCACTAATTATTACATTTGTATATTCTTTATTTTTTAGACAATATGCAATGAAGAACAAATGTACGAATTAACCCCTTTTAAAGAATCAGTTTCAAACTTGGCGCAAGCTCTATGTGATGATTCTTCTCCATTTCAACAGTATTGTATTACTGCTCTGTTCATAATAGCTGGTGTAGATTATGAGCAAATGAATACGGTATGATATTATTTATCGTAACAAATGAATAATTACGAATATTGTAATAACAGTACTTGTTTGTTTTCAGACTTTCTTATCTATGTATCTTAAATATTTACCCGCGGGAACTACTTTAAATACTTATTTACATTATTTGGAAAATATTCGAAGTAGTAAGATAATTTAATACATATTTTATAACACAATTACTGGGTGTCTACTTGAAATTTGTTACAAATGTACTATTTTCACATTGTGGAATTCAGAGTTTCATGTGGAATCCATATTTTGAAATATAGTGTTATATTTAAAATAAAAAAGATAAAGATCCGTATTAAGAATACAAATCCACTTTTAAAGAGCGCCTTTGTTAAAAATGACATAAGAATATAATGTACACGTAAAAGCGCGCTTCATAAAAGCATTCAGTAAAACAGGACACACCCGATTATAATTTACTTCTGTCTGATTAGGATCCTTTCGGCTCATGGATTATGGTGAAGAGGAAAATTTCGTAAGATATGGTGAAAAAATTCCTCCTGAATACAATTTGAAGAAAGTTACAGCCCCAGTAGCTTTATATTATGGAGATAGAGATGTTCTCATTGATAAAAATGTAAAATCTATAAGTTATGATTCACAGTGTATGATTATTCAATGTTAAACCATCTTATACATGGTGTTGACCAGTTGACCGCGACACAGAAACATACGACTTTAATATGTAAAATCATATTTTCATAGTTTCCTGCTTCGCTAATTATTTTAGGTAAAAATGCTTCAAATAAAAGTTGTAGAGCTTAAAATTCTACAAAATTAATTTTACATGATTTGTAACGGCAGAAATTAAGTACAGTATTTTTGAAAGATGTCCGATCAAGGTTGTCTACGAATTGTATGAATTCATATTTTTCTTCCGCCCATCATGACAAATTCAGTAGTGTCGTTTGCTTAGTTTTTATGAGGGTACGTAAGATACTACTGTTATTTTATTATTATAAAAATATATATTACAGGAAAAGCATTCAAAATTCAAAAATAAGTCAACTAGTAAGTTTATAAGCAAATGTAAAACCAAATATGTTAAAAATAAGATACTGACACAATGTCAGTGTCAGTGACTCTGACAGAAAATAACGTTATACGTATCTTTCAAAATTTTTACTGTATGAAGATGTCGAAAATCACCCCAAAAATAGTGATAGCCATGGAATTGATATATACGCTTCGCTCGTCGTACAAACTTCCACGCTCGCCACACAAAGACACTTTTACTCTGAATGACACATATTTTTTCTTCAAACGTAGATATTTAAAGAAAAATATCTACTACTGACGTTACATTTTACGTGAATTACGTTTGTGATTTCAATTGCCCTGTAGCTATGGATACTTATTTGTTCACTTTTTGTTTGGTTATAAACATTGAAGCGAAAATTTTCACGTTTTGACGTTTGAATAAAAACTGTGCAATTTTATATCCTCCTTGTGTGCAATTATGCCGGAATTTGAAGAATTATATAATGTACGCCCCCTGAAGTTGTTCAATTGGATGGAAATCTAATAGTGTGGCTGAAAGATATGTCTAAGAATCACTGCAAAACAATATAAACTTTTCTTATCACTTTAATTCTAAGTATTCTTATGTCCTTTAATCTGTAAGTCTGCTATTCTTTAATATGCTATTTCCTCAAAAGTAAACTGTTTATATTTCAATTCATAGGTTATTTATTTAAATTTGACAGCTATTGATGGTATTTAGTAACTTTATTCTTAGGTTACCTAGTGTGCTCTTGTGATATTTAGGGCGATATTGCAGGTTTCTTTTATATAAGTTACTTCTTATTCGTTGATTCTGTATAGTTTCTATGGATATTTATTTATTTTATTTATACCGTGTGAATCAAGTCACAAAAGATGCTACTTTTATGACGTTTGAAGAAAAATATTTTATTTTTAATTTATATTGATGGTACAATTAGCAAAATTACAATTCACAAAACTTTGTGGTACGTCTTCAAGCTTCTTTGTTATTTCTTTATTGTAGAAAATATTACCATTTCTTTTCTCTATTGTAGTTTCCGTTGACGAATTAAGCCCACTTCTGTTCGAAAACGATGTTTCACTTGATGTACTTTGTTATATTGTTAACATGATTGTACAATATTCTATTAGCCAATTCATTTTTACTAGAAATGCAATCTGCAACGTAGCTCTCAGCAATGGTTTCCGATTTCCAGCCCCCATGTCTTTTTAGTGCAAGTACTCGTACATCGACTCCAGTGATAGCTAGCAAAGTTGCCGAAGTTCTTCTTGCTATTTTGCTTGGGATTGATGAAATGGTATTCTTTCCAATCGGTTGACCTAAGCATTTACCACCTTGGTAGCGCATAAAGAAACGTTGATGAGAACCTTTGAGAATAGATCTTATTTTCAGGTAATTTTTTAAAATAATCAAATAGCAGACAGTACTCTTTTCATTTGCAGTTATTGTAAATATACGGGACATACCGTTTTTTTGAATCTCGTATATTCACAATAGTCACATTCTCCATTTCTTCTATATTTTCTATCATTATGTCGCACAATTCTTGCGAACTTTTATTAAGAGAAAATTAGTGTTGGCCTCTGCTAAGAATCTGTTTATTTCTTCTCGGGTAAAAAAGTTAGAATTTTTGGGCTTATATCCATCATTTTTTCTTTTTAAGAAAGCTCTAAGTTTTGGAAATTTTGAAATATCTACGTTTTCTTCAATAAACAATGTTGATTTTAACATGGAATACACCACAAACTAGCAGGAGATTTTAGTACCTCAGTTTTTTTCCATGAAACACGCCAACAGTGTTTTCTCTGATAATACGGTAGTATTATTCCTCTGGCACCACAATTTGAAGCACTTATGTGCAGCCTCATAACGTCCTTTTGATTTTTCGGGAAGAAGGAAGGAACAGGCAGCCTTTGCTTTCTCTTCAATTTCTATTTCGTGCACAAATTATCTACAGTA
This sequence comes from Harpalus rufipes, assembly GCA_951394225.1. Classification (NCBI taxonomy): domain Eukaryota; kingdom Metazoa; phylum Arthropoda; class Insecta; order Coleoptera; family Carabidae; genus Harpalus; species Harpalus rufipes. Next base: position 17,657,922 of record OX596276.1, on the reverse strand, counting down.
ATATTTTTGAAAGATGTCCGATCAAGGGCACCTGTATCACGAACGAATTAACAAATAGGCATACATTTATCTCTTTCTTTTGCAAAGGCTGTAAGAGTGTGTGATAAGGATGGATATAACACGCTTGGCTTTCAAAAATTCATATTGTTTCGACTAAGTTAGGACATTTCATTTATAAACGATGCTCGTTGTTGATAATACTTTCGCTGTAACGTAAGTTTATTTATTAATTCAGATACATTACCTGGATTCATAGCCGTACGTATAACGTTATATTCTGTCAGAGTCACTGACACTGACATTGTGTCAGTATCTTATTTTTAACATATTTGGTTTTACATTTGCTTATAAACTTACTAGTTGACTTATTTTTGAATTTTGAATGCTTTTCCTGTAATAAATATTTTTATAATAATAAAATAACAGTAGTATCTTACGTACCCTCATAAAAACTAAGCAAACGACACTACTGAATTTGTCATGGGCGGAGCAAAAATCTGAATTCATACAATTCGTAGACAACCTTGATCGGACATCTTTCAAAAATTTTACTGTATCTAAAGATTGATTAATTGATGACTAATGATTTCACGTTTGTTTTAAAATTTCACCTTATTTTGACGTTGTTTATAAAGAACAACTGATCTCTTGACAACAACAACAATCATAGGTTTCTAAGATTATAATTTAAACAAATTAATGTAAAAAACAATTTAAGTAAACGTCAAAATATAGTTTATTAATTTATTTTTAATATGGGAGTAGAAAAAATCTTATATACAAACGAGATGTAGGTACATTTGACCATTCTCGAACATATTTGCCAGCGCTCGCTTTCGCTCGGGTGCAAAACCGTCCTCGAATGGTAAATGGTACCTACGTCCCTTATAGCATAAATAACTATTTATTGGCTATTATTTATAATACCTGTTTGAAGTAAACAATTATCTATTAATTTAAATAAATATTTTTTTCAGTTTAACAAATTATAAATAATAATAAAAATAAGTTAACCTAGCTTGACAGATAAGTCGCTAACATTTGTTAATTTTTAGTTTCAATTCCATGGCTATCGCTATTTTTGGGTTAATTTTCGACATATTCATATCTAATATCTGCCTGTGTATGTAGCATGCTAATATTAATTTTGCTTATTGATTCAGATGAAGAATTTTAAGGTACACAACTTTTATTTGAAGCTTTTTTACCTAAAAATAATTAGTAAATAGGAAATTACGATAGTATGATTGAACATATTAAAGTCCTTTGTTCCGGTGTCGCGGTTAACGCCCTGTATAATATTACGTTCTTCATATAACGTCACTGCACTGACATTTGTACCCACAGCGGCGCAACATGTTATATTTATACAATTTAATTGGTAATTGTGATTTTTTTGAAAATTCTTTTTTCTTTTAAATAATGGTTTTCTCAAAGTTGCGCCTTCTTCACTTATGTTTTATGCAAAAAAGAAAAGTGTATTCTTTCTTCGAACAGTTGACTTTGAATAGTCATCATTAGTGAATCCATTTAAATAAAGATTTTATGTACTTTTTTGTTTGCAGAACACCGAAGCATTGGCTGCCAGATTACCGAATTTGGTTAATGTTATTAGGGTTCCTTTTAATCATGTTGACTTTATAATTGCAAAAGCTGCAAGAACACTTTTATATGAACCTATGTTAAAACTTACACAAAAATTCGTTTTATGATTTGTATAATTTCATATTTTACAATATCTATTTATTTAATTCCAAAGTACGTATTACATTTCTTGTTAATTTGTGTGGGTATATTATGAAATTAAAAGATTTTGCATTGAACAAGACTTATAATTTAATTCTATTTTTTAAAACAAAAAAACTTTACTAGCTATTCCGCTGGATAGTCTGTCCGCAGTTCGCTGAAATAATGATAATAATTATAATAAATAATAAATTATTTATTACCCCAAATATCAATCTCACGAACCATAAACCATTTATTTGGGCCTCTGTAGAACAAGTGGCGGTCAGTTGTAAGTATGGTGTTGAACAATGATTGTATTTAGTTCATTTTGATATATGTCTGGGGACATTTTTAATATTTTGTTTTGCAATTATTTTCTGGATTAAATATTTTGAAATGTAGTTATATCTAGGTATCACTGTTCAATATAATTAAGAATACCTGGAAAAATGATTTCGGCTAATGTTATTGTGTCCAATTTTGCCCGTCAGCAAAACATAATCACCACATCTTAGTTCTCCTGTGGTAGAGTTAATAAAAGAGCAAGAAAAATGTATTACTACAATTTCTTGGGAACATTATGAAAAATATGTAACTGGATTGGATTTCATTATTAAGCTTGTGCGAGGAGCTTTCTGTTGAGTTCTGAAATTTCAGTTTCAAGTTCTTTGACACATTTTTGTCTTTGTTCGGAAAGTTTGGAAGAAACTGTGTTGTTTTGGGCGTTCTGTAATTGCTAAAGAAGTTCATCTTTTTCTTTTTCCAGTGATGACATTTTTGCTTCGTTTTCGCTAACAGCTGTGTAATCGACCATATTATTGGCATATTGAATAATTTGGGATGTGAGCTGTTCTTTTTTCTGTAAATTTCTTTTTTTTCATCTTCATCCAGATCGGGCTGGCTGCATTTTGATTTGAGCGCGGACTTGCAGTTTGATATTCATGTTTCGAATTTCCTCTTCGTGGTTTTTTCATTCTACTTGAAGTTCTGTGATCATAGAGTCCATAGATTCGAATATTTCGACGTGTTCTCTTAGCGGACTGGGTATATCATCATTTTGTTGTAATGATATATTCAAATTCGGTAAAGTAATATTATAGGTTTCTTTTAATTCTAGTAACTATTTCTGTAGTTTTTCGTTAGCAGCTTGAGTTAAAAGCGCGCGTTCAAACATGCTCGTATTTCCAGCGAGAGCTGACAAAAGTGCGGAATACAATTCGCGATTTTTATTCTGCAATTTTATAATTTCTTCCTTGTATTTATTAAATTCCTCGGAGCTTACAGAAGGGCCTCCTTCTCCAATTCGTTGTTCTAATCGAACAATTTCTGCTGTTTTTGGATATTGCTAACAGTTTCTTCCAGATTGTAGTCCGCTGGGCTTAAACAAGCGATCATTAAAGTCATCGAATTGCCGCCAAGCGAATCTTGTGATAATCGAGTTAATTTGCTATCTCGATATGAAATATACCCTTTTGATCCTGTATCTTCACCCAAGGCTAATATTACGTTACTTAAAGCTAATAAATCTCTATTAATATTGACACCTTCTTTGAATCTTTTGCCAGTAGCTTTAGTTTTCTGTGTTTTGCACCATGCTGATTGATAGAAATCGAGCCACATACATGATTATCATTTTTTTCTTGTAAGATAGATTCAAAAATTTTACTGAAAATAAATAATATTGAATGGGTCTATAATTGGTAATATTATTCTTATCTCCTTTTTTTGGCAACAGCCGAGTGGTTATGTTACTCATTTATTATGTGATTTTATAAAAAAAAGTATAGACAATTACGATACCTAACGTATAGAACTCAATTTGGTAAAACCCGACTGGTTATGTTACTCATTTTTTTTTTGTGATCTTATAAAAAAAGATAAACAATAACCATACCTTACGCACAGAACTTGTGTTCTTATACTTGTTTTTCAAACTGATTTTAAAAACTAATAGAAAAAAATAAGTTTTCGTACCACTGTCTGTAATTTCAATATCCACTATATTCAAGTTAATTGACAATATTTTGACACATAAACGCAAAATTATAAATTAAATTTGTTATAAAAATAAGGAGAAGAAACGAAATGAAACATAATTTTGCAAATATGCATTATATGAAACAGTATTATCCGTATTTAAGCGTAAGTACCTAAAAAAAATATGAGCCCTGTCCCATATAAGTTCACAAATTTAATTCTATTAATCATCAAATTTTGCTGCGCAAAAGTAAAACAACTTAAACTTTTGCTACTATTAAATTAAATTAACTATAAATGAACTGAAATACAACGGAAATATTTAATCTTATTTAATTTGTTTAAAATATATAAGAATTAATTGATTTACAGGAATACAAACGATTTGCGCTAATTACCTTAATTATAATTACCATTCTGTAACGTCACGTTTTCTTTCTATAACGTCTTGGCATGGTATTTACAAGATTTTGGCATTGTTCTGGAGTGAAATTATCCCAGATACTTTGTAAACGAGAACGCAATTCTACCATAGTTCTAGTTGGATGTTTTTTCATAATATGCCACAAAATTTCTATTGGAGACAAATCAGGGCTGCTGGATGTCCATTTTAAAAGTGTTATTATCGGATAGCCACTGTATAACTTTTTTTGCAGTGTAGCAAGCAGCCCCGATCTTTTGGAAGATGTACTCGATGTCAGCATTTTTGAAATTCTCTATTCTCTTGCCCAGATTAATCTATTTCTCTTCTGTTTTTTGGTCAATAAAGGTTTTTCTTTCGCCTGCAAATTGTACCCACGTTAATTTTTCTAAGTAACAAATATGATATCAACACTGGCTTCCTTATAAACTTTAAAACCTATCTTGCTAGCTGTTCTGCGGCATGTAGTCCTAAACATTTTTCTTCCTGTGGCAGCAGTCCATAAAACACTCAATTCACCATAACTAGAGCGGCGATTTTGCTTTATTATTCATTTTAACGCTCTTTTGTGGATTTCCAAAATTCCAGAGTTTCTTCATTGCTTAGGTTTTTGCGCAGTGGAACCGCTTGCTTTATATCTTTGAACGATACTTCCAATAGTATACCTTGATAAATTGACGATATTTCCAATTTCCGAATAGGATTTTCCAGAATTTGAAAGAGAAACTATTATTTTTCGCACATCTTGCGAAACTGCTTTCCCTCGAACCATTTTAAGTAATATTTTTAATCCACAATTAGTTAACACGTCACTTATAAGCTTATTCAATAATATAGAAAGGCAAAAAGCTTCAATTGTTTCAAAACATAAGATCTGAGTCAATGGTATCGCGATTGGCTGATTTTTTAAAAAGTCTTGCCCCATGAATCTTTTATAATTTTACATTTACAATGATAGAAACATTTTTATTTATTAAAATGAATGAAATAAATGAATGAAAAATAAATAATTCAGTCAAGATTGATAATAATATTGCTGTTACATCAAAATCACAGTGCAAGTTTCAAGATTTTAAGCAAATTAGGCAACTGTGTGAACTTATATGGGACAGGGCTCGTATATGTACTTCATGTCACCCTACTTTTTTCAGGAAAAAATGCCAAAATCACTATAAATATAGCTTTCCGTGCCTTAATTTTCGTGTAATTTAGTGTTTTTCACGGTTTTGAAACTATATATAACCCTTAAAGCAAAATTGTTGAGGTTCGCGATTCTAGACTTTAGCCGAAAATTTATGTATGGAATTTGTAACACATGATTGACGGAAGGTAATGTGCTGGCCACATCAGATTTTTTTCTAAATAAGACAAAAATATCTGTCCAGGGCCACATTTACATGTACACGGTACCAAGTATAACGTTATTATGTTGAAATGATTAGGCAGAAGACTCACGTCATCAACCTGAATATAACCTTATAAAAAGAAATATAACTTGTAGTAATTATTAGTTAAAATAATACAACTTTTTACCTTCCGTCACCTATAGGTAAGGAAGGTATTGTCTTTGGTCAAAAAATTCGGTGGTGAGTTTTCATTGAATAAGCACGTTTTAGGGTCTTTACAATACGATTTTACTATTTTTACGATGATGTCTGTATGTGTGTGTGTGTGTGTGTGTGTGTGTGTGTGTGTGTGTGTGTGTGTGTGTGTTCGTATGTGCGTGTGTGTGTGTATGTATGTGTGTGTGTGTGTGTCTATGTAACCGCGGTTTCGTCAACGATATCTCTAATACTAGAATTCCAAAAATTACAATTCTTGCATATTCCTCTTCCTTACAACCATATGCAGACTTGACTAGATTTTGGATATAATTGGTCAACCGGAAGTACCCTTATTTGAAAATTTTAACAGTTTTTTCTTGAAAAACTCAGTTAAATGTTATTATAACTTAAAGAATATATTATTCTCTATACGATTTGATTGCATTTTATATTTCATATTCAACAGATATAGAGTTAAAGAATTATAAAGATAATAAATTTTATAATTCAGCCAGCTATGCTAAGTTAACCATGGTAACTGCTAATATATTCAGGTCATTCAAGTAATTCAAATTGACAGATGTCAGTATCAATAAAACGTAAATTAATGAAAGAATAAGGGAAATAACTCTAGTGTTGGGCGTTTCTAGAAAGATATAAGAGAGACGATTACATTGGTTTGAACATGTCATGAGGAGAGATGAGTATATTGGAAGAATGAATAGCTTATAACAGAAGGTAGAAGAAACATAGGAAGACAAAATATTATAAGATGAATGGAGAGAAAAGGAACTGAATGAGAACGACACACAAAACAAAAATTAGTGGAAGAAGAAAATAAAAAATAGCGACCCCCTAACAAATGGGAATACTAAAGAAAAAGAAGATGTTAGTGTCAAATACAATTCGCATAGTTTGTTTATGAAGTAATTTAACTGGAAATATTGGATCTTTTGCAAAAAAAATTATGTGTAGGGCGCGTGCAGTGACGTGAGTTTGCTGACTTTGGCAAGCAGATATGTGGACCCGATTCAAAATGACAGCTATTAAGAACGTCCATAACTGACAAATATCATAATTTTACATTCAAAATTTCATGATTTTCTTATTTCATGTGGTTTGTAGCGACATCAAATTATCGTAATTCCTCGGAATAAAAGAGGAACAATAGCCTAAGACGATTAGGATAATTTGAGTCACTACAGGTTTATTTATTATCAGGGGTGTGGAATTCAGTTGCCGAGAAAAGGAATCATAAAATACCAAAAAAAGAAATTTTGAATGAAAAATTTTGACGTGAGGATATGACCCGCAAAACACAAATGAATGGAAGAAGAAAATAAAAAATAACGACCCCTAACGAATGGGAAAACTTAAAGAAGAAGAAGATGTCAGTGTCAAGTGCCATTTGCATGAAATAATATTACTGGAAATTTAGAATCTTTTGCAAGAAAATTTATGTATGGAATTTGTACATAATACACAGGATTGACGGAAGGTATTGTGCTGGCCACATCAGATTTTTTAGTTTTCGTTCTGTTTATTTTCATAAAAACCGACGTTTCGGCAGCATGAACTACTGCCTTCTTCAGGGAATGAACAACAAATCAACAAATATATAAATAAATAATAAATATGAGTTCTGAAAGATTTTTTTTTAATAATTTAATTATTAGTTGTTATTTATTTTTTAAAAAAGAAGAAAAAATATTAAAGAAACGTATATATTAATTAATTTACAATTATTTCTAAGTCAATCCTTATTCCTTTTACGGAATATAAAATTATTTGACGCAACATGATCATTCTCAGTGGTGCCAACGTATGGTACGAAAATAAACTAGGATTATTTCAAATAATTTTATATTCCGTAAAAGGAATAACGATTGACTTAGAAATAATTGTAAATATTATTAATATATACATTACTTAATACTAGTACTTTTTTCTTCTTTTTAATATAATAACACCCAATAATTAAGTTATATTTCATTTTATAAGGTTTTTTACCTCTCGCTAAGAGAGGTATTGCATTCATGCTAAAAATCGCATATCCAGATTTTATTGAATAAGCACGTTTTAAGGTCTCTACAATCCGATTTTAACATTTTTACGATGATGTCTGTGTGTGTGTGTGTGTGGATGTGTGTGTGTGTGTGTGTGTATGTGTGTGTGTGGGATGTTGGAAGGACGGTTACTCAAAAACTATAAGACTTAAAATTTATTTAACAACGTATTTCCCAATCGGACATTCATGGGAAGATCTGAAAAGGTTTTGGTAATAATTGGACAACCGGAAGTAGAAGATTCTTGAAAAAAAATCTTCTAAATATTATTTTTTGAAAATTTTTCGTGGTAATATTAAAGAAAATTAAATTCTCTATCTGATACATTTAAATATTTTATTATATATTCCATAGATTTAGAGATAAAAGAAGTATAATATATAAAATAATCTGTTGTAATAAATTTGACAGCCGAAAGAATGCCATGAAAAATAGTTGATAATTTAAATTATTTGTAACTGACAGATAAATGTCAGTGTCAGAAATAATGAGTAATGAATTAAAAATGTACTTGGAGAATCCCTTAGTTCTTGATCTGTGACTATTATGGAGATGACAAGTCTAGGTTGAAGGACTTAAATTTGTTTCAAACATTATGGGACAATGTACACCAGTACTGTAGACTAGAGTAACTTTGAATTGCGAAAAAGCTATCAAATTCTTCTCAAGTAAGTTGTAAATATTGACAAAATCGGAGTGCAATCTATCCGTCACTTTATTAAAGGGAATTAAGGTTATTTAGATGTAACAAGTATGAAAAAATAAAATGTAAAAGAAGATATATAAGAATAGATGCACAATCCAGATATATACATTTTAGACCGCCCAAAATTAATGTTTTTACTAGAAGAATATGAAGAGAAAGTAAACAAAGTTGTTCGAATTGAAAATTGCTGTTACCAGCCTAATATTTATATATGGTAAACTCTACTTTGTAATTTATTGTAACATAATTTATGGTAAAATATCTTCATGTTGAGACATGCTATTATTGAATAATAAAGAAGTTTATACGTCATAGATTTATATGAATATATTATTTGTATTTATAAAAATAATCTTTGCTTTATGCATACAGCCAGGTAAAATATACGGCGAGAGGTTATGTGCTGGCCACATCAGATTTTTTCAGGTTGATGACGTGAGTCTTCTACCTAATCATTTTCACTATACGTAGATACTACAACAAAATGTCTTTTACATTCCTCGGATAAACTTTACCATAGAAATAGTTATCTTTTGACATTAATTTTTGACATATGGTACAAATTTTGTGTAAAATATACAAATGAAAACGTACAGGAAATTATTCGCCATTTGAAGCCGAGACTCTTGTAAATTTAATTACAGAGTTTCAAAACATAGTTTGTAAGCATTTTATTTACATGTAACAAAAGTACAAATTCAATTACTGAAATTTTAGAATGCAAAAAATAGATTGCATATCAAATACTATAGTGAAAATGATTAGGCAGAGGACTCACGTCATCAACCTGAAAAAAAACCGTATAAAATGAAATATAACTTGTAGAAATTATTGGGTGTTATTTATTTTTAAAAGAAGAAAAAAAAATATTAGTTTTAAGTAATGTATATATATTAATAATATTTACAATTATTTCGAAGTCAATCGTTATTCCTTTTAGGTTTATTTTCGTACTATACGTTGGCATTACTGAGAATGACAATATTGTGTCCAATAATTTTATATTCCGTTAAAGGAATAAGGATTGATTTAAAAATAATTGTAAATTCATTAACATATACGTTTCTTTAATACTAGTATATTTTTCTTCTTTTTAAAAAAAATAAATAACAACTAATAATTTCTACAAGTTATATTTCTTTTTATAAGGTTTATTTCAGGTTGATGACGAAAGTCTTCTGCTTAATCATAAGAAGGAAGATGCATGGAACAATTTAACAATCAGGATGATCGACACAAAATTTGAAAAGCAAATGGGACTCTGAAAAAACAAACAAAGAAGAATTTTAGTGGGTCAAATTTATCAAAAAAATTAGACACATTAGAGGAAAGGGTATTGGGTATTATAGGCATTAGTGGGACAGAAACTGACATTAAATTTGATAGTGACGCAGGTACTTAAAAGATTTGTGCAAATGTAACTATTACAATTAATTTGAAAAATTTGTAGATATAACTTTACAAACTGAAATAAGTTTAGAAACTGAACATTGTTTTACGACAGCTAATACAGAATACGATTAGGTGAAATTACATGCAATATAACTTTATTCTACTATTAGTACAACTGTTTGTAGAATATAGAAACTGAAATGTCGGAGTGGTCATCCTGGAATCCCATAGCTTTAAGCCAACAATAAAGTGCAGCATTAATAGCACTGAAAGTCAAAAAAGTATTTAAAAATAAATATAGCACACGCAAATATTTAAAAAAAATATACTTCTTGTCATTTTGCAGAAACTCAAGATACAACAAACCAAAATAAATCAAATAAAAGGACAAAAGCATCCTATATATAGCGGCCCCTCTATAGAGTTCCCATAATTGAGAAATGAAAGAGGACGCCGAACGAATCGAGGCCAAAATCGTCGGGGGCGAAATATGTTATAAAAAGGGGCGTGGTCGAATATTATGCAATTTTATTAGCAAAAACTATAGATATTGGCATAAAAATATAAATAATTAAATAGATGCAGTTACAAAATAGATCTAAGGTAGGAAAAAACAACTTTACTGATTAATTAAATAAAATCATATATCACAATTTTATCTGGTATATAATGACGCCAGTCCGTCCAATGGCGGATGAATAAAATATTTTAATAGTTTTAAGTTTAAGAATATTTGTCTGATAAATTTGTTTTAGAATAAAAATTGTTTATATTTAACTTGAATCATTAATATACTTTTTACTGTTGATATAAGAAAAATAAAAGAAAGAAAAACGTGAAGTGAAACAGGAAGAAAGCGAAAAAAAAAGAAATAAGCAGAGAAACAAAATTCAGATGAAAATATTAAAAGCAGAATTGGACATTAAAAAAATCTGTTGTGGCCAGCACAATACCTATAGCCACTTCCGTTTTTGGTTACATAAGTATAGGGCGCGAGCAGTCATGTGACATTGTTGGCCTTGACAAGCAGATATGGGGGCCCGTGTCAAAATGACAATTAGTAATTATGTACATAGATGTCAAATGTCAGAATTATTCATTAAATTTTTTAAGATTTTCTAAATTCACGTAGTTAGTTTGTTATACTTGACCTAGACAAGCAGATATGGAGGCCATTATCAAAATGACAGTAATTATTTACATAAATGTCAAATGTCATAATTTTTCATGTCGAGGAAAATAAACCACATGGAATTGGAAAATCATGAAATTTGGATTGAAAATTGACATTTGACATCCAACATAATTACTAGCTGTCATTCTAACTCGGGCCCCCATATCTGCTTGTCAAGTCCAACAAAGTCACATGACTGCTCGCGCCCTATAAATTTCTCATGTCTTTTCTTTATGTTTAGATTATTATTATAATTTTAAATTTATTTTTTGAGGTAGTTTTCTCCTACACTTCTAAATGTTCGAATATCTTCCAATTTCTTGACAGGATTTCTGATGGGTATATGTATATAGCGATAATTTTAAATATTTAATTGTTATTATTGTCATAAAACAAGAAATAGTAAACTTACCAATATCACAGAAAAATTCTTCAATAATGTCAGTTTAACTTCTTCATTTAACGTAAAAGCGTAATTTGATGTTTTAATACTGTTGCCAAAAAAAAAAAATATCTAAGATTTAGTTTCAGCTAAAATCTACATAAAACCATATTCGTACTATCTCAAATTTTGTATTGGTTCTTATCCACTGTCATGTGTTTAGTTAAAATAGACTTAAGGTCAAGTTTTAGAATTTTGAGCTGCCAATACCGCCCAAATAGGTTTATGAACTACAGTTGGTTTTTGACACTGACATTTTTCTGTCATTTACAAACTGATGATCTGATGGTTACCATGAAGTTGTTTAGGGTCTGAAATTTATTACAACGGATTATTTTTTATATATTACTTTTTTGTCTCAATATATAGAAAATGTATCGAATAGAGAATTTTACGTTCTTTAATACTAATAATAAAAAATTTCAAAAAAATTATATTTAGAGTTTTTTTTTTAAGATACTACTACTTCCGGTTTTCCAATTAATTGGTGCCAAAATCTATTCAACTCTCAACTCTCCCCATTAATGTTAGATTGAGGAATCCGTAGTCAAACAGATCTTTAGTCTTATATAACTTGAGAAATCGTACCTCCAACAACCTCACACACACACACACACACACACACACACACACACACACACACACACACACACACACACAGACATCATTGTAAAAATGTTAAAATCGGATTCTACGGATCTTAAATCGTGCTTTACAATAAAATCTGGATATGCGATTTTTAGCATGAATCCAATACCTCTCTTAGCGAGAGGTATAAACATATGTATATGTATAAATAAAAATTTATGTTTAAATTATTTTACTACCACATTATATAAACTATAATAAATTTGAAAAATATTCTAATATTAAACGTCTCCCTCTTGTATATATCCATTTCGAATAATTGGAGGTTCATTTTATCGATATCTTCTTTCATCGATATTACGGATAATCAATAATATCAGACTAGTATGTACTGAAGGTGAAATAGCGAAATTTGTCTGCGTCAATGATTGAATAGAATTTTTAATTTGTTCTAATAGAAACTGAAAATTTTCCTTATCTAACCGAAATCTTCTGATAAATTCGTTGTCTGTAAGATATTAAATACAAATTCATTATATCTAGCTATGCTACAGATGATTTATCTAAATAAAATTATTCAGATATCTTGCAATGCTGATTACGAATATAACATATTATTAAGAAATAAAGTTCAAATTAATAAATTCAAGAATTCTTGAAAACAATAAATTATATTGAAAATGTGTAGGTACTTACGAATGAAAGTGGACATTTTTCTTCACCCCTGTAGAATGGGGAAGTTTAGCGTTTTTATTTTATTTTATTAAGAATGTCTTCAAAAGTGATTTTCTATATTGTATTTCACTCAAAGATGCCTAGATTTCTTAAAAAATGAATTTTTCTAAAATAATGTCGTGACAGAAGTTCATGGAGAAGGTATAGTCTACGTGCTGGGTTCACGTGGCAACAGGAAGTTTTAAAAATGGCATCCACATGTTTTGACGTTTATAAGCAGTGACAGTTGCGTGTTGTGATTATATTATAGTTTTGTTGTTCTTTTTGTGCAAACGACTGGTTCTATTTATTTCATTTAGTGTATTATTGTATTCAATATTAAGTATCGCATAATAATACAACCTTTTTAGTTAAATTCTGTTTGTATTTATTTAAAATTACAACGTTTCGACAATATAGACTATTGCCTTCTTCAAATTTGAAGATACAAAAATACTGGCGAGACCTACACACCTAAACAACAGGTTAATTAGAGAAGCCATTGAGATTTACAAAACGAAGAGTAATAATCTCAATCATTATGACGGTCTAGATCTTAGTCGTGCATGGCTTCCTATTTTAAATTTGTTGTAATTGTCACCTAGTTACCTGTTGCTATGTTTTGTTATTTATTTATTTGTATTTGTTGTTTTGTAGTTCATGTTTTTACCTGAAGAAGGCAATAGTCTATATTGTCGAAACGTTGTAATTTTAAATAAATACAAACAGAATTTAACTAAAAAGGTTGTATTATTCTATTGAAATATGAGTTCTGAAAGATTTTATAATAATTTATCGCATAATAGTTTTGAAAACAAATACAATTCCAATTCGAACTAAAAACTCATAACCTCACTCCGCGAAAACGTAAACAAATTGATCACGAGGAGAATTGATTGCGGAGAAAATTAATCAGAAGGAAAATTGTTCGCCGGTAAATATATCGCGGAGAAAATTTAGCGCCAGAAAATTAGTTGCCAGGAAAATTTATCGCCAAAATAATATTGCAGAAGTTCATCGGCAAGGAAATTAATGATAACAAAATTTACTACTACTTTACTGTAATTAATAAATTTAATAAAAAATATATGCAGGCCTTTGGGTTCACATATTTAATTTACAATTATATATTTGGACGTTTCGGGTGTATAACCCACCCATCATCAGCTGAATAATTAAAAATTCCAATAAGTATAATTTTACATTAGGATAATTGTTAACTTACCAATTACAGAACGTTAAAAAAAATACATTGTGTTATAATTTTTTGCAACATAATTACAAGACGTAATTATAATACAACAAGGATATAAAACCAAAACATTTTAAAGCTACATTTTGCGGCGACTGCCGAATAGGCAATGAAATTTAAATTTGCAACCAGTACAACTACAACATGTACAACCTGTAATTAATATATATTATGCTGTGCTTAGCGTCCCGACAAAAGGAACGCAGTCTGGTCGCGACTTCTGTTATCACGTCTCATTACTGTCGATGGAAATAGTATATTTCTCTAAATATAACAACAACAATAACCTAACCTAACGCACAAAATTCGGCCTGACTTGTGTGTAAATATAACAACAATAACCTGACCTAACTAAATTGTAACTCTATTCAGGTGAACAATATTTTTTCTATGCATAAATATCTTAGTGATCATTTTTTTGGCGATCAATTTACCTCGCGACCAATACTTTGCCTATCAATTTTCCTAGCGATCAATTTTCTTAGCGATCAATTTTCTGGAGATCAATTTGCCACGCGGTTAATTTACCGGCAATCAATTCACCTCGCGTTCAATTTACAAACGATATATTTTCCAAGCGATCAATTTACCGGCGATGAATTTTTCTCGTGATAATTTTTTTGCGGACACGAGAGCGTTTTAAGTATAGAATCCAAAGCGCAATGGGGATAAAGAGAGAGAGAGGTCCACTAATTAGAATGAGAGAAGTTGTCATAATATGCCGAAGTTTGATGTTTCTGGGCGACAAGTCTGATCCTATGTACAGCATTGAAGTTTTATGGAGTTTCACGAATTATAGACCTGAAAAGTTATGTTAGAATATGTCTTTGGCGCGAGTTCATAGTTTGAATTCCTTAGCATAGGTTTCATATGAGAGTTTGATTTTGGAGACAAAAAATATATATTTAAAAAATCTGTTATGGCCAGCACAATACCTTTTGTCAATCCTGTGTATTATGTAAAAATCCCATACATAAATTTTCTTGCAAAAGATTCAAAATTTCCAGTAAAATTATTTCATAAACAAACTATGCAAATTGCACTTGATACTGACATCGTCTTCTTCTTCTTTAGCTTTTCCCATTCGTTAGGGGTCGCTATTTTTTATTTTCTTCTTCCACTCATTTCTGTTTTGCGTGTCGTTCTAATTCAGTTCCTTTTCTCTCTAGTCTTCTGCAATACAGTCCTTCCGTCTTAATTTTGGTCTACCTCTGTTTCTTCAACCTAGTATTTGCTTGATTTGCTCGCAAGCAATCCAAGCGCCAAATTTCTCGCTTGTCTTGCTAACTTATGAAATATAATGGCGGGAAATGCAAATTATACATACATGAATTTAACTTGTACTATTTTTATCTCATTTTATGCTGTGTTTATATCAATTACATGTCAAAAAGGCTTTCAAAGTTTTGTGATGAATCTTCATAACATTGTTAAATTTGAAATATTTTCTTAGACCTAAAATAATGTTCAAAATTAATTCCACTATCTGCAAATAACTGTACCTGTCTATAAATTCATTTTGTATAACCTTCCAGACCAATAAAAGGGATACGAGAGATACACATGTTATATTTGACAACTGTATAACTTTCTCCATGACATTTGTGAATATCAGTTCTTCATATAGCTAGCATATCTTTCAGTGTACTAAGCAACAAGTCTCGTTTGCTTACCTAGCATTTGCTTGAACTGCTTACTTCATTGAACCCACCTATTGATAATGACATCTGCCAATTTGAATTATTTCAATATATTAGCAGTTTCCATAGTTAGCATATCTGGCTAATTTATGAAATTTAATATCATTATAATTCTTTAATTCTATATTTATTGAATATGAAGTACAAAATGCGATCAAATCGTATAGAGAATAATATATTCAATAAGTTATAACAACGTTAAATGTCAATAAATGATATTTAACTGCGTTTTTCCAAGAAAAACTGTTAAAATCTTCAAGTGAGGGTACTTCCGGTTGACCATTTAATCAAAATCTAATCACTTGT